>JAHLJT010008756.1:19387257-19742312 GCA_031308135.1 Acheta domesticus | reverse complement strand
AAGAACTACCGCGCCCCCGAATTAGCATATGACGCCCCCGCTCAGAAGCCCCCCATAAACTTTCAACTATCAATTATACCCTTTTACTGGACAATACCGCGATGCGTCGGGTGACCATCGCACCCTCTCACCCCCGCGTCACGCCAAATTACCGGAAGTTGGAAAGGGCCACGCGTCCACCGCGACCCGATTTAGTTCCGCCCAAACGGCCCAAGTTCTCCAGAAGCCCCTAACAATAAATCTTACCCTTTGTCCAACAATACTGGATGATCGACAGCCGGAACAACCATTTTAGCGACTTGGCGATCGCACCCGGCTTCAATAATCCTCTAAAAGCCTATAAATCATCACATGCCAAAGCAGAAGGGACACGTGCGCGCTCCTCCGGCCTAACAATGCCGGCCAAATGAACAAACCAGAAGGCACCGTTGAATGAAATAGAAGGTTCGAGAAGTTCAAATCCGACCAATAAAATCACTAGGCAGGAAGCACGTGAGCACTTTGAGATTTTTTCGAGAAAACGAAAAGGGACAGACGGGCGAGCGAGGCCAGAGAGAGAGGACGGGCGACAGACGCGAGAGAGGACGGTCGTGCAGGAGAGAAGTCGTGTGGAGATAGAAACCAACAAGTAAAGTTTTTGAGTAGATTAACAGTGGTAGTTAAGAAAACACCGAATATTAGTCAGTTAATGAAACCTGCGGTAGAAAGGGAACAGCAGCAGTGGGTAAGGCACACACTGAGCCGACCACTGCGAAAACTTGCCCGGTTCTTCACGGAATTAATTCCGATAGCCAAAGTTTGGCTTCGAGCGTCATACGCGGTCCAGGTGTCGTGTGACGGCCTGAGACGCGCGCGAGCATCTACGTCGCGACCGCCCGGTCATCCACCGCCGACGTCCCGTGCGCCGGAGTCATCACCCCGGAGGCAATCGGAGGCCAACCTTGCAAACGTTCCGGCGTCGCCTCCTGAGGGTCCGACTACACTTCTCCGTCGCTCGGCGAGCAATCCAGTCGCGGTGACATTACCGACCTAACATCACAGATTGTAAGTTGTCATCACCATCATTCATTAATCGGCTACTAAAGTGACAACAACCCAGCATCAACCTGAACAGTTTCTCTTCGTTTAATTTTTTGAATAAATTAGTCCCCGCCATTTGGTCGGGTGAACCAATTAATACCATAGCAAAGTGTTATTATTCTAAATCTTAAGAAACCACCAAATGCAACCCTTCGACCCAGGGCGCTCACCCCTGAGACGCTCAACGCCGGCGACATTAAGCAGGTAAGTGGGCATGCGCTTGGCGCCCTTTTTAAATAAATTCAGCGCGTGTCCCCCTCCTGCGACTTGGGACGACTGTCACACCATAAGTGTGTCGGCGCCTCCATTTTGTGAGTAGTTCCATCACATAAATTGGACGCCCAACGTGGTTGTTTTTATACGAATAATTGAGCTTGTGTAGACTCAGATCATAAATTGGACGCCCAACGTGGTTGTTTTATACGAATAATTGAGCTTGTGTAGACTCAGATCATAAATTGGACGCCCAACGTGGTTGTTTTTATACGAATAATTGAGCTTGTGTAGACTCAGATCATAAATTGGACGCCCAACGTGGTTGTTTTTATACGAATACATTGTGCTTGTGTAGACTCAGATCATAAATTGACACCCCAACGTGGTTTTCTATTCACGAATAATTGAACTTGTGTGGCGGGCATCTCATAAATTGGTCGCCCAACTTCGTTTGTTTTTCACGTATAATTCAGCTTGTGCAGCGCGCAGGAGCATAAATTGACACACAACGTGGTTTTTTTAACAAGTATTTTACTTTGTGTTACTCGCACCTGTGTATTTCTTATTGAACTCACTAATTCTTGTCTTATCCATTTTCCGTTTACGCTTGCTCAATTATTGCCCAACTGAAGATTGCATTTGGTTTTAATGTGTGTTTCTTTTGATATTTTGTATTTTATGAGGTTTTCAATCACTTTGCTTGCGTGTGAGGACTTAAATTTTATATTGAACTTCCGGTAATTTTTACATATTTTGTATCAGTGAATGCTCAGAGTATTACAGTGATTCTCATTAACTTAGAAGCCCAAAGTGTATTATAAGAACATTTCACTTTCTTTTCAGAGACGCATAATTTCATTTTATTGTTATTTTCTTTTACAATTTCTTAATGCGTCATATAGTGTTTAAGTGTGGTTAATTGAACTCTATTTTATTTTTTTTCCTTTTTCATTATACGTGCTATTTCCGTCACGTAACAATTATATGTTTACTTAATAGTGTTTACTTTCTATTTGAAATTTTATGTTTATTTCTCAGTGTTATCCTCTAACATTTCATTGTGTGTGTTTTGTACTTTTCTTTTTATTGTGTTTGATTGTGTACTCATGTGTAACGCGCTGTAGGGCGTCATTATCGTACTTACGTCACTTCGAGGATTGCTCGCTCCACGATGGCTGAAAATAATCCCATTCAAAACCCCGAGGTTTCTGACCCCGCTCCCGCAAACGCCGACGCGCCTGCCGAGCTCACGCCCCCAGCTGTTCTCGCCCCTACTGTCGGGGTTTCTTTAGAGCAGGTACTCGAGACGAGTACCGCCGAGGCCGGACCTACCCTCGCCGCGGCCGCTCCGACGCCACCCTCAGACCAAATGTCTCAATTTTCAGCACTCTTATCGCAAAATTTGACGAACAGCGTCAAGAATTTCGTCAATTTCGATCACAATTTGACGAACAGCGTCAAGAATTAAATTCTAAATTTCAGGACTTGAATTCCAGATTTGATTCGAAAATTTTGTGCCCTTGATAGTAGATTAGACGAACACCTCACTAATTTCACCCTTTTTCAAAGTGAGGTGTCTCAACAACTAAATTCGGTTAATTCAAAGGTCGATAAACAGAGCACTAAAATCGCCTCTCTCGCCTCTGCTGTTGAAAATAATTCTACGCAAATTTCTGACATCAACGAACATTTAACAGGCCAACTAAGAAATGCGAATCGCTCCAGTCTGAACAGTTCAACAAATGACAGAATTTAAAGACAGCATAAACAAGGAATATTGCAACCGTTTCAGAAAAGGCAATTAAATTTGGGACATTGGGCTCGTGATAAATTTAAAGACATATGAATCCGAAATTTCCAACTTGAAAGGCGAGGTGACCAAGAAACTAAAAGGGGTTGACAATAAGATTGAAGGACTTCACGACTCCCTGAACAATAAACTTGAAACAGCAAAATTAGTTATCCAGGCACAGGCGGAAATGGAACGGAACGAAATCGAAGTCAAAATAGACGAACTAGAAATTAAAGTAGCGGAAAAGACTATTTCAGCTTTCCCGGTTATGCTATGCCACTGTCAATTCCTCCAAATTTAAAATTCTCTGGTAATCGCGGTGAACAGCCCATTACGTTCTTACGTAATGTTGAAAATTATTTTGCTTTAGCGAGACACATTCCTGAATCTTCTAAACCGAAGGTTATAGCCCAAATGTTGGTTGACCATGCCCAAGAATGGTTCCAAACATTGTTACCAGTTTCCGGCTGATTTTCAGGATTTTCGTTCCAAATTTATTAATCGTTTTTGGATAGAAACACCCAATACAATTTTAAAATGGATTTGGCTAAAGGTAGATGGGACCAGAATGGTAACATGTCTATGCGGGATTATGCAGTGTCTCGCATTGCCCAACTTAAACAATGCGAACCTACCCCCCCTGACGACGAAATTATGTGGCTATTAACTCGTCATTATCCATATGTCATTCAAAACCTCCTTAAAACTAGTTTTGTAAAAGATCTTGAGCAATTTTCAGATCTTATTGGGCGATTTCGACCAAACGAATGTGCAATTCGCTTCTTATCAAAATCAGAGTCAAAACTCTTCACGCCCACGTAATGGCAATAATAATAATCAGAATCGAGGATTTCCCCCACGCCATTCGCAAGGTCAAGAGCGTCCTTTTAACCACGGCCCTTCGCCGCACTTTCCCCCCGCCCCCTCCCCCCCGGCGCCGACCAGTTTTCCGCCTCCCTTCAATGCCGGTCAAGGCAAACCGCGCCCCTTCTAGCGCCGCCTCGACAGCCCCAGGTCAACCACCACAGAGGCCGTTAAACCGCTCAGGTCCGGAATAAATGGGAACACAGTTTCTGGACCATTACCTAGAGGAAGATGTGGATTCCGCCATATCTTCGTAGTAATAGATGTGTTTACTAAATATGTTAAGTGTTTCCTATTGTTAAACCTACTGCAAAGTCCTGTTTAAAACACCTAGTGCAAGGTTTCTTCAAAGAATGTGGGACGTATCAGCGTGTCCTCAGTGACAATGGCACGCAGTTCACGAGTGACCTTTGGCAGCAATCGCTAAATGATTTAGGTGTCCAAACAATCTTTTGTTCTATTAGGTCACCGAGATCAAACCCAAGCGAAAGAGTCATGAAAGAATTATCACGTTTGTTTCGGGTTATGTGTCTCACAAGCATACCGCTTGGCCCGATTTACTACCGAAGATTAATACGTGGCTTAACCACATCCCCCATGAATCTTCCAGATTTACACCTTTCGAGGCTCAATTCAATAAGAAGCCGAAACCATTGTTTCCTATTTTAGCAAAAATGGCCACACAAATTCCAATTTCCCTGAGGATCGGTGTCAAATTATTCTCTCAAATTTAAAGAAAGCTGGTGATACGAGAAAACAACACCAGAAGAGTAAAACCCATTTATTTAAAGTCGGCGTATAAAGTTTTAATCAAAGCTCTCAGAGTATCTAATCAGCCTGAAGGCCTTATTAGTAAATTCTTTCCTTTATTTGTAGGTCCTTACCAAATTATGAGGCTTGTAGCCCCCAACGCTTGCACTTTACGTAGCACAGATGGTTCCGAGGTTGGTCCTCACAATTTTTTATAACCTTGTTCCTTTCAGAGATTAAACTAGATTAATTGGCTGAAAGAATAAAAGCCCTCATTTATGTCGCTCTGATTAGGTAACCTTATTTTAATTATATTCTTGTGGATCCAGCCCGGTTGCCCTGGCACGTCTTATTATTAATTAATTTCGGTGGGTTCGCTACTACTTCAATGCTTTGGTTAAGTGATAGTTATAAGTGAACGTCGTTGTTGATTAAAAAGAGAGAGAAATAATTCAGATATCCCTTAGATATACTCTGTCGAGAGTTGACGAGAGTTATAGCCATTGACTTTAATTAATGAAACGAGCTCCATTCTGATATTATGAATTTAATGTTTTTGCAACCCAAGTCCTTTGTTTAATTCATTGGTTGTTTTCTCACGTCTACCATTCTATTTTCAATTCTCCATCGTGTTGATATTTTGTTTCCTCCTCTTGTGTTTTAAATAATTTGGCCACTGTTGACTATTATGCTTATCTATTATTTTGCAAATGTCGCATTTATTCCACTTGTTTTTATACCTCTAAAATCGTATTAAAAGAGCGTCAAATATAATAATGATTAACAGGGTTCCCACTTTTGCTCTTCACTTTGCACAATTTATTCAATTTGCAGTAGCGTTTAACTAGTTTTAGGTACCCCATTGTTTCATTTTGCCAGTCTTTCTAAGTTTTGTTTCCAATTATCCCTCTATGTTATCTTCTTAATTATTTATTTAGTGCTTAGTTTGCTCTTAGTTTGAGTAGGTGTTGCTAATGGCCCACCACCATTTCTTATTTTTGAAAAATGATAAAGATTATTTTCATTCATTTTCTTATCATTAATGTGTTTGTATTACTTCTTAAAGATTTTGTGTCCTAAATTTATTGGTCATCTAGTTTTTTAGAGATAGCTTTAGTGTTGTTCCTCTTCATTAATTTTATCCTTTTGCTTAATTAACTAGTATTGTCTTATCATGTTAGAGTTGTCATTGAAACCCCTAATTTTCGTTCTGGACATGCCAGGTTTTTGTGTTTTCACCGCTTCATCTGTCGGCACATGCTCCCCAAATTTATTTATCATCTATTTTTGTAAATCTCCTTTTTTGTTCTTAGATTAAAAAAAAAACATGTCCCATGCGTTTTTTTAATCTCATTGTACGGGGGGGTAATGCGATGTGTCGGGGACCATCGCAGTCCTCCACCCTTGCGTCACGCCAAATTACCGGACGGCAGGAAAGAACTACGCGCCCCCGAATTAGATATGCCCAGCCGCTCAAGCCCCCCATAAACTTTCAACTATCAATTATACCCTTTTACTGACAATACCGCGATGCGTCGGGTGACCATCGCACCCTCTCACCCCCGCGTCACGCCAAATTACCGGAAGTTGGAAAGGGCCACGCGTCCACCGCGACCCGATTTAGTTCCGCCCAACGGCCCAAGTTCTCCAGAAGCCCCTAACAATAAATCTTACCCTTTGTCCAACAATACTGGATGATCGACAGCCGGAACAACCATTTTAGCGACTTGGCGATCGCACCCGGCTCAATAATCCTCTAAAAGCCTATAAAATCATCACATGCCAAAGCAGAAGGGACACGTGCGCGCTCCTCCGGCCTAACAATGCCGGCCAATGAACAACCAGAAGGCACCGTTGATGAAATAGAAGGTTCGAGAAGTTCAAATCCGACCAATAAAATCACTAGGCAGGAAGCACGTGAGCACTTTGAGATTTTTTCGAGAAAACGAAAGGGACAGACGGGCGAGCGAGGCCAGAGAGAGAGGACGGGCGACAGACGCGAGAGAGGACGGTCGTGCAGGAGAAGTCGTGTGGAGATAGAAACCAACAAGTAAAGTTTTGAGTAGATTAACAGTGGTAGTTAAGAAAACCACCGAATATTAGTCAGTTAATGAAACCTGCGGTAGAAAGGGAACAGCAGCAGTGGGTAAGGCACACACTGAGCCGACCACTGCGAAACTTGCCCGGTCTTCACGGAATTAATTCCGAATAGCCAAAGTTTGGCTTCGAGCGTCATACGCGGTCCAGGTGTCGTGTGACGGCCTGAGACGCGCGCGAGCATCACGTCGCGACCGCCCGGTCATCCACCGCCGACGTCCCGTGCGCCGGAGTCATCACCCCGGAGGCAATCGGAGGCCAACCTTGCAACGTTCCGGCGTCGCCTCCTGAGGGTCCGACTACACTTCTCCGTCGCTCGGCGAGCAATCCAGTCGCGGTGACATTACCACCTAACATCACAGATTGTAAGTTGTCATCACCATCATTCATTAATCGGCTACTAAAGTGACAACAACCCAGCATCAACCTGAACAGTTTCTCTTCGTTTAATTTTTTGAATAAATTAGTCCCCGCCATTTGGTCGGGTGAACCAATTAATACCATAGCAAAGTGTTATTATTCTAAATCTTAAGAAACCACCAAATGCAACCCTTCGACCCAGGGCGCTCACCCCTGAGACGCTCAACGCCGGCGACATTAAGCAGGTAAGTGGGCATGCGCTTGGCGCCCTTTTTAAATAAATTCAGCGCGTGTCCCCTCCTGCGACTTGGGACGACTGTCACACCATAAGTGTGTCGGCGCCTCCATTTTGTGAGTAGTTCCATCACAGCATACCGATTGAATTGCCATACTCATTGCGTCACTGCTTACAACAAGTCTGACTTCGTGCAACAGCAAGGTTCAAAGGAAGAGGCCGTTTGCGTTGTAGATCAGAAACTTTGATATTCATGGTATGTAAACTGTTATACTGTATTATTTACCATAGTATGTTGCTGTAATGTTCATGAAAACTGTACGTAATTTTTAATTGATTGCAGTGTTATTGCAGAGTATTTTATTTGTTATTGAGCAGTCTGCGTAGTACTTTTTGGAAAAATAATGTTTGCTGTTTTGTCCAGCAGCTGCAAGCCCTCAGTCCTGCATATTCTAACTACACATTAATTAATCAATTCTCGCCTGTTAGCCTAACATCCACATAGGAATGAGATAGGCCATGTTCCCCCCCCTTCCCAATACCTTTCAATGCCACCAACACGTGCACCTGCCTGGCCGCGCAACCGACGTACAACGCTCCCCGCTGTCGCCCGCGCCGGAAACCCCGCGCGGACGGGCAAAACGCAGCCGTGGCGGCGGCCTCGCGCCCCGCGGGATCCGTGTTCGACATGCGTTCGCGTGAGCGCCGCCGAGTTTGCCCTCGATCCGCTTACGCCAGATTAGCCCAGTCGCCGCCCGCCGCCGCCGCCATGTTTGCCGAGGACTTCCGCCGCCGCCGCTCCGGAAGTGTCGGCGGCGGCGATTCGTCGCCTCGCACGGCCAGGCGGGCGGCCGGCGCGATGAGGTGGCCTCTGTTGACACTAGAGTCCGTCGTCGCCACGGCGGAGGGGTTGGGGGACGGAGGACGGGGACGGGGGAAAGGGGACGGCGGGACCGGGGGACGGCGGGACGGCGGGACGGCGGGACGGCGGGACGGCGGGACGGCGGGACGGCGGGACGGCGGGACGGCGGGACGGCGGGACGGCGGGACGGCGGGACGGCGGGACGGCGGGACGGCGGGACGGCGGGACGGCGGGACGGCGGGACGGCGGGACGGCGGGACGGCGGGACGGCGGGACGGCGGGACGGCGGGACGGCGGGACGGCGGGACGGCGGGACGGCGGGACGGCGGGACGGCGGGACGGCGGGGACGGCGGGGACGGTGGTGGTAGAAGCGGCTGCTGGGCCTGCCAACTCCAGACCAGGGGTCGGCACAATTTGCGCGCCGGGTGCGCACCCCCGGGCCGCGAAGTACTCTCACTGCAGCTGACATACCCGAAGATCGTATTCCTCATCTCCATTATTTTCTTCCGCGTGTTTCCAGTTACAATGGCGCAGAAGGGAAAGGATTTTGATTAAGAGTTTACATATCAAACATCGCCTTGCTTTAAAGGTCCCGGTCTCTCCAATCCTCCATTTCTTTTTGAAACAGCTACTTCAGAGGTACAGTGATCCGTGCCGTAAAACACATAAGCAGATTCTATTAAGAGAGCTGGCTGCTTGAACTGCTAAGCGAACCGACTGATCGACTGTCAGATCGATCGACCGACCGTCAGAACGACCGACTGACAGTGAGATCGACTGACCGACCAACAGACAGATCGATCTATCGATTGACTGTTGTATGTGTATAAACGTGCTTACCTAAATTGGCACCCCAGCACTTGTACTTTATTAGGGGGCCGAAGCCCCAGGGTGGGCACCTAGACGTTGGCCTCTATCCGCACCCTCGTCGGGTGTATAAGGACACCTTCCGACCAATATCCGGATCCCGCCGGAACGCAGCTAGCCCTCGCGGCAACCTCCCCATACAATGCCTGGGTCTAGGGCCGCCCTGCCAGCTCAAAGCTACCAGCTATTCGGGCTAGTGCCGGAGTCAGTATCGCCTGTATGAGGACGCGTCACTCACATGCGCCGGGACACCCAGTCCCTCCTCTTTGCCCAGAGTATCGGGCCACTGCCACGACGAAGCCAAGAGCCCAACTGGGGGCCACCCGATTGACTGACCGACCGACGTTTATTAGCAGATACTGATATCTAGACATCGGATGTTTAGGTACTTAGAAATCGCCTTTTAGGCGCCTAAAAAGGCACTGAAAATGTCAAGAATAAGGAGAAAAAGGCAGTCATAAATTTCATTCACAATAAAATTAAAAATTATTTGTAAAACTCAATGTATATTTACAACGCTTCTACATTTTATTCTTAATAGTTTCCATTGCAATATATTACCAGTAACTTTTCAAGGATCGCAACTTCAAATCTGCAACTATTGGGAGACAAAATCAGTTTGAATACAGAGAATGATTTCTGAACATCTACTGATGTGTCTGGCCTACATTTTAAGTCCAAAATTAGCAACACTGAAACCTTTTGGGAATTTACATTTATTTCCACTCAAAAGGTGCCCTCGGTTTATTGTCAATCGACCATTTTGTCAGAACATGGCTAGTATTTATGAAATAGGGAAATGGATAAAAATAAGTTGGTATACTTTCAGGAATTCTGTCGGTTTCGTAATACAAATACGTGAATTGAAGGTTTAGTAATGAATGGTCAGGTTGGACCATGCCCGATTTTCTGATATGGTAGCATTGTATATAAAAATAAGGCATAAAAGGCAAAAAACGTGCAATAGTTCTAAAGAAAAGGAATTTATGCTAAAATAAGCAAAAATAAGCATTTTAAAACCTCGTCATATGTCATAATTTGGCATGATTCGTGCACATATATTATCAACCTTTAAATAAGTTCGCTAAAAAATAGGCATTTCTCTAAACATCCTATGTCTACTGATATCTACGAGGGTTGTACCAAACGTAAGGTTCCCAACGAGCTACAGTCTCGAGGGAAGGTGCTAGGCTAAATCCAACAACAGTGCCGTGCGCAGTGGTTCCCCCACTCTCCACCTCGCCCATCCGCGATTCGCTAGGTCGCTCAGTGTTTGCGTGGCAGCCGTCAGAGATGGAAGTGTCGATCGCCGCTCCCTCCAAGTGCGAGGTTCGAACAATAATCCAGTTTCTCCACGCAAGGAAGTTACCGCAATCCAGAAGGAGCAATCTAGAATCGCCGGAGAGGACGAATAACGGAGGGAGTAGTGCTTCTTCATGACAACGCTCGGTCCCACGTCGTTCGTCCAGCACAAGAGCTTTTGAAGAAATTTGGGTGGACCGTTATGCCCCATCACCCGTACAAGCCGGACTTAGCCCGCAGCGATTATCACCTCGTCCCCAAGCTAAAGGAACGCTTTGGTGCCAAACGCTTCAAGAGCGACGGTGAAGTCCGAGCAGAAGTCACACGCTTCCTCAACGGATTGGCGGGAGACTTCTCCGACTTATGAATACAAAAGCTGGAGCACCGTTTTCAAAAGTGTGTCGAAAAAATGGAAACTGTGTTGAAAAATAGACAACAGTGTAAGCTTTTCAACGATGTATAAATTAATAACAATAAATAATGTTTTCTATTTGTAAAAAATATGCGAACCTTACTTTTGGTACAACCCTCGCAATACGCTGCTTACGGTGCCGCGCACTTGGCGAGCGCGCACGCCAGGGCCGCTGATTGCGGAGACGTCCTATAGTGCAAACGTACAGGTGCAAAGATGCGAATCCTATTCGTCCGCTGCGGATGTGGACGTGCAAATGAGGTCTGCCATCTTTGCGCGATTTGACAGATTTGTGACAAATACAAAACAAGAGGGAATTCATGGAAACGCATGGCTTTATGAAGCGCGAACGTAAGAGTGGTCTTTGCAGTGGAGGCGCCACTAGAGGAGACCCGCGAGCCATTGCTCAGAGCACGCGCCGGCGAGCCAGTGCTCAGTGGAATTGGCAGCAGTCTTTTTGTTCCTACACAACGGTGCACGGATAGAGCACACATATGGAGTTATCTCCACGATTCCATATGTTAGTTGAGAAGACCTGAGTGGCGATGATAGGGACGGGAGCATCGCGAGAGTGGATGTAAATTGTTACCTATGATCCCGCTATAGGGGAAACTGTCCTAAAAGGACATACTGGGATAAAATGACACACCTCATATTTCCCCCAGTTGCCGCCACTGTCTGCACTTTTCACGAGAAAGATACGTTCTGGGGTTGACGACAGTGATCCCCTGGAAATGGTGTAGATCTCGTGCGAAATTGTTTTGCTAACACGAAATCAATAATTTTAGAGTTTCAGAAGTTTCCGGCAATTGTTCTTCTGTGATAATTTGCATCGTGGAGGTGTGATTCAATACATTGATTATAAGTTAGTAAATTCTTTCTGAGAATGTTCAGCGCCTTTTGTAATCTGCATTTCCAGGTGCTTGATAACAGGACATCTGCACATTGAACGTATGATCCAAAGGTAAAATGACATATCTGCTGCTGGGATAAAATGTCATACTATGTCATTTTACCTCAACAGGAATTTTCATGAGAAAGCACGTCTTCCCAGATTATGTTTTCTGGGCTGCATCTATAACTAAAGTACGTTTGGAGGAGAGAAAGTAGAATGAAGGTGATGTTCCTAACTCTGGAAACAGCTTGCAATCTGGAAGGAACCAATCCACAATTGCAACTACAAGAAGCTCTGGACACAGCTAGCAACCAATTCTCTCAATAGCAATTACATCATCTCTTCCCGAAATTGTTGCATCTTTGATTTCACCAAATTCGTTCTGACAAGCAGACCTTATATGAAAGAAGTAACGGCGAAATATGCTGAAAAACAGCAGAAGTTGCAGTTCAGACGTGCTGCTGAACAGGCCAAAAAAACTTAGTTTTAACACACTTGAAGAGGATGATGAAGAAATGGATTTTACTGGTGAAGATGATGTTCCTTGTCTCTAATGTAAATGACTTATACAGTCATTCCAAATCATGAGAGACCTGGATAAAATGTCTAAAATGTAATAAGTGGGCTCATACCGAGTGTGAAGGTGTGTCAGAAAAACAAAAATGTTTAAGATATAATTAAGTAATAAATGAGTTTTTGGAATGCCATTAGCACCTATGTCAGTTTACCCACACATCCAGACTAAAATGACATTCTGGTGCATTTAAAAAAAATGCATTATTACCAAAGACATGTTATTTTCTTAACTATGCTATTCCAACTAGTTTGTTTACACGGTTACAAGAAAACTAAATAAAGGATCCAACTTAAAAATTATAGCTAGTGGAACATTTTTTCTTTAGGGTGTGTCATTTTAAGACAGTTTTCCCAACTTTAATTTATTTATAGAGACGCCTCAAAGTCATGTGCTGGATGGAGTGGGTGACTTTGTCAACCATCGGTAACTTGATTACCGACATTATAAATAGTTACGAAGCTCCTGATTGGATGACGAATGTCCCCTCTCCGTCCACCTCGTGAACTTAAGGCGCCACTTTGTTTAAGTCGCAGAATAACAAACGGCAACGTTTTCATGAAACCCCCCAATCGACCCTTTCATATCGTAAAAACCTGGGCGCTTTCATGATACTTTGAATATACTGGTTGTGGAGTACGGTATGCGGTGTTTCATGTGAACAACGTGAAACTCAATTGTTCTTAATATATCTAAATATTCTTAATTGGATTTGAATATAGCCAAATCTTGGTAAAAAGAAAGCTATTTTAAATATGGAAAGTAATGTAGCAAAGGAAATTCAAACGAAGTTATAATATGTATTATTAAAAAATGAAAAATTTGTGCACAGTTACTCTAACGATCAGAATTCATTTCTAACGGTTTCTAAAAACACAATTACATTCACTAATTTTTTAGAAATAATTGAAAAGTTTTACAAAAACAGTTTATCTCTTGTCCTAGAAACCATCCAACCCTTGTTATTAGTTGTTAATGATTGAAAGTGTATTCAAATGAGTTGATTTTTAAAATACTGGGATTCGGGTTTCGGGAATAAAGTTTAATTCACTATGCATATTGTCAATGAGAAGAAAGCTTAATACAACCATCAAAATGGCATTCTTCATAAAACGCCAGAAAATTCTTAAAATATTGGAACACGCGAGTTTTTCGGGAATACACATTTCATTTATTAATAATCTCAATGAAAAAAAAATTAATGTAACCATAAAAATATAATTTTGAATAAAACTCACAATGGAAGATAACTCATTAAATTGTGCTTTTTCTCCCCTGGGGGCACATTCGCAATTTCAATCTTGGGCAACAAGCGCACATTCCAATGTTTATTGAAATTTGTACCCCAAAGGTTGGCTGTATTGTTCTCTGCAGACAATCATTCGCACTGCATCTGAATTGGTTCTGGGACTAGCGGTTTTGTATCGCTGGGCGGCCATTCTATCCTCAGGGTAGCAGTTGCCACTACTGAATTGAAATGGTATTGCTAATGCCAGTGGTCAAAAGCAAACAGAGATTATAAATAAAGCAAATGTTGGAGTTTCAACAACCGAATTCTCTCGAGTAAAAACTGGATGTCAAGAGAATGATAGAAACATTTATCGAGATATACGTAAGTGATAAATGCAAAGGGACCGGTTGTAATGTGTGTTTGCATCTATTACTTTTAACTTCAAAAATATTGTATTGGGCCACTATTGAATAACCAAGCATGCGTGCTACTTTGGAGAGTTGATTTAAACATATATTTTTGCAATGTTATTACAGCTTGATACAGATACAATTTTCAGTATTATTTAAAAGAAAAGAGTGATTACATCCATCATATTTTTTCATCAAAACGTGCCTTTTATGCAAATATTTTTTTTGAATTTCCATGATATATTTCAATTTGTTGCTCTTCCAAAAAGAGAGATGTTTGATTTCGAAAACTGTTTTGTGAAGTAATAAGAGATGGGTGATATATTGCATATTATCTTTTGATCTTTACTCTATGTACAACATTTTGCAAATTAAACTTTGTGATATTCTGTGCTCGAATGCGATGTTGATGTGCAGAACAAGTCCAGTGTTATTATTACTCGTGTTATTGAATCTGGGTATATAATTTTTTCGTTTCATTTGATAATAATCACTTCATTGAAGGGATTTTCGAATGTGTTATATACAACATAAATCTCGGAGGGGGAAGAAGTATGCTAGTGTCTGTTGTATAGTTGCATAATATGTATTATCTAATAAAACGGACAGTTTAATTCTTCAAACAATAATTTATTTCTAATTGAAAATGTTACCACCAACAATCGAAACTATTAAAATAAATAAAAAATTGTTGTTGGTTGAAGTATGAAACAGTCTTTTTATGCAAAAAACCATAAATCATTTTCCAATGATAACATATGTTTCCATATTCCTTTATATTTCATGTTCGTATTACAGTCATTATAAGACATTTAGAAACGGATTATCATTACCATAAGCTATTACTAATTGCTAATTTAATTTAAAATAAATGTTTTAATATGCGATAAGATATAGGTGAGACAAATAATCAAAGACGTGAATAAATTATTATTCACTTTCACTCAAGTTACTCGATCTATGCGTCTACTTCAGAGTCACTTTTTGCCTAGTGCAGAGCATATTTCTGCAGTATTAATGTCCGTGGCATGAAATTTTCAAGCAACTCGAGACTTGCATAGGCAACGAGTGAAAGAAGCGGATCGACTGCAGCCGTCGCCGCCTAATGGCCCATCCAGCTTGAGACAGACCGACGCAGCGCTTTGCCCGGCAGCGGCGCCACTCCCTTCTCCCGCCCACGCTCACGGCCGCGCCTACGCCCCACTCACCACGACCCACGCCTTTTGCATCACTTCTCACAGCCTTCTCCCGCCTAGTTTGTCACGCCCTCCCTGCCTCTTCCCATCTCGCCCCGCCAGCTTCGTCCGGTCTGCCCCATCTCACCTCTCACCCTCTCCTCCCGTCTGACCCCGCTCTGCTGGTCTCGCCCTTCCTGCCTCTTCCCGTCTCTCCTCGCCAGCCCTGCCTCGCCCCGCCCCATTGTATTTCTTCCCGCCTCTTCCTATGTCTCTCCGCCTAGCTAATTTCGCCCCGCCCCAACACGCCTCTTCCCGCCTTTTCCCGCCTCTTCCCGCCTCTTCCCGCCTCTTCCCGCGTCTTCCCGCCTCTTCCCGCCTCGCTCCGCCTCGCCTTGTTCCGCTTCTCCCGACTCCCTCTGTACCAGTAGTTTTCTACACCTTCACCCTCCTACTGCCCCTCCTTCATGTGCTTCTGCGTTTATCTCTTCCATTACCTTCCTCTTCTCTCCTCCCATCATCTTTCCCCCTCTTTGTTGTCCTGTCCATCTCCAATGATGCGCATCGTCTCCCATCCTTTTCTTCACTCTCCTCACGCCGTCCACGTTTTTCACCGCACCTCTGTGACGTCTTCCGTATGTCCCCTCTCGGCTTCTGACTTCTTAGTGCCTTCCCGAGAGCATTTTATCTGCACCCGCTATTTATTCCCTGCCTTTTAGAAGTAATTTGCTGTCTCTCTGGAACTGTGTCCACTCCCACTACACACTTGACTTACCATTTCGACATCTGCCTCTCATTGTGCATTTCGCTCCCACAGTTGCCAACACTGCAACCTCCATTACCACGCTCATCAAGCCTGCTTTCACCCAGTCACATCTCCGCCTTCGATCTATACACCTCTCTGTTGCACTCCGTTCTCTTTTTCATTCTGCTTTGGTTACTTTCATCTCTAATACATCTCACTCCTTCTTTCGTGATTCCGTTCTCAGCCCATTGCTCCCCGGCGTTCTATACGTTACGTCCTTCTTTGGTTCCTTTGCTTCCTCTCCTTCATGCCTTCTCTTTTCCTGCTAGCTGAAGCTGCTTTGCTTATTGTCTTCTTTTTTTCCTTCATTACCTCTTTTTTGCTTTCAACAAAGGGTTCCGTCTGATTATTTTCATTTACTTCTGTGATCATCCGCACTGCCGTGATTTTACCTGTCTTGCCCGTCTATCAATCTCACAAGATACATACCAACAATCTTACAAGATCCGTCCCATGCATCTGTTCTGTTTATTAAGTTTGTGTGTAATTTTAAATCTACTATTGTCTCCAATGCATCTACCTCCCTTTTTCAGATGGCATTCTCTATTGTTTTCTCCCCTGTCGTCGGATTCCGACAGACTTCGCTTGTATTCTCAACATTGCGATCACCTGCATGCTAAGTATCGTCTTTGAGCTAGTATCTTCCAAGATGTCCGCCCACACCAACTCTCAAAAGTGTCGAATATTCCTGCAATTATTCCTATTTTTGTCGTCATCTATTTTCGTTCGTTTCTGTTTTCGCCTCCTCTACTATTCACAGATAAATCTCTATCATCGTAATACTCTGCTTTCCCTCCATTCAATCCCTCTTCTACTTAGAGGCTTCTGCCGTTGAGTTGCTAACCTCTTTCAACATGCACACTTTCCCTTTCTTTAAATCCTGTCTCCTCAAGCCTGCATTTTTCTTTTTCTACTAGCCTTCCAACTGCACACGTACACCATAATTCTCAACCGCACTCCCATCCCCTTCTCCCCGTTCTTCACCACAGCCGTTACCACCTCAACCGCTGGTAACGCCCTCTCCACCTCCCTCGCCACTCACGCCCCCACCGCCCCCGCCCCATTGCTCTCCGCCCCCGTTCCCCCGCCCGCCCCCTCCTAACGCCCACGCCCCCATCGCCTCCCGCCCCTCTCCGACTCGCTCCTTGCTTCCGTCCGCACCGCCCGCCACACCACCGCCCCCTTCCCCCGCCCCCGCCACCCAACCTCAGCCCCCTGCTCCCGCCCACCGCCGTTTCGGCTCCGCCCCCACTAACCGCTATCATGCCGTTACCTCCCCGCCTTCACCGCTCCCAATGCCTCAACGTCCCACAGCTCTTACCACCCCCACCACCACCACCACCAGCACCACCACTGCTACTACCGCTAGCACTACCACCCCACTTTTACATCACTTCTATTACACCACCACCGTTACCACCCCTGCCGACCCCATCAGATCCGCAACCACTGCGGCGACCATCACCATCACCATTTCCATCACCGCCGCCATCTTTGTACCCGTCCCTGCCGCCTCCTTCCAATCTTACACCGCCGACGCCGGAGCCACCGCTCTCGCCGCGTCCTCCGCCACCTCCTCCGCCCCCGCGTCTTCCGTAATCCCCTTCCAACTTTAAAGAGTCCACGCGTCTTGCCGCCGCAATTTACTTTGCATAAAGGATGAGATAGCTGGAATTATGCATACGTGATGACGCGCAAGTGGAAGCGAAGACGACTCGTTTCGCATGCGGCGGAAACAGAGCATTGTCTGGGCCCTAATCGCTGCGCCGCGCCGCGCTGTGCCGCGCTGTGCTGCTCTCTCGAGTGTCTGCTTGGTGGCGGGGGGGGGGAGGGGCTCCAGGGCGCGCGCGTGCGATGGCAACGGAGCGATGACATGGAGGGGGAGGGAGAGGGGGTGGAGAATGACGGTGGGCAGGGTGTGGGCACGCAGTGTTGAAACGTGAGGAGGGTGGAAAGAGGGCGAGGGAGCGGTTTCAGAAAGGAAGAGCGGTGATGGGCAGAGGGAAAGAAGGGTGTTTGTGTTTGGAGAAAGAAAGAGAGAGAGTGTGTGACTGAGAGTGAGAGAGCGAGATTGGGAGGGTGAGACAAAGAGGAAGGAAGAAGGGCAAGGAGGAGAGCGAGAGAGATAGGAAGGAGAGCTACGGGAAGGAAGACCGACCAAGGAGGGAAGGAGGAAAGCAAGGGGAAGAGGGACAAAGAGATAAGGAAGGGGTGCTAGGGTTATAGGGGAGAGAGACAGGAGTAAAGGAGAGCTACGAGGAAAAGAGAGAGGGACACATACTCACACAAAAGAGGAAGGAAGACGAACGAGGAAGAGAAGGGGAGCTGTCGGGTAAACTACCGGTCAGAGCAGCCGACCGCAGAAATCTTTTCCAGATTTGGGTCGTCAACGAAATTCATATTTTGTAATGCAGTTACAATATAATTAATACCTGCGTCCGATGGACACATTCTTAATACCATTATACTTCACCAATACTTCAATTTGTCTACTGTGATAACTGCTGAATGTTTTTTATAATGCGCCATACGTAATACATTGTTTTTGCGCGAGGAAAAATATATTTCTTTTGAACTGAATTCTTTTTTTCTTTTCTGAATGTAAATATTGTGCATTGTTTGATTTGAATTTCTATGTGTGTATTGTTTTATTGTCTTTAATACATTGAAAACCCCATCCTGCTGCTGTTTGGAATGGACAATCATGTGGAGAATAATTCATGAAAAACGAACTAATACGTTTTCCTACCCGATAAATGTTTTTGCAAATCTGATTCCAAGGCATATGTTAAAACATTGTCTACCACAAATTGGATTGATAGCAGAAGAATGACGAAGTTCCAACGCACAACTAACTTCACGTCGACAATTTGCAATCGCTATTAAACTTGGCAAAAATGTGTATTCTGGACAACGCTGTGTAATGTGTGAATTGGCGGTATTGGGTCAATTATATTTAGTTTAATTCCAGTTCTGTACAAAAAACAGTTTGAAGACCTCTCATGTCTTAGCCTCGCGCTATTTGCTCTTTTAGTTCAAGAATCTGCAATACGGCTGAAGGTCCATTAAACGAAATTAATATAGTTGTTTTCAATTTTCTGTGCCCGACGTCTGTGGAATTTCCCAAACCGCTGCACCGTACTATCAATTTGTAGTGTGTGTGTAGATTTAGGCAATACTTCGCAGAAGAGTCATTGAAGTTTCACTTATTATGAGTGTTGTTTCCGTTTACTTTTCTCTGTATCTACTCGATTCACTCTATTTTGTTGGCCAAAGTATACTGCAATACTACTCACAGAATCATATAAAGATATCCCTGCCTGATTTTACACCATCTACAGGACGTTTTCCGTTGATTCCGGAAAGTACCGCCGACAAAAAGGTGGAAATAAGTGTCAAGTTCAGAGGCAAGAACAGTAAGTTGTACGGCTCTCTATTCATTAAAATATATTGTGATAAATATAAAAAATATGAAAAATAGAACGTACATTGCGATTACATAAATTGATAATACATAAATAGGTAAATAATATAGTAAGTTTCCCATTTAAATTCATGCTACATTCCATTCGGAGCTCATATTGCAATGAAATCACATGCATTTCAGATTTCATATTATTCTCGGAGTATGTTAAATTTCAATCCTTTCATACTCACATGTATCATAAATCACTAGAGTCCATTATGGAAAACGCCGTGTTCGGTTCTTAGCTCGCTCCAATGCCCAAGAACACTCATCTACGCGTGTATACATCCATGGATCCACTTAATACACACATACGTACGCGCAAACGCACTTCAATGATTAGAGAGCATAACCTCTTTAAACAAGGGGGTTTTATGTTAATTATTTGTTGTTGTCTCATACCAAATGGGGAGGCTCAACAATGAATCTCAGCGAAGTTTTTTCTCTGTTTGATCATCCGAAGGGTTTATTTTTTATAGTTTAAGAATTTATTATTTGAACTTTCGTAAACCTTTAGTGATAGTTTTGTCTTTCAACTCTAACCGAATTTTTCCAAAACGTCTCAAATCGTGCCCATGCGTAATTGCTTTTTGAAAAGTCCGGTATTCTCTTACTGCCAGACCTACCCATACCCTACCCACGTTGAAATCTTATTTTAGTATTTGTGTATATCAGTTGCCTAATTGCAGAAGCATAAATAATGTTGAACTAGTTCTTAAAAAAACGAAATTGTTTTCTCTGTCCTTGCAAACGTACAGCAAGTGTAAGCATGTCTAAAATATGTATGACCTCGTCATACAGCAAAAATTGAAATTATTTTAACGCAAACATGCAAAAAATTATTATAATAGATTGCTAAATATCATCAATATATTTCAATTTATTCTGGGATCCTTCGTCTGCACAAACGTTATTGATGTTTTAGTTTTGGATTGGCAATGATATGTGACGGTTAACAGATAATAGATTTTTAGTAACGATTTTTGAAATTTTATTATATTTACTTTTTGTTTTAATTTATTTTTAATACTAATAATACATGCCGTCGATATGATTTTTTAAGTCATTATTTTTGTTGCCTGCGGACATTGAGTGGTCTCAATAGCAATAGTTGCTTTTATATGTTATTCAGAATTGTTTTGAAATGAATTAAATTGTACAAAGTCGAAATCTTTCCAGAAATCATTCACAAATTTAAAACAGTTAAAAACCGTTTTTTAGTTCATACAAATTACTCGCTTCTATTTGTAATTGTTCTCAGGGTGAAGGTTTGCCATCTGGTCACAAAAATCATTCACGAAAGCATTCGATGTCCAATTTCCGTTCAGAACAGTTGGCAACTGATCTTAGTATCGCTGTACTGCATTCGTCACCTATAAATCGTCTTGTTTTAGTAATCACGCTCGTTGTTGTGACTTGAGTGCGGGGGGCTGTTTTTCCGGTCGATTGTCGACGACGGGCGTCGAGATTGGAATCGCAATCGAACATCACAGGTCGCCGCGCTCATTGATTCCCCAGACAACGCCCTCGGCCCCGCACGGCGTGTTCGCCGCGTGATTGGCCGTCAATAATTCTCCTTCGCGAACAGCCACGTCACATTTGGAATTCCTCTTCTGAAAACGGTTGCATCGGCGCGGTTGGATAGAGATTCTTAACGGTATCGTTGCTGTGCCAATTATGCAGATGAAGGCTGTCTGCGGTAAGGTTCCGTATAAGTTGCAATGCTATTTGCAAAGGAACGGTTTATAACGGTAAGAGAAAATTAAACAAGTGTTTAGCAGTTTCTTAAAATACTTTTCTACAAGTTTGTGTTAAAATATTTCCAATTTTTAGGTAAGGTCGTAAGTAATGGTGATAGCACAGCTATTAGTAAAAGCTGTTCTTTTAGAGCATACTCAGCGTGTTAACAAATAAATTTTTGTTCTAGTGCTAAAAGTAAGACAATGCTTAAATGTCCAGATATATCTGTGAATGCAACAAATTCGTGTGATCGCATCAGCTACTAATGACCTTAATGTATCAATAAATGGTTTGTATAGTACTATACAAACCATTTTATTTTGTATAGTAATTAAAATAAAATAAAATTCAATAAAGTTGTCTGAATTAATGTATGACACACATGGTAAAAGTGATTTTATTTTGCTCATAGGTCTTGTGACATTCGGCATATGAGCCTTACGTCACAAACTTTTCTACTCGCAAAATAAAACTTGTCACTTTTACCACTCGTGTCATAAATATTAGCATTTGCTCTTCTTGCAGTACATTGTCCGGGCACACAGTTGGTCAAGAGTGTGTAGTGTTTTGAGTAAATTCTACAGGCTGGATTGCGTAACCAACTTGCGAAGAAATGGTTATCGTAATCGTAGAACGCCGAATAATCATCAAACGTAGAAAAGAAAATACGCATCTTCGGAATATTTTATTTTCTCCGTTTGTTGATTTTTTTTCTCTATTACACCAACCCATTTACGGAATGGAACATACGATCGGTGCGATAGCAGTGGGTGCCAACTTAACTTCTTGATCCCACAAGCGTGTACATTCTAATAAATTTATTTTAATAAAAATTGCAGCATAATCATGAATTAAATCTATTATGTAGGTCCTCGTCTGACGAAGCGCATAAAATTAATAAAAGTACATGTAAAGGTGTGATTTACCTTATGAAGCGCAACAGTAGCTTCACTATAATCAAATTACTATTAAACTCTCTAAAGATATCAGACCACGAAAATGAGTTTTAACAATTTATAAAAAAACAAGATATAAACTAAACAAAGAAATCCAATTTAATACATCGAATAATTTTTCAACTACCAATTCCATTTTAAATATATTCTCTCATGAATCAGTGGTGATCGTAATCCCTCAGTGCACCGGTATAACAACTTCCCAAAAATATCAAATGCAAAGTTTTTGGTACCATCGGCATCTTTGCGTCCGGATGGATATCTGGATACTTTGTTTCGGTTTTTAAGATATGTTATGTCCGTGATCACCATAGTTATGAGGTAGTGTTTTAGCTGATTCTAAATTAATTATTTATAACTCATTGATAGTCATATCTGTAAAATATACTTTTAGATAGGTTTATTATTGAATTTCAGTGGAAATTGAAATAAATATAATGTTTCCTTCCTAAATATTTTTAAACCTCACATTTTTTATTTCTTTTATGTCGCTTTTCAACGACGTGGTCATTCTACTTATATTCTCTTCACGTTATATATACCTCCTACAATGAATTCCCTCTGCACCAAAATGTCCCCCCCCCCCACACACACACACACATCTTGCCGAAATATCTTTTTTTCACAACGACCTGTAATCAAGTCTTTATTCTTCCATTTTTTACGAAAGATATAAACATGGAAACCCAATTTTATGGCAGAAGACAATTTCTGTACTTTCATTTCCGTTTATTAGTATTGACAAGAATAAGCTTCACCCGTCGACGTCTGTCTCCTACTACTTCCATAAACAAGCTCTCATTAGGAATACTTGTCATTAGATGCATAATAATATCACAATAATATTGAACCATTTTATTATAATCACAAAACGACACTAAACCAATTATATTTAATTGATCTTATTGGCAAAGCTTCAAATGCTCTTTCAAATGGAAATTAATAAGCAAATGTAATAATATTTTAAATACAAGGAAAGCTAGTGGTGCTATAGAATGGCACACACTTTTCCGTATTAGTTTTCTATTTCCTTGTACCTAGGGTAGCTATTCGGAATTGCCACTTACTCGTGCCAGCTGCCATCTATCGCCGCCCTAAGTAATTTTTTTTACATATTCTCAATTTTTCCCCTAATGGTAGAACGGAAATATTAATTTTAGAATATAAAAGAACAGTAAAACCTTGTCCTAAATAGCAATTTTCTTTGAAAAATTTGGACCCGTTTTTAAGAAAAGAGCGTTTAAGGGCGAAATTTGAAACTCGTTTTCATGGAAAATATTTGAGTTTTGAAGAAACGTCATTGGAAGTCATTTGGATCACTTACACACACAAATACAATAATGTTTACAAATTGCTGGTAAAGTGCATATTAAAAGTGTGAGAAATCTTTCAAACAAATTACATTTGTGTAATTTTTGAAAAAATAAATAAATAGCTCAATATGAACTTTACGTCATATTAAAGAGTACAATTAGCACTATCCATTCGAAAAGTTTGAAAAAAAATGAATCCATTTACGTAAAATGGCGTTTGAGTGTTTCTGAAAATGCGAAATTCTGAGCTAGTTTTCACAGAACACTGTTGAGATCTCGAGAAACGTTACTTGACATTATTTAGATCACAGAGCACAAAAGTTTAAAGAAAAAATTTGAATCATTTTTGAGAAAATGTTTTGTAACTTGTTTTTGTAATGTTTTAAAATTGTAAATATTTTGCACAATATTGTCAGAAAACTACTAAAACTTTCAAAACAATGTACATGACCTGGATGAAAGAACACATTTTGGAGAACACATTTTAATTGAAGGGAAAATATCTTCAATTTTGCAGTTGTAGGTGGATGTCGACGAAAATTCAAACTTTTGAAATTTTCGAAAATTCAGTCTTAACCGTAAAAATCGGACCTATGCCACCTTAAGTGTATTTTACTGTACTCTTACAACGAATTTGAATTGAATTTGAAAAAAATTTCGAGCATTTGAGAAAATTTTGAAAATTTCGGGAGGGTTTCATTTAAAGTACCCCAAAAATTAATGAATGTTTTTCAAAATCTCAGAGCTTCGACTCAGGCCAGATGGACGGAGGTTTCTTCAATTTGAAAAAAATCGTACGCATAATTTGTGTTGGTGTTATTCACGTACACCGGACGGACGGACGGATGGACGGACAAATGGACGTACGTTTTGCTTTCAATTGGTTTTTCGGTATAAAGGAATCACACAACAGGGATTCTCGCTACACCACGGATTAAGCGATTTTTTTCTAAATTTAGCAATGGGATTCATCCACTTTTTCGTTATCAGGGCCTGGCAATGATTTTTTTTCTTCCGAAAATTCGCCATTTTACATAACTTTTCCTATACTTCATCTATTACTCCGTATTGGCCTATACGTACGTATACGGGAAAGTAATAATGCAATTTAATTTTTCAAATGAACATAGATTTTTATCAATTTAGTAGCGGATTTTTAAATGCTGTAATATTACGAGAATAAATATCATCGATTGAGATTCAGCGTTTTCGATACTTTGACATAGCCGGCATTCCAAATAGCACATAGGGCATACTCCGGCATTCCAAATACCAAAAAAATTATATTTAAAAGCAATGCTTATGTGTTTCTCCACGTGAACACAAAATAATAGAAAGATATTTCAAAATTGTCACATTTCATACGAGTCGCTTCCTTTTACTTCTACATTGAAATATCTTTCGTAAAAGATAAATTTGTAACATGAATAGAAAGACAAGTAAAGAGTGAAATAAGTTTAAATAGATTTAAATAATATTTGTTAGTTTCGTGATTGAGTAATACACGACGAAGTTGTAAATAGAAATAATACGCATTTTCACTTGAAATACTGAATGCATAACCGTTGTATTTCTGAATGAGACATTGTGCACGCAGATAATTTAAATATTCTTCATTGGTTGCAGAACATTTATATCATCTTTTTATGCACGACGGAATTGGAAAAAATAGGAATAAATTAATGTTTTACAACAATAAGTATTTTTAGATGCTAATAAGTTTATAAAAATATCAAATATTTTTTAAAATTTTTATCAGGTTTCAAAACTAATGGTATGTGTCATAATATTATGTGCATTTAGTAAATTTTGAATGAAAATGTTATTTCAGATATTTAATGGCTGGAACATTAGTTCTCCCGTGACTCTGTTAAATAGTAATTGAAATATAATTGATTCTTAATTTTGTGAATTCAACAACTATTAGTAACCAATTTATATAATAACTTATTAAAATCATATCAGAATATTTATTTTGAAGTGCATATATTTACCTGTAAGCTGCATGTTGTAGGTATTCTAATGCCTCTTTTGTCTGTTACGATTTATTTCTATTTTTATAAATCTCCAAATGAGTTTCCAATGTGTAATTGTGGTATAAATGATTCCTCATAAGTTTGCATGATTCACACTCTCACGATTGCTGTTTTCCAATGCGGACGTCCTATTCATTCGATCCAGTTGTTGGCAACCGTCTAGAAAACTGCATCGATTCCCCCCGTGGAGTCGATTCTGCGCCGAGTTTCGTTGGGCGCGGAAGTTGGACGGTCAACGAAAGTTCCATGGAAGGTCATGAATTTCAGGGCGGGGGTGCCCCTGGATACGTCTGGTATCGACCGCCACCGCCGCTCGCTCTAGCGCGCAGATCAGCTGAACTGAGCCCATGGGGACGGAGGAGGTGCTCAAGCTATCCTGGATTGAAATTGTTCTTTACTGAATAGTATCTTACCGGGAGAGATGGCGCAGTGCATCAACTGATGTCACTGCAGTCCCTCTGACCGCGAGGTCCTAGGTTCGAGTCCGTCCGGACGGTGGCAGGATTTTCGACACTAGTTTGTCAGCTAGGCCGAATTCAGTCGCTGTTTGGAGGAGAATTCTAGCAGCCGGCTGCTTTGATCGGTAGTTTTCCGTGGTTTCTCCGATCAACATCAAGCAAATGCCGGAGCAGTAACCTAACAAACGGGCAACGGACAGCGCGCGATCTTTCCTTCCTCTTCCTTGTCCTATCTTCACACCTTACACTAACATGCACTCACTGCCACACATACCGGGAGACTGGTCGGCAGCTTAGAGCTGGTCGCGGCTGGGGCGGTGCCCCGCCAGCGGGAGATATCTGGTTGCGGAGAACCCCCGCTAATCCACGGTAGGTCGGCGTCGGATCTCGTCATCCAGCGGGGAAAAGATCACCGCCACCTCCCGATGAAACAAACACACACTACACTAACGGGACTAATGACCTCTGCAGTTGATGCGAACGGAATCGCGAATCAATCAATCTGAATCGTATCTTGCTCAAAAACTGAGACTGAGTTGTTGAGAATCACATAAATAACCACATGCACTATCCAGAATTCTCGTACACCTGTCGCGTACATCTGACAGTTCCCTGAAGACCTTTTGCAGTACACTTGAGATTCTATCCTGGTTTTCTATGGAAAGTCATGAATTTCTGGGCCACTTTGCCGCTGGATCCGTCTGGTATCGATCCCTATTCGCAGCCCTCTCGCTCTCGTGAAACCGATCAGCCGGTGCACATCGCAGACTGCTAAACTGAGCCCATGGGGGAGACGGCGGTACTCGAGCTCCGCTGGCTAGAAATTGTTCTGGATCTTATCTCGTTCTCAAACTGGGAAGTGAGCGCGGATGTGCAGGATCAGAGAAAATAGCTACATATTCTTCGCAGAACCCTCGTACATCTCTAGCAGCTCCGTCAAACACCTCAGCAGTCCACTTTAGATTGTCTTTCGGTTCGTATTTGATTTTCTGGCGGTTCTCTCGCGGGATTACGACGGTCATCTCGCGCCTCACTCTGGGTTCTGTCGGTACAGTCATACTCGCATTTGTCCTCGATTCCACTAAACATCGTAGTGCATTGTATGAATTTGGCATTTTGGGTCGATTGTCCGACGTTTTAGGCTGACTAACTCCCCCTCCCCCATGCCTGACCCTGATTTATTTCCCATGCGTTAAGGGTAAAAGAGACATGTAGAGAATATGACGTATTTCCTTCACCGCAACGAGCGAACTCCGCCAGTATTAGCTTTTCTTTGTCACGCTGCTTCAGAGACTGAGACAATTTTAAAGGAAAACTACAACTGTATATTTCCCAAACCGGGAATGGAAACCTGGATTACAACCACGGGAAGCTTAAATGCTGCTCATGAGCCATTCTGTGGCCTAATCAGCGTTACAACCACGGAAAATTTACTCGATGTTTTATTCGAGTAATATAAATATTAATGTAGATATGGTTAAATAACAAAGTCAAACGAAAGGCAAGGAATCTGAGTAGATGGCACTGCGACACTGAACGAACATTTTCATTTACCGTTCAAATCACCTCGACAGAACGGATCGAAGAGTTTGATTGCAGGTGACGTTTTCTACTTCAGTGAACACTATTTGAAGCATTCATCAAAATTAAGCTGATGAGGGAAATATCAAACGACAAGCGTGCAGCAGCAATACGTTCATAGAGATCAAACGCAAAAAAAGGTTAGTGACTACTTCACGCTCTAAAGCCCGTTCAAACGCGCTCTCGCGGGGAGCTGTCGACCGCTTTGGCTGCGCGTCGACATTTCACGACGCGCGTACTTCGTATTTTACACCAGTGGGCATTTGCGTGCGGAGCTTAAAAAAGGGTTATGAGACCGCGTTTTTTATCGAAACCCCGCTTGCGCTGCAACTGAGACGCTGGGTGTTGCAACCGCGCGGCGCGATATCAGCGCGGCTTGATGACTCTGTTTTACGAGGCTTCTTACGGCGTAACGTGCTCTTTCCACATTTATTTCTAGTGTTGGACAGTAAATACAAATTGGGTGGGAATGAAATCTGGCAGACACCTTCACCTGAAGACGTTAATTTTACGAGACTGATTATTGATTGATTACTATTTTCGGGCGCGTTGCTAAGAGCATTAGTTTCAAAAGTATAGTGCATGTTTTCATCGCAAGAAGGGGTGTTGATCTTACCTCGCTGGATGGCGAGAACGCGTCCATCTGCACGTCTGTTTGCGGGGTTTTCCCACAACCAGATCTCACCCATCGAGGGGCACTGCCCCAGCTGGGACAACCTCTCAGCACCCGACATGTGTGGTAATGTAATGCATGTTAGTGTCTATGTACGTAAACTTGAGAATAGAACAATGAAGGGGAAGTATCGCACGCGGTCCGTGGCCGCGGTAGTACTGTTCCGACATTCGCCTGGTGTTGATCAGAAAAATCACGGGAAACTTCCGATCAGAGCAGTCTTCCGCTTGAATTCTGCTGCAGGTAACGTTGAATTCAATCCAGTTATCTAGTTTATATCGAAAATCCTCCCCCCGCCGGGACTCAAACCCTAGAACCTCCTGGTAAGAGAGACTGAGCCAGCTAAGTCGGTAATTTTTCCAAGACTTTGTCAGTTTGGAAGGTAACAAAAACATATTCTATCGGTAATTCAAGGGATTTATGAATTAATCTCCAATATTACATTGTCTGATCAGATTCATCCTGTTCCGTTAATGAACACTCTCCCCCGACAGTCTGAGAGTAGTGCGAACACAATGGTAACTACAAAAATACCCTTACCGGTGCATTTTTCTACACTTGAGAAGCGCAGCCTACATGCAAGATAGTGCCAACTGAACGAAGGCTCTTGTTGTTCGCAACCGGACGACTTCACTACCAGCAACGAAATTGCCCAGGTGCAGCGTGTACATCTATCACTTTTTGTCCGATCAGGTGAGGATACGGTTAGAAAAGTGAGAGAGAAAGTACCCACCACGCCACAAAACAAAGATAAACGTCCATGACAAAGCGGGATTCATACTCATATCGCTAATTTTCGTCCCCGACGCCTCTTAACAAATTAGACGAATCCAGATGATGGCTGTTGATATGAATAATACAGATTAGATGGATTAAGCAATGGCATCCTGTCACTTCTCAATGATGAAAAGATGAAACCACTTACGCCTTTTGCGAAACACAGTCATGAATTTTGCGTTCAAGGATGTTCCTATTTTTCATTACAGGTGAGCACGGACCTAACAAATCACACAAGCAATTATCCGCCAAGAAATCTTCATAGTAAATGTCTTAATAATTTTATGTTTAATTTGGAGAGGTAAATACTAATGAAATTATCATCTGTGCCTTTCACTTGTTGAGAAGTGTTTCCACTTTAGTCGGTGAGCTCTCTCACTTAATGCTTCAATATCATGCCTTCCAAGGGATCCTCTTGACTTTATTCTTTCTTTGCGTGTTTGGATGCTTTCTTTTCCTAGTCTATCTTACGAGAGTTGACTACGATAGCAGACATCTTTGCTAGTAAGATTACAATGTGATGGTTATATAACTCTGAGAAACTGAAGTACGGGTTGAGAGACTGTTTGTCGACAACTCGAAATGTTTAAGTGTTTATTAATTACATTTCTTGAAGAAAGAGCAAGCTTATGTTACAGTTCTGATTATTCAAAGTTACATTCCAACCATGACTGAAGGCTATAAAATGTTTGTTTGTAATCGATATTTTAAAACTGTATTTTAAGATGGCACGACATTTCAGTCGATATCGAGTAGGTCTTTTAAAATTATACAAAGGTTTCGGTTCTAAATATTGCTATGTCACAATTTTTTAAAAGTTGAGATAGCTCTACACGCATATTCACCAACTATGTTATTAGATACATTTTGTAGAAGTGTCGTGTTGCTGTTGTACCAAAATAATTTCAACAAAAACGTTTGTTCTTTACTCTGTGGCCAGGGACATCGAATTCAAACTTGATGTTTTTTACTTGTGGCAAAGGATTGTCTATAGTTAAATCATTCATATATTTGAAGGAATTGCACGGGACATAGCTGCTATTTTAGAACAAAAACAAAAGAAAAGGAGAGGGCAAGGGAAAACGTGATATAATTCCCTATTTTGGACATTCTAAATACAGACAATAGAACAAATAGTAACGTCAGAATGGAAATAATATTCAAGGTAAAAACGTCCGGGTAAAATAGTGCTAAAAATAAAGATACAAATTAACAAGTGTTATTCAAATCAATACTAATGGCAAAAACATTAAACGTTCTTAATGCGAATGTGTTTAATCAAGCGTCTACAACTGGATGAGTTTCTGTGGTGCAGTTTAGCACAGTAGTGGTGCATCATCATCATGACCTATGGGACTTGCGACCCCATTTTCACACGTCCCGCCTCTCCGGCCTCTGTCACCCCCTACCACCCCCTAATGCCACTGCCCTTCCGCCTCTGGCCACCCCGTACCGCCCCTGCCGTCTCTATCGCCTCCACCGCACTCGCCGCCCTCCGCCGCCCCCGCCGCCAACACCACTACCACTACCACCGCTGTCCCCACCGCCCGCACCACCCGCCCCGTCAGCCCCGTGGCAAGTAAATGCCCGCGGCACCTCCCTAATTAATAATCAGAATTATATCAATGTAATCACCTGCTGTAATAGAGTACAATCTACGGAGCGCGGCCGCGCGCAAACACGCCTGTTTAATTAACGGGCAGCGCCACCCCCTGCCCCGCCCAACTCACCCCCCTCCCGGCGGGCTGGCATGAGTTTGCAGAGGCAGTGGGGTAACAACGATGGCTCTGAGAGCGGCGTTTGCAGGAATGTCAGAGGTTGTCTTGGTAGCATGAGTGGGGTGGGGGTGACAAAAAAGTTAAGGGTGGCGCGGGTGGCATGTGACCGGAATGTACGGATGATAATTGTGGTAGAGATGAGATATGTCAGGGATGACAAGAGCTGCGGGGGTGATGGGAAAAGTATGAGAGGAGATGAAATAGTAGGTCCGTCGGATGGGATAGGTTTTCATCTGTCTTTTGAAGAATCTCTGCTCGAAAGGTCGAGCAATTCTATGTACTTGCGTCGACAACTCAGGGAAATGATCTTTCACAGACAAAAATTGTATTCTCAATGTGTCAATGGTATTCTAAATATCAACCTCGAGGGAACGAGATACCAGAATGTACTCACCAAAGGAAAGTTCGCTGTAAAACAAAAACCTGAAGGTCAAGACCCCAAATTAAAAGAGACGGAAATGTCTGTGGCAACAAGAGACAATAGAGTAGGCTGAAGTGTTGGCGCTGATGTAACTGACGGCGAAGAGGCAGTTGAATGTAAGAGGGGACCGAGAGAAATGGCTCAGTGCATCAACCTGATGTCACTGAAGTCCCTCTGGCCGGGAGGTCCTAGGTTCCACTCCCGACGGCGGCAGGATTTTCGACACTAGCTTGTCAGCTAGGTCAAATTCAGTCGCTGTCTAGAGGAGAATTCTAGCGGCCGGCTGCTCTGATCGGTAGTTTTCCGTGGTTTCTCCGATCAACACCAGGCGAATGCAGGAGCAGTACCCTAAAAACGGGCCACGGACCGCGCGCGATGTTTCCTTCCTCTTCCTTGACCTATCCTCTCCTCTTACACACACACTTACACTAACATGTAGTACACTACCACACATGCCGGGAGACCGGTCGGGAGCTTACAGCTTGTCTCGGCTGGGGCGGTGCCCCGCTGGTGGGAGATACTTGGTTGAGGGGAAACCCCGCTAGTCGACGGTAGGTCGACGCCAGATCTCGCCATCCAGCGGGGAAAGAGTTCATCGCTACCTCCCGAGGAAATACACGCACTACACTGACGGGACTAATGACCAAAGTAGTTGACGCGCCCGGATACACCAATCAATCAATGTGAGAGGGGAAAGCGAACAGGTGGGCGAGCGGAAGGAGGAGGTAACTTGACGGACTCGGCGAAGAGTGCGGGCGGTGACAGGCGAGCGAGGAGGTGCGCAGCGCTGGGGAATGCGAGGACTGGAAGTGCACGCGGCGGAAACGGAATGGTGAAGCACAGAGGAAACGAAAACGTGATTGTGATGGTCATCTAATAGATAGTGATGGTCGAATTCAGCACTTCAAGTTTTAAAAATTCGCATTTTGAAAGCAAGACTAACGCATTTTATGGCATTATAAAATTAAAATGTAGCATTTTGTAGTAAGTGTTGAAAACATTATTAAGGGAGAGATCTTTGAGATACAAAATATTTTGATGCCTTTTAGATTTTGACATTAAAATCAGAAAATAAGGAAAACATTCATTATTTCGCCCATTTGTGAACTTCAACAAATGTGAAAACCTAAAAGCGTAAGACGTAACGCATGGAACGTAGGAGTAAAGCCATCCCATTCTTCCCTTGACATGGTCCGTAGGGCTAACTGAGGAAGCTGAGACCCCTTGAGATCCCAAGCGCTGAGGGTTACAGAATTAGTTTTTTAATTGTTCTTTTTTTACTTTGTTCACTCAGTTAAATCTTAATTATAAATTGATAAACACGGCCACTCAAATTAAATGTTTTCAAACATCGATGTGTTGATGTCGATATCGCGTTCCTTGGTGTCCAAAAACGAAGGAAACTATAAAATTCAATTAAGCAATTATTTCGCTGATTCACGACTATTTCGCACTTTGTGAGTACAATTTTGCAATTCAACCTTCAGAAATATGCTGCGCCAACCGTCAAACATAATTACTACTTTTTGGCTAGTAGTAACAGCACAACTACATTCACAAAACAAACATTATCATCCCTTGCAGATTGAGATAAGCTATGCTCGAGAAATAATCACTGAGAAAACTTACATTTAAAGAACTTTGGTTCTTTTACCAAACAACTCTGTCAGCTATGGTTCTTTTATCAAAATCACTCAATCTTCCGGAGCTAATACGGACAGGATTTGTTTTTGTTCGCAACAACACCGTCAGAAAATGGCAGCCATGAAACCCTAGAAACAGTTCTAGCATCTCAAAATCTCTAGATATCTCCGCCTAGGAGACACAGCCCCAGCCTGGACAAAGTCTAAGCTCCCCTTGTTTTCAGAGGTAGTACTGAGCATGTAGAAGTGTGTATGTGCGAAATGAGAGAAGGGGACCAAAATAAGTAAGGATAAATCGCATGATTTGAATGGCCTGTTTGTTAGCTGCGGCACTAACCTGGTATTGATCGGGAAAATAACGGAAAACTACCGATCAGAGTAGCGGACCGTTAGAAATCCTCCATACAGCGGCTGAATTCGATCTTCCGTATTTACGCGAATCTAATGCACCGTCGAATCGAATGCGCACCACGATTTTCAGTACATTTGGTAAAAAAGAAGTTCGCATTAAATTCCCGTAAATACAGTATTTAAGTAAATAGTGAAAAAAATTCGCCACAATCGGGAATGAAATCCTTGGACATTACGGACAAACACTGCAGTGTAATAGCTGTTGTTACTAGCTATAACCACCGGTAGGTAATGACGTGGCGTGGGTGATCTCTCATTGGAGTAGGTGATTCCATAGGCTGGCGAGCGAGAGGGTGAGGCGATAGGTAATGAGCGGATGGAAAAGTGAGAGCGTGGGAGGGTGAGCGGGTGAGCGGCGTCTGTGGTCAGACGGCCGACACCTGCGAGGCCGTGTCGATAAATCGATAGGCGCTGTTCGCGGAAAGATGTCTGTTGCGCGAGTATATTTAGCAGGGCGGCGTTTGTAACACGACGTTATCGCTGAAACTTATGACTTGATTTGTCGCTGTATTCAAGGATGGGGATCTCTCTTTAGGTTATCTTTAAATGACGTGCAGTGAAAAATTACTTCGAGGTCACTGCGAGGTCGAAGTCTCTGTTAATAGTGTCCGCAGATAGTGATGTACGAAACAGCTCATGTTGCGTTTCTTGATCGATACATGAATTAAAGGTGACTCGGATAATTTAATTTGATTCGTTTTAAAATCAGATTCATGAAGAAAAAACGCATGACGAAATTTTTATCTGTATTATTTTTATCACTCTTTACGTATTAAGATTTAATTTGAGAATTTCTTTTGAACCATTGAAGCCTATTTCTCGATTAAAAAATATTTTATCTGTACGTAATGAACCAGTAGCAAACAATAGCTTTATTTAAAAATGCAATCTCGCTTATTAGTTTAATACTACCATATAACATTTTGTCTACTATTCATGATGAATTTGAAGTTTTTATTCTTAAATATGGAATATATTTTAATCTTATTAAATTTAACTACTATCCTAGTAATTATCTAAATTTTCTATATACTATCTGTAACATATTTCACATTTTTATTCTTAAATATATTTATTTTTAATCATGTAAAATTAACCAACTGTACTAATAATGAGCTAATAACATTCAGAAAATGCTCAACTGTGTGAGATGGAATTTATTTTCATACAAAATAATTTCTGCTCATATGAATTTCTGTACTCTGTGGAAAATTTTGAAACGACAAGAGTTGCAAACGAAAGTCCATCACAGGCTGTCAATAAACCAATGCTGAGTAGGGGTCGTTAGAAAGTATTGAATATCTCTGTAAATATATTACACGGATGATTTTTTGCATATTCATTTTTGGATACATTTGCAGAGTTTTTTTTATATTTATTTGAAATATTTTCAAATCAAATGAAATTTCTGCAAAAAATACATATAGTTCAGTTGCTGTCTTAAATACCTTTCTCTTTAATTTTATAGAAAATTATAACATGAAATGCTTAGTATTTCGTTTCAAACAGTTAACTGAGCATTTCGAAGGAGATAACGTGAGCCTTTCCTACAACCAAAAGAAATGTACTTTTTAACTCTGCGTTTAGTACTGATGTGACATTATTCGCAGAATCGTAAACAGGAATATACATAACAGGAGAGTTGTTTTATGAAATGTGAGTATATACAGTTTGCAGTTGTACTCTTTATTCTAGTGGAAATTCGTGTGATTAAATCGCACAGAGAATTAAAGTCTAATTCAGTTTTACATGTCCGAGTATATATTTAACACATTCATTAATTCAAATAGGAAAAGAAATGCATTCAAATCCACCCGTCTCCTTTCCACACACCTCGCCTTGTACTGTATCACCTGCCCCACTCCTATCCGTCGTACTCTGCCATGTTCCCCACCATCACCGTTGCCATCTTCCTGAAAATTACATACCAACACTGTATAGTGGAAACACACGTTGAACATGTCCATCACGACTTTAAACTACGCTGTACTGCACAATCTAGCACCGACAAAAAAAGCGTTGCGACTTCGCTTTCGTTGTACCGCCAGAACTTGTTACTTATGTCCCCAACAGATAGTGCTTGATGTGGACATTTCAAAAACATTTTTTTTAAATTATGAGTATTTTATAGCATATTCATACATGTTAGTTTCACATGAATGTTTTGTACTCATACATCGAGAAATTCTTTACCACCTACTTATAGAATTTTACTTCGGTATCATAATAAATGTAATATGGGAAAATTCGGTAGAAATAAGATTAGTTTCATTAAGTTTCAACCAACATCAGCGTTATTCATTTTATAGAATATCTGTGACATAGGAGTACAATTACTGTATCAGATGGAACACGTTTATGCTAGTTGTATTATTGTGCTCATCGTGTTATACTCATTGCGTCCCTTTCATCTGTACAGATTCAACGGAATTGAATGCATTCCTGCTACATAAATCGATCATTCGTGTACACTGTTATCCGTTCTCGCCGTCCATTCGTTAATAGGTTGGAAGAACGTGCGTAGCGTGGAATGTAAATGCAACTTAATAGCAGCTTCTGGGTACGTTGTATCAGGAGATGATGTAATCACCCAACGCTTTCACTCCTATTATAAGAATAATGGGTGGAAGGAAATTATGAGTAAACGTTATGTCACCCAATATGTATCTGCTAATTAATTAAGGTATTCTTACATGTAACGTCAATCGACGTGTCAGAGTCAGTGTCATGAATGAGTAAATAATGATCGTATCAAGACGTAGACCTTTTGTTCAAGGTGTAGATTTTTGTAAGAATACCGTTTTTGCCTGTTTTTCATTATTTTTCAACTGACTAATGTCAAATGTTTTAATTGATGATAACTGTTTGACAAAACACAGATAGAGACATTCCCATTTCTAGGGGTACGCTATATTATTATGCCGTATCGTACAGATGGGCCATTCAGATATGGACTTGCCTATGACACACAAACGGTTGCGTCCACAGTGTAATTGAGGGTGTGGAGGTGGAGTTACAAATTAAGATATGCTTCACTTCTAAGCTCCATTAAAAAAAAGTAATTATTAGCGCTTAGAAATGTGTACCTGCCACGCCACTCTCACCGTTACCCGCCAATATCACTGCGGCCACCGCCACTTCCGACCTGCTAATACTGCAACTAGAGCTTAACCTGAGCAGATGCGCTCGCTGTTCAGCACGAGTGATCTGTGGCCTCATCACCAGCGTGGTTTGGGCAAGGCAAATGATTTTAGAAAAAATTGTTTGGGAAAGCTCAACTTTAGTTCATTTTTTACAGCACTTCATTGGGAGAATTAATATGACTTTTCTTTCACGAAAACCTATCCGTGATTATAGTTCATAAACAAACTTGCAGAGATGTCAATACACATACCAATACCAACACATACCAATGGGAGGAGGGGGTCACCACACAGCGTAATGTTTTCCTCTCTTTGCTAGCAATAAATCGTAAAATACCTGAAGTCAAATTTGATATAATTAATAAATAATATAATTAATAAACTGAATGTTTCATCGTTTAGGGTTTCCTTTATTAAAACCTTTCTGAAACCTTAGCGACAGTTTCGACTTTCAATGCTTATTGTATGCTTACAAAACAATTTGAAACCGTCGCCATGGGCAATATGTTCGTGGAAACTCCCGTATTCTCTTTCAGGCAGGCCAGCCAGTCATCACATCGAGACTGGTTTTAGTATCTGTTGATGTAGAGAACTGTTGTGCAATCGGCAACAAAATGAATATTTAACAAGTTCTTAAAAAGGACGTCTCCATCTGCGTCCCTGTGGAAAGAATCGCTAGTACGAAACATGTCCAAAATACTCGTATGTGCCCTTTTTGTCCCTCAATAACTAAAAATATTTAAAATAAGCTTGAAGAAAATGATTGTTGTATATTTCTAAAATCACTTAACATTATTTATTAATTATATCAAATTTTACTTGAGTTATTTTACGATTTATTCCGAGCCATCCCCGTTTTGGTGATCTCCGGTACCGGAATTATGGTACGCTTCTGTTGGAATTGAACCTTTAAATGACAGAAGTCTTTCAGTTTTACAATTGGTGCAGTTATTTTTAACAGTAAATGTTATCAAGGAATAAGGGGGCGAGGGATTAAACTAAAATGGCGTACAGAGTAAGAGCCAATTTCGGATACAATGTTGACAGATGTGGAAATTCGCGTTTATTTTGCATGCGAAACATTCACGTACGAGAAAGGTACGATTTGGACTAGAGTTGAATTCACATTTCACAAACCTATCACACTATCCGTATCTGCAATGTGAAAGTGACGTAATGAAAATACTCTGACGTCAAACACTTTCCCGAGACAGTAAAGTTTGGAATTGGTTGCCCTACCTCTGCCCTGGTGGGTCCCGTTGAAACGCGTTTCCTGATTAGTTGCCGCTTCTGGCGACCGGTCGTCAGTGTTGCGATGTTCCAGAGCCCCTGGCGTTATTGACTCGATGACTTCCGGCGATGGCGCGAGCTCTCCTGCGGACGAGGCCTGGCGGGCGTATCGTGACCATTATCGGAGACTCTGTTTACGTGACTCATAACACTGTCAACGTAAGCTACCTAGCGATGATTGCGAGAATGCCGATATATTATCTGTGACAAATCGCATAAATGCATTCATTCATAACTGTGATTGTATTAATATTAATAATTACAATTCATTAATAATTAACCTAATTACACATTGAACTTAAATATACATAAACATACTTTGGTTTATGAATGCCTAAGAGGCGAATCCCAGACGATAATCTTGGTTTACAGCCTGACTATCAGTACAGAACAAATGTAATAAAATGAAGTGACAAATGATACCACCGTAAGCAGTAACGCAAAATTAAAAATCAAATGTTTATACTATCAGTGAAAATTGAAATATTTGATTCTTGCCGAGTGTCTGAGAATCAATCTAAATATTAGACACCTCTGGTCGGAGGCTTCATAGTTGCTTTTCAATTTCGGTGCACTTCGGAAATTAGTAAATCCTTTTTTTCCGAAATTTTTGCACTTCATTTGGTGAGGTTTTCAAGAGACTGCTGACATATTTTTAGGGTGCAAGATGCAATACTATAGCACTAGGTAACCATTAGACTCGATTTACACACTTCCATTCGACTCACATTTTCGGCGTTTTAGCAAACGCGCGCATGCCTGACTCCTAGAACTGAAGCCGAACTGCACACGCGGACAAAACAAAAAAAAAAAGTGAAATAGTGGGATTAAGCTTTTTCATGCGGATTTGAAAGAGTTTTCTGGCTGTATTGCTTCGCGCTAATTTTGGGTAATTGCTTGTTGGGCCACAGATTGTGCTCTCATTAACGTATATATGCATCATAACACATCTTCAGACTTCTGCATCATAACACATCTTTTGTTTCGTACCTCCCTACGTAATAAATTTATAATCAATATTGGCTCACAAATGACGGAAGAAGCGTTAAAGAAAATCGTATTGAACAATAATACCGTATAAATTGGATAGGAATAAGGAACAAATTACTCACTTTCCTTAAAACTTTTTCTGAATGACACATAAAAAATGTCTGTTGTATATGGTGTTTGGTGTGTATATGGTCTTCAAAGTTTTGATGGTATCATGGCGCATTGGTTATAGTTATTTATCAACGTGCGCAGCTTGTTTGCATACTTCGTCAATGCCTTCAATATATGATGCGCGCACATGGAATAATTCACGAAGGTATCTCTTATTCATCAAATACGGGTTGTCGGTCACGAGTCGCTCCAGGCAACCATTTTCGCAGCCTAGGCGACAGGAAACGAAGTTGACGCTCTCCTCGCTAATGCACGAACGTATTCTATAAATATGTGTATGAGAATTCAGTGCGAGAGCTCGGCGCGAATAGCATGTTCGCACCGGTGTGCTCAATTCTTGATCAAATGAGTGAACTATACGGTCGTAACATAACTCTCTGCTTGCATCTCTCGGTCTCCACCCGGGAGCAAATGTTTTTGCGGACGTGTTGTGCCAAAAAAAAGCGTACGCCGCGTCAGGCCTCGGGGCCGCTGCAGTGGGTGGGGTGGGGTGGGGGTGGACGGGGTGTATGTAAATCAGCGGTGTGGCGGGCGGCGGCGGGCCGTCAGGCTAGCGCCGCGGCCTCGGTGGCGCTGGACAGGGACGTGGAGGGCTGCGGCGACGCAGTCCGAAGCGGTTGAGGCGCAAAGGGAGCAAGAAGGTGACGAGGCAGGGAGCGTGAAGTGATGGAAGGGGAATATGGTGTGACGTTGCTTGGAGTCGCGTGGAGTCACGTGACGTCAGGTGTTGTGACGTGACGTGACGTCAGGTGTTGTGGCGTGACGTGACGTGACGTCAGGTGTTGTGGCGTGACGTGACGTGACGTCAGGTGTTGTGGCGTGACGTGACGTGACGTCAGGTGTTGTGACGTGACGTGAGTCAGGTGTTGTGACGTGATGTGACGTCAGGTGTTGTGACGTGATGTGACGTCAGGTGTTGTGACATGACGTGACGTCGAGTGTTGTGACATGACATGATGTGACGTGATGTCGGGTGTTGTGACGTGACGTGACGTTGGGTGGCGTGGTGTGATGTGACGGGACGTCACGTCGCGTGGCATAACTTGACAGCGCGTGGCGAAATTTGGCATTGCTTAGAGTGATGTGCGGCATGGAGAAAAGGAATCGTTACGTGCCGTAGGCGGAGAAACGTGGTGTGGCGTTACGAAGCGCAGAAAATCGTGGCATGGGTTGGCATCAAGGAATGGCGGCATGGCATGGGGAAAGAAATAGAAATTTGGCTTAACTGCACAAAAGGCACGGCACAAAAGAAAGAAGGCACAGGAGTACGTATTCGGGAAGAGTGATAACGAATAGGAAGGGAATGACCAAATTTGCTAAGTGAAGCTCTGTGGCGTTCTGAAATGAAGCGAGAGGCCGCGTCGAGGTTGCGTCGGGCGAGCGCAGAGGTTGCGTCGGGCGAGCGCAGAGGTTGCGTCGGGCGAGCGCAGAGGTTGCGTCGGGCGAGCGCAGAGGTTGCGTCGGGCGAGCGCAGAGGTTGCGTCGGGCGAGCGCAGAGGTTGCGTCGGGCGAGCGCAGAGGTTGCGTCGGGCGAGCGCAGAGGTTGCGTCGGGCGAGCGCAGAGGTTGCGTCGGGCGAGCGCAGGGCCGCGACGGGCATGGAATGGTATGGTGGAGCGAGGTGGTGCCGGATGGAGTGGGAGGTTGTGGGCGGGACGAGAGCGCGCGACGCACGGCGGCACGGACGACAGGTGTCAGCCGCCCTCCCCTGATGGATGCGGCCGTATTTTACCGCCCGCTGCCCGCCTCTCTTCCGCCCACCCCGTGCCGGCGCTGGCCCGCATCGCACCATGCCGCCCTCTTCCCGCCTCGTCTTTCCCTGCCGCCTGCACCCTGTCCCGAGACACACTGCTCTGCTCCCCCTCCCCGCCTTGCTTTGCCCAGCCCTCCCTGATCTGTCCCACGTCCTGCTCCTCCCCACCCTATCCCAACCCGCCCGACCTACTGCACCGCCCCGCCCTACCCTACCCCAGTCTGCCTTGTCTCGCCCAGCCCGAACAGCCCCGCACTTCACCGCCCCTCCCTCAGCTCCCCGCTCCACCCCATCCTTTTTGAACACTTCCCGCTTTTCTACCTCTCTCCGTACCCCCCATTCCCACTCTTTCCTGTCATTTCTCAACCTACTTTGTCTCTCCCCATCCAGTTCTGCCCTTTCCATCCTCTTTTCCCATCTCCCTCTCGCCCTTTCCGACTCACACCACCATTCCCAGCATTTTTTCCGCCCTGCCTTGCTCCGCCGCGCCCCGCCCAGCCCTGCTTCTTCCCACCCTGCCCGACATCCCGTCTCGTCCCGTCCCCACGGCGGCGAACTCTACCGCGCCCTTCCACCTCGTGACCTGTCTGGCGCGCCGCGGCCTCGCGACAAACGCTTCTGGCTCCCCCGCCCCGCCCTCGCCGTGCGCCGTGCACCGTGCCACCGTGCTGCGCGGCGCCGCGTTCCCGCGACCTGCGCGTCTTCCGTGAGATTCCGCTGGCGAATGCCTGAGCAGCTGTGGCTTCACCGCTCGCGCCCATTGTGTTCAGTGCAAGGTTTCCTGGCTGGCGAGACGACCGTCGGTTCTCCGTGCTGCCTTTTCGTGTGAACCCGAGTTCCTTTTTCTTTAGCGTCATAGAAATTTTAAGACATGAGTACAACATTCAAGTCAGTTCATTACTTTGTTATTAGTGAGAATCATGGAGTAATTAAAAGTATAGCTGAAATCACGATTCATTTTCCAACACGCCTCAGTCATTCTCTAACAATTTCACAATTTTTGGCGACTCTCATGAGATGACTGTAAGCTCTCCTGTACATCTCTCATCTTGAAATACTGTCGTTCAGTATCATTCGAGTGAGTGATTTACGCTGAATTCTTAGGAAGCTTTTTAACAGAGCCTACGCTCTGAAGAAGAAAATATCAGCAAATTTAGCTTCCCTTTTCCAATCGAAAGACGGAAACCCCTCTTGAGTGCATACTTAATTTGTTTCATTACTTTCTTCATTCTTGCTTTTTTATTTTTCTTTCTTTCTTTCTTTCTTCTTTCGCTCTTTTTTCTTCTTTTCTGTTCTTATTCTTTTTTTTTCTTCTTTCGTCTTTGCTCTTTCAAATTTTGGGAACTCAGTTTTTCAATTACCTTTGAGGTTTACGTGCTTTCAAGTTGTGCTCATTAGTGTTTTTGTTAATTTTAAGAGTCGAATTCTTTGTCTTGCATTATATTTTAGTTCATCTGTTGCTTTGAAAATTATTCCTAAATCATCGAAAGCTTTTCAAGTATTCAGCATCTTTTTACGTATGTTACTTATGTTTCGCAAAGTTGAATAATGTGTATCTACCGCATTTCGAATGCCACAAAATACACATTTTCTTCGTTTATTGATTGTGAATTCTTTCTTATTCAAATAAAATGCAAATTTCTATTCTTATATTTGAAAAGGTTTGCAATATTTCTCTTCTTTCGTTTATCATTTCTATTGATCACGATGCATAGTTCCGTTCACTCTTACGCAGCCACTTATTAGTTCTCTTGTTGTATTTCATGAGTTCGCTGTATCCAACAATCTGGCAAAACTGCCATTACCTCTTCAAGCGATACTGCAGCTCCAGCGACTTCAACTTTGTGAGTTCTTCGAAGAGGAAGATGTGGAGAGCACCATCCCATTCCGGAGCGCGTGGGCTAGGTCATTGTCGCGCGCGCGTCCTTCCCACCACACTTCCTGTTCCTGACCGCGTCCGCGCCCTTCTTCCGTCCCTCTTCCCGCCTCATCCCTTGGCCATCGCCTGCACTTTCCTCTCTATCCCGACCCATCACCACTTCTTCTGTTTTCTCTTCGTGTCGTTCCGTCTCTTTGTCCTCTCAGAGGCAGCATTTTTGATACCAGCTTATCAGCTAGGTAGAATTCCGTCGCTGTCTGAAGGAGACTTCTAGCAGCCAGCTGCTCTGATCGGTAGTTTTCCGTGGTATCTTCCATCAACACGAGGCGAATGCGGGAGCAGCACCCCAACAAACGGGCCCCGGACCGCGTGCAGTCTTCTCTACTTCTTCCTTGTCCTACCCATTTCCCTTACACACACTAACATGTACTACACTACCACACATGCCAGGAGACAGGTTGGGAGCTTAGAGTATGTTCCGACTGGAGCGGTGCCCAGCTGGTGGGGAGACACATTGTTGGGGAAAACCCTGCTGGCCGATGGTAGGTTGGGTCCGGATCTCGCCATTTAGCGGGGGAAGGCCATCGCCACCTCCAGTGTACGTAAGTGTAATGCAAAAACGCACTGAACTTACGGGACTAATGATCCTAGTAGTCGACGCGCCCGGAATCACTATCAATTAATCAATCTTTCTCGTCTCCTACCGTCCCTCTCTTACTCAACCTCTCTCGCCCAGTCACCGCTTTCTCTGTTACCAAACCTCTCCCTTCCTTCCTTCTCTTCAGCTCCGGTTCTTCGTCTTCGCCACCGCCGCTACACCGCCCCCACCACCACCGCCGCCACCACCACCGCCGCCACTACCGCCGCCACCACCGCTGCCACTACCGCTGCCACTACCGCTGCCACTACCGCTGCCACTACCGCTGCCACTACCGCCGCCACTACCGCCGCCACTACCGCCGCCACTACCGCCGCCACTACCGCCGCCACTACCGCCGCCACTACCGCCGCCACTACCGCCGCCACTACCGCCGCCACTACCGCCGCCACTACCGCCGCCACTACCGCCGCCACTACCGCCGCCACTACCGCCGCCACTACCGCCGCCACTACCGCCGCCACTACCGCCGCCACTACCGCCGCCACTACCGCCGCCACTACCGCCGCCACTACCGCCGCCACTACCGCCGCCACTACCGCCGCCACTACCGCCGCCACCGGCACCGCCACCGGCACCGCCACCGGCACCGCCACCGGCACCGCCACCGGCACCGCCACCGGCACCGCCACCGGCACCGCCACCGGCACCGCCACCGGCACCGCCACCGGCACCGCCACCGGCACCGCCACCGGCACCGCCACCGGCACCGCCACCGGCACCGCCACCGGCACCGCCACCGGCACCGCCACCGGCACCGCCACCGGCACCGCCACCGGCACCGCCACCGGCACCGCCACCGGCACCGCCACCGGCACCGCCACCGGCACCGCCACCGGCACCGCCACCGGCACCGCCACCGGCACCGCCACCGGCACCGCCACCGGCACCGCCACCGGCACCGCCACCGGCACCGCCACCGGCACCGCCACCGGCACCGCCACCGGCACCGCCACCGGCACCGCCACCGGCACCGCCACCGGCACCGCCACCGGCACCGCCACCGGCACCGCCACCGGCACCGCCACCGGCACCGCCACCGGCACCGCCACCGGCACCGCCACCGGCACCGCCACCGGCACCGCCACCGGCACCGCCACCGGCACCGCCACCGGCACCGCCACCGGCACCGCCACCGGCACCGCCACCGCCACCGCCACCGCCACCGCCACCGCCACCGCCACCGCCACCGCCACCGCCACCGCCACCGCCACCGCCGCCGCCGCCACTGCATCTCCATCGCATCACCGCCACCGGCCCCGCCTATGCGACCGGGGATTTAATATAGCGTCTGTGTGAAGGCCGTGACGGACGGCGCAGGCCACTGACAGGGCGGCGCGGCGCTGCGGTCGGCGCTAATCTGATGCTCTGTTGCGAGTGCGTGGTTTATGGCGGCGGTGGACAATATTATACACGAAACGTCGCCAACATGGATTTGTTTTCAGGAATAGATTTTTTTATAGAGGGTTTCAAAATTTCGCTACAAAATTTGCGAATTTTATAGAAACGTGACAGAGACGATGGCTTTTGTTTCACGTTCTTATGGACTTGATATTCAATTTCCTTTTAATGTTATCGGTGAATTTCGTGTAGAGGTTTCAGGACATTAATTTACAATGCACCTAGTATCAAAATTCAAGATACGCATACTGTTTTGTTGTATTAAGCTGAAATGTTGAGAAGCTGCACATAAAAACCTTTTCAACGATCATATGTAAGCAAAAATGAAAACAAAGCTAACCCGGATTTGACGCAAGCAATATCTGGTCCTTTTTCATAATATAATCCCTCACAATTTCATTTTACGATTTTTTAACTCACTTTGTAAATATTAAGTGTTACATATCAGAAAAGTCATTGTTGCATTCTCTGAAGATTTAAAATTATAACGTCGAAAACATTTAATCATTATAATTTTCATATCTTCGCATTTAAAATAGTCAATTTATTTTTATTAACTCAGTGTTTTAATTATTTCACAATAATTAATATTTATTATAAGGCAAAATATAATGTTAACGAATAGAAAGCACGCCTCTGTATTTCTTATTTCTTCCATACTAAGTAAAAATTAAAACAATTTCCTCTTAAATAATTTAAAATCCAAAAGTTTCATCTAGGAATTTACCTGATGTGATTTTGCAGCAAGGGAATTTTCAAAAGTAAGAAAATAATTCACTAAAAGAAAATATGAGATAAAGGAAATAGTAGGAACTGGTATTTTCACTCGGCAAAGTAAACAATGTGACGCGGAATGCGTTGAAAATACCAAGTGGAAGTACGACTGTAGCTCGAGTTATCTTGCACGGCTATTGAGAAATCATTAGGGTGACCTAGATAGCAGGACCCTTTCCATTAGCTACCACCAATCGATTTTCGCGGAATACAAGTGCATCCATACGTTATCAGAATTCGATGTTGTGACTTTGAGTGTGGATTTCGCGATAAAAACCGGCAACTGTTGGCGTGTAAACCTGGACCGGATTTTATTTCGCTTGCTGGATGGAAGTGGACGCAGTTTCGACAAAGCCGTTGTCACAGATACCAAAAATCACGCATATCTTTTACTGCACTGAACAAAGGAAAAGCTACGGCTTGTGCATTTGACTTTCACGGGAGTTTGGCGCATAAAAGCCCTCCCCTCTCTCGTAAACGAAACAAAATCCCAAACCATGGACGCGTGCGAGTATTTTCTCGCTTTGTTTCATCAGGCCACCCTCTGTGAGTTACGATCTCTGGAGCTAGCGCTTCGCATATCCATATTGGCAATCCATCGTTGTTGGTGGGAACTGGGGTGTCAAATGTTCATAAAACCCGAAGTTTGTGGTCTTATAAAGGCTATCTAAAGCTATAATACTTGCAAAAATGGTTTTATATTTTTTCTTGTGATATTATCTTACAGTATTCTAGATATATCCGATTAATTAAACATTATTTAATGCATAACATTGAAAATGTTCACTCTGTTGTCACGAATACTTATATTTTCTTTAGATATTGTGCATTAACGAATTATTTTATTACGTAATGAAGTCATTGCGATAATCATCCTGAAATTAATGCATACTAGTGCGACCTCCACCGTCTTTGGATAAGGGAGAGGGATTTTTAGTAATCTCCCTTGGATGGTTGGATAGCTCAGTCGGGATGACGGTGGGCCACATAAAAAAAATGATGAAAATGATGGGATCAGGGACGTGGATTCTCGACACTACGGTCTCGCAAATCTTTCAGATTAAAACACAGATTTCTTAAAAACCTTACTATAATCTTAAGATGAAAAATTTGTGGCATAGAAATCTCATTCACTTAACACTCATCAATACATAGAAAACATAAAAAATACACTCTTACTTGCTGTAAATAGAATACCTTCAAAAAACTTTCTTATATCTATACGTCCTTTTCTTCGCTACATTACAAATTTACAGTGTCTTTTTCAATAAATCAAAAGAAAGTTTGCTAGGCCTTTACCTACTTTTTGGTAACAATTATTTTCTCTTCTATATGACAGAAAAATCAAGTTTTACTGTTTCTAATTATTTTACAGAGAATAAGGAGAAAGAAAGATTGATTCTATCAGTTCTAAAAATGTCTCTCTCCTCTAACTAACTGACTGAATATACATCCTCTCCTCGATTTGCACAGAATTACTTTATCTGCTCCACTAAACAAGTTCTGGGCACTAGAATGTTTGTAAAAGGAACTCTCTTACTTTGAAATCCTTTTGCAACACGCCGTCTTCTGAACCTTGAGCAGTGGCGACATCGGTGACCTTTCTACTGTGCGCCTCCCCTTCGCTGCTCGCTCCGCTGAATCGAGTACCGTTACCAAAGCTTCCCACTGCAGTAGGACTCCTCTGGGCCAACGGTGTGGTCAAATATCCGTCTTTTGCTGACATAAATGTTTCAACCATATGCCGCTATTATTCTCCAATTATGTCCAGTAGAATCGAAAGCATATAATAAGAATCAAGACTAAAAGGAAAACGAGAAATTTGAGCTGGAAAAAAAGGATATAAAAACCACGTGTTAGATTCTGATCAATTATAACAAGGCTCCTTCTTCTCTTCCCACTGTTCTTAAACCTTTTGTTAATTAATTCTTAAATAGTAATTCTTTTCGTACTAATTCAAAGAATTAATTTCCTTCTGTCTTCCTCTTCCTTTTGTCTTTGAAGAGCTCAGATGCCTTTTCTTCGTCTGGATTGATGGCGTCCACGTTGATACGTTCCGTCCGTACAACCTCACAGCTAGAGGACTCGTTACGAAAAGGAATGGGATATTCCTTCTGCATTTCTGCTACTCTAACCAAGCGATTCTAGTGAACTCTGGTGATACTTATGAGAACTAATCAGCAGCTCTCTTCTGTCTGTGCGGCGCGCGCTATGAGTAATGAAGCTCTACATGCGGGCGATAAATGTGCCACGTTTTCCTGAGCTTTCGGAGGGAAAACGGATGGTCACACTAGTGACCTTCTGAGACAAATATGCTGCTGAACAATACACTGGCGCTATAATAAACTAAACATTTTACCAAAGCAGTATTCACGAATTCTGCTTTTGGTAATACTGTCCAACAGTTACATGTATGCCAAGAATTTTAAAAAAATGTTTCATAATGAAACACGCGAAAAGCAAATATTTAATGGCGGACCCGTCTTCGGTGACGTATGACGTCAGGTGAGTCGAAGGCAGTGACTCACTGAATATTAGATTTCTGATGGTAAGCGCAGAATAGACAGAATATTACAAACAAATATTGCCATTCGTCACTCAAAATCGAAACAGATAAATTGTTTTTTGATTTTTCCGGATTTCTTCAGTGTCTAATGATAGCACAGACAACTCTTACAGGGATGAAGGCGATGGAAGGTCGTGGGAGGCATTTAATTTCTGCCTACATTGGAAATTAGTTTTACTAATGGAAACCCAATACCATTACATCGCACGAAAATTTTAAACCCGAATCTTTCTTTTCTGGATATTTATTTACCTTAAGCATTTATTCCACTAGGAAAATAGCAAGTAGCTTGGTGTTACTTGCCCTGCTCTGACCTGATCTATCCTGCCCTGGCCTAATCATATCCTCGTCTTGCCACTGTCCTCGTCCTGCCCTGCCCGATACTACCCGCCATACCGCCAGGTTGTGCGTGATGTCGGCATTTGAAGCTTCCTGTCCTATGGCTCGCTACGGCGTTGGCCGACCAGCGCAGCCTCGGCCATGGGATAAGAGGTTTGTGTGGTTAGTACGAAGATAGACCTTCGACGTAAATACTGGTGTTCATAACCTTGGGTGGGCTTTCTCATCGTCACATCGCAACAGATACTGGGACGTTTGTAAGGAAAGCGCACAGTTATTATTTTGCCCCGACCGGGAATCGAACCCTGGGTTGTGTCGTGGAAAACAAGCACGGTAGCAAACGAGCCACCGAGGGCGGAATTTTATGCTTCAGATCTTTATAAAATCAAGAGTATGCCAGAGTAAATTATCTTAATGATAAGATTTGTAATGCACGTTGTTACGTTTTCTCGCACTGAAAGAAACGTACGTCGCAGTGACGTTCCAGCTGCAGTTTGATCGTCGTCATTTTTTCAGTTGTCTCCAAGTGTTAACCATTTCCACAGTAGCCTCGAGTTTATTTTGAGTTTAATTTCATTTTATTTTCAAGTTTTGTGGGTATTACACCATATGATTTATCTAAAGAGAGAATATCAATATATTCTCTCTTTATATTGTAAAGTGAATATACATTTGAGACTTTTATTTCGTATTTCCCTTGTTAATTTTTTTTGATTTTGAAATATTTTAACCTTTTTACTATTATTCTTATAACATGTTAATAATTTTTTCTTGTATTCGATTCGCTTTATATTTTAAAGCTAGTTACTATACTTGCGACCTTGACTTGCTTGTGCTAAAAGAATGTTCGTAACTGTTCATCAGTTATTAAAGTTACATTTCACAATGTGAAAGAACGAAATGCACATTCAATTACTTATAGTACAAGAGGGTAAAGTAATCACACAATAAAACTAAGATAGTAATCACACAATAAACAGCGATCGAGATGAAGATATATACGAAGAATACACAAGGTACAGGATTCAGAAATGATTGCAATACATTCAACTGTTGTTCATTTTACGATTTCTTTTATCGGATAAATATAAATAGAAATTTTGGATGAAATACCAGAATTTTGTTTTATATTGCTCTCAGATATTTCATTGATTGTATCTCATTTAGACAATACTCTCATTACATCAGAGATTATAATCCGAGTTTTAACTGAGATCTTGTGCTTAAACTAATAATACACATCGGAAAGGAGGTCTGTAATATCATCAGTGGTGGTTGGCCACAACCCCGTAATTTGAAAATCATATACAGATGAAACTGCCAGTTATACTGCGATTTTTCTACGAGCGACCCTCAAGGCCACTCAAATCCCATCTTTCGCGATAGAATATGTCACGGCATTTCGCGTCTTTTCTCGGTCTTGCCGGTAGAAGTCGCATAATCGCAGGCACTGCTTCATACGGTTGCGATCGTGCGAAATCTCGTGGAACGACTGAGAAAGAAGCGGAATGCCGTGACATATTCCATCGCGAAGATGGGATTTGAGTGGCCTTGAGGGTCGCTCTTAGAAAAATCGCAGTATACATTTATAAACGTTGATTTTGGAGTTATGTTCTGAACTAACTGCACAGACACATGTATACGGACAAGAGAGATAGCTTTTTGAAATTTTTTACCGACTGAAATTCGTTTTTTTAATTCCGGTGATAAATTGAGAAACAAGCCATTTAAGGTTTTTCTAGGCCCAATTTTACGTAAATAAAAAGATTTTCTTCCATTATTATTACCACATGATATAGTTTAACAAATAAAAACCCAGAACTGAAGTTTAGGAATTTTAAATAAAAAATTATTGTGTATTTTTCAAAAAAAAACTAATATGCTGTCGAGAAAATGCGTCGGATTTTGAATAAAACCTGACAAGGTTACAATGGAATATGTTACGTCTAAAATAGGAGAAAATTGTTAAAAATCACCAGAGTTTGAACTGGAATATGAAATAGTTATTTATGTATCTAGGGCGTTAAGTACTAGATGTTTTACATCGAGGACCAGTCGCCTGAGGAGCAAAAACTTCTAGTAACACCCGTGGTGCATTAAAAATTATACGGGTTTCTTGTTCGTTGATAAATCGAACGAGAATTCAAAACATTGTATAATTTTTCTTGCATCTTGCATGAAAAGATGCATTGTAATCGGCATTTGTCAATATGATAAGATAAACAAATCAGAGTGTTCATCTAATTACTGTTGCATAATCGTTGTTGAACTGATTTATTCGTTTTGGAAGTTCGAATGGCTTTTAGTAAAATCTCGGGAAATATACGAAAATGATTTTGGTATTTTTGAGAGTTATACGGAAAATAATAGTGTGAATTGCGTTGATGAAACGGTCCTTTTAGGTTACTTACCTTATTTATATAATCCCATAGTTACAAAACATAACATTTCGAGGATGTTAGTTGATGTGCCTTCTACATTTTATTAGAACTAGTAGTACTGATACTCACAAAACATGTCTCTAAAGAAAGATGAAACGTAACAGTGAAATATGAGGAACTGATAGAAATTACAAATTCACGAAAACATTCCAAAATTACAATTTTCATAAGAATTAAAGAAAATAAGTTTATAAAACGAGTCATTTGACTTATTTGAGCATTATGACATTTATTTATTGTATTTTCTCGTATCTTAAATTTAATAAACCCAATTCATAAAAATGTTGCATTTGTTGTGTTGGTAATAGCGGTCCATAAAGTATTCAAAAGCCCGCGCAGGCATAAAGAATCAGGAAGGCTCCTAAGGGCATTAAAAGTTTATTACGTGTTCTGTTTCTGGTCCGTAAACACAGAGCAATGGATTACTAACCATAAATGATATTATTCTTAACGTCATAAGTATATATTTACCTCGTCTGTATAATTGTTTAAACGTTAACGTTGATTTGTTAAAATTGTCGCACTTATAATTTTCAGAAATTGCATTTTTGAGCATTGAGGAAGCTGTGAGAATATCCAATACAGACATAAATTGCAATACAAAATTCAAAACCATATTTTGTAAACATTACTGCTTCGGTTGTTTTATTAAAGAACAAATTACCGATAAAATTATAGATATGAAATATTTATAGCTTAATGTCTAGTTATTTCAAATTGCGTTTGAACATAACTAGTTTAATTTTCTGCTTTTATATAATTTAAACATGGCGTTGTGTTTCCTGTCACAGAATGGAACTATCCTGTTAACATTAGCTGTGAAATTGAGCTAATTAAGTGTATAAAATAGTTTATTGATCATTTATAAAGCAGGTACATTACGAGTCGTACTGAAAATCAAAACTAGTCGCAATTTGCTTTTGGAGATTTATGGACACTACGGGTTTACAACCAACACTAATACAGCTGTGCTTACTGATTGCAAAATCTGTAAAACACCTTGTTACGATTGCGTTATGCTGTAACGCACAGCAGTTGTGTTGAAAAATAGTTTTCCTCTTAAATGTTTCCGTTTATCATTTTGTATTTTCGGAGATGGATGTAATTTTATATGAAATCAATGGCTTTAACGGTTTGGATACTGCAGACAAATTGATATGAATCAAACACACTCGCTTACATGTTGACGTTACTGGTTTTGTTTTTATTGGACCCTTGATTTATAGTGTGCAGTCACGGATCCGTGAAAGATAAAGTTCTAAAAGTGCTACTCACAATCGACTCTTTCAGCTTTTGTGGAAGAAAATGTGACACATCTTAGATGTATTTTGATTTAGGCTGAGAAGCTATTTTCAGCAGAGGGTGCGTAAATGCATGTGGTTGACAGTACAAAACTGAAGTTTCGTAGATTAAGAAGTTTTTAGTTTTGAGTGTTAATGAACGCGTATTTGATACTAGGTAAGTAAGAGTCGAACGTTTATGAGTTGGAGGATATAGAGGTTGGTTCTTGTGATCAGTTCTATTCCACAACTTCCTTTGATTCACTCCAAGAGTATTGTATTCGACTAGAAATCTGAACAACTTCCTCAACTATCATGACCTTCTTTCCTTGGTCTATTCCGTTCACATCATAACAATCGACACAATTTTTTTTAAAATCAAAATGTGTTAATCCCGTTTAATGAGAACGGCACAAGTCCAGTTTTTTCCCTTTTTTGATTAAGTAAGATGTTTCATCGTTTAGGACTTTTATTGTTAGGATGTTTCTTAATTAGAAGTGATTGCTTTATCTTTTAAAGCTTATCGAAAGTTTGTAAAATAATTCGCAACAGTCACGGGTAATCTCTGTGGAAATACCGGGGACCTCTTATAGCTGGGCCTGCTCATTAACACGTTGCAACCTTATTTTAGCATCGGTCGCTGTAGAGGACAGTTTTGCAATTGTAGGCAATATGGTGAATGTTGAACTGTCTCTTTAAAAAAAGGAAGTGGCCATGTGTGTCCGCGGAAAAGTCGTTAAGAGCAGAAAATGATCGGAGTATATATGTCCGAGACATTGCACAAAAACTAAAAATATGTTAACATAAACTTGCAGAAAATGATTGTAATATGTTGTTAAATAATAGTACATGCAACATTAGTTCTTAAACATGAACATGTCCCTTCAACTATATTGCAATTTATTTTGGAGTCTGGGGATGACCCCCCTCCTCATTCACACACACACGCACACTCATACTCAACCACTCACACTCACAGACCCACACTCCACCCATCCACACTCACATCCATCCACACTCACAGCCATCCACACTCACAGCCATCCACACTCACAGCCATCCACACTCACAGCCATCCACACTCACAGCCATCCACACTCACAGCCATCCACACTCACAGCCATCCACACTCACAGCCATCCACACTCACAGCCATCCACACTCACAGCCATCCACACTCACAGCCATCCACACTCACAGCCATCCACACTCACAGCCATCCACACTCACAGCCATCCACACTCACAGCCATCCACACTCACAGCCATCCACACTCACAGCCATCCACACTCACAGCCATCCACACTCACAGCCATCCACACTCACAGCCATCCACACTCACAGCCATCCACACTCACAGCCATCCACACTCACAGCCATCCACACTCACAGCCATCCACACTCACAGCCATCCACACTCACAGCCATCCACACTCACAGCCATCCACACTCACAGCCATCCACACTCACAGCCATCCACACTCACAGCCATCCACACTCACAGCCATCCACACTCGCACACCTGCACACTCGCACACCTGCACACTCGCACACCTGCACACTCGCACACCTGCACACTCGCACACCTGCACACTCGCACACCTGCACACTCGCACACCTGCACACTCGCACACCTGCACACTCGCACACCTGCACACTCGCACACCTGCACACTCGCACACCTGCACACTTGCACACCTGCACACAAATAAACTTACAAACACGCACACACAAAAACGCACACACACATAAACGCACACACACATAAACGCACACACACATAAACGCACACACACATAAACGCACACACACATAAACGCACACACACATAAACGCACACACACATAAACGCACACACACATAAACGCACACACACATAAACGCACACACACATAAACGCACACACACATAAACGCACACTCACACTCACGCACATTGAAGTTCTCCGGGAACTGGGATGGTATTGACATGCGACATTTAAGCCTGGACCGTGGTTTGCTCGCTTCTTCTGCTCGTGGAGCAACTCCCAGGATAGAAACAAATCGTTTATCTTCCAACGGTAGAACAATTGGGAGTGCTGCAGCAGTAAAATCTGACTACACAACTGTCGGTGTATTTACGGGATTTAAAGTGCATACGCTCTTACAATAAAAATATCATACGATGATGGTTTTATTGATCATGAATAACCGGAATTGAAATGGACGTCGATCCCTCAAATCTTAGTGACACAATAACTGAAGAATCTTTCATTCCACTGATATAAAAAGCAGCTTTATTAATTATATCTTAAAGCTATCATATAGAAGGTAAACGCATGTTAAAACCATCAACCGCCTGCATTACTTTGAAATTCGAATTGGTGGCGATGTAGAATTATTTTGAGTTGTGAGATGTTTTTTCATGTAATTCAAAATGGGTATCTGCATTCGCACATCGTAATACTGCTCTAGAATCTCAAACATTGTTAAAATGACGCGGTTCATTGCCGCAGACGACAGTCTTTTTTTTTCCAATTCCTACCACCACTTTCGTGTGCCATTAGGATTGTTTTGATTAATGTCCTATTACAACAACAATCAGCTGTCTTGTCTAAACATATACCGCAGAAGTTTTGACGTACGTTATCCAATGAGAATGTGTCTGATACTTACCAAGTGTTCAAGTTTTTGACGATAACGTGTCAAGGAAGTTTCAAATTTTAGAGACACTATTTGAATTACTTTGTGACCACCAATATTTTGATGTATTTACTTGGTTTGAAAGTTAAAGTTTGAACATCCAACTAGCATTCATCTAAGATTTTATTGATCCTGGATCTAATCGGGTTATTAATATAATGATCACGTTAATATTTATTGTACGCGTGTTCTTTGTCTGCGTTGCCAACCAAAAATTCTGATTCTTTTCTACTTTGCATCGTGTGTCGACGTTTTTACGTTTCCATACTTTGAAGCGTCTGCTGTGAGAAATTCAGTATTGTTGTTGTTGTTGTTGTTGTGACTACTATGATAACAATTGAACGATAAAAGTTGCAAATATAGTTACCAGGTGGCACAAAACTGCCGTCACCTAGTTTGTGCCAGTGGCAGTGACCGCAGCAAAATTAATTCAGGAATACATTATGGACTTGGAGTGCCGCCGAGGGCAGATTTTCGACTATAGTTACTTTGATTAGTCAAATTCAACTCCGTCTGGAACAGAATTCTAGCAGCTGTTCTTTCTGATTAGTAGTTTTCCGCTGTCTCTTCGATCAATAATAGACGAATGCCGTAGCAGTAATATAAGAAACAGGCCTCAGACTGCACACAATCTTTCCTTGGTCTCCCTTATTCCTTCCTGTTCCTTTGTGCGTTATTCAAAGCAATAAGGGGTGATCGTCCGTGGGGTGAAGTTCGAGCAAATCAACCAACCAACATACGTCGCGCGGAAAGATCATGGCTTCAAAATTCGGCAAAGAGAACAGAGAACAGATGTAGGTAAATTCTCATTTATTAATAGAACCATACAAAATTGGAACAAATTACTTCCAGCCGTGCTAGGGACTTTCCCTCAGAATGTCAAACATTTTAAAATTAGATTAAATAAATTGAATTTTTTTTAGAATATGTTAACATTGAAATTAATTTTTTTGTATTCTTGTTATTTTAAAATTAAGGTTAGCTTTAGCATAGGATTAATACATTCATTTTATAAAATTGTATTCAGTAATTTTGTTTGATGTTCATTTTGTGTATTTGTTGTATTTATGTAGTGGTTTGATGTTTGTTTTATGTAGATTAATTGATTAGAAAACGCTACTACTGGAATTATTTCATGTATCCTAAGTAGCGAAATAAATATTCTATTCTATTCTGTTCTATTCTTTGAACACATACAGACATTCACACTTGCATTTACTACACTACCACACATGACGGAAGACTCATAAGTAGATTATAGTTGCCCGGCTAGGGCGGTGACCCACTGATACCAGATACCTGGAAAAGGCCTGGAAAAGGTACCTTCAAAGGGAAAACATAGTAAGCCTACTATTGATTGGTCGATTCCAATGGAGGAAGAACACAACCATCTACCTGCATAAAACAACCACCTCATTTACAATGGCTTGAGTAGTTGACGTACTCAGAATCACAGATAACTCCCTCAGAAACCAATAATGCATTGTAGTTAAGTGTGTTGCGGTGGCGGTGGTGTAGCGGTTAGCGTAACGGTTAGCGTAACGGTTAGCGTAACGGTTAGCGTAACGGTTAGCGTAACGGTTAGCGTAACGGTTAGCGTAGCGGTTAGCGTAGCGGTTAGCGTAACGTTAGCGTAACTGCAATACCGAAGTTGGCGGGTTCAATCCCGATCGAAGCCGTGGATTTTTAGGGGTGAAAAAATCCTTCGTACGCCTTCCTTCGGAGGGGACGTAAAGCAGGCTGCCCCATGTTAGTAGATTTACTTGCATGTAAAAGATCCTCAAGCCTAAATGACGCCCCTGAGCTAAATTCAAATCGCCTGTTTCGTCGCCTTAGTAATACCTTCTTTCTCCGCTAGTTGGTGAAAGGAGTGTAACAAAATTTGCGTGGTCAGACGGAAGAGCAGGCCTCATGGCCTGAGTCTCGCCACGTAAAATAAGGCATCAATTCAATTCATCAAATTCAATTCAATTCAAAGAGTCAATCCACACGTGTCACATACCCTAAAAATACATCGCCTACTCGAGTCAATGATTTTCAAAGAAAGGGGAGAGATTTATTTTTACTGCATTAAGATATTTAGAGTGCAAAAGCTCTCTTAGTGCAATGATAAACACTACTATTGAGTGACCGCCATGAAAATGGAGTGGAGCTGTACTCAATCGACCCGTCCAACAACTAGCCCCGGAAGCAACGAGTTGCGTCGACTCGCGCCACTAGTTGTTGAGCAGCGTGCGGGTCGCGGACTTTCCCGAGAACTAATTATACAGTCCGCGCGGCCAGTGGCAGTTGCTTTGGCGCTGAGCGGCAAGAGCAACAACGGGGGCGCTGGGCGCGGCCGAGGCTGCTGTCCCGCTGAGAGAAGGAAGGAGTATCGTTAGAGTGGTGACGCGGCCGGCGGTGATGGTGGAGATACGGGCAGTAAAAGTATGGGGGCGCGTAGGTGGTTACTTGAAGGAAAGGAAACTACGGGGAAGGTAATTAGACGACTGGAGCGGGAGGGAAAGTAAAATTAGATATGCGAGTGTAAATGAGTTTACCAGAGAGAAAATGTTTTTGTGGATTCTTAAGGAGTGTGTGAGAGATGTGAGGGATACATGCGTAGTGATGACAGAGAAGGAGAAGTGATATGACGTGCTGGTGGTGATAGTTGTGAAGCAGTGGATAAAGGGGGGGTGTCAGAGGTGGTGGGTTTGATTGATTGATTTGTTGGTGTTTCCAAGTACAATTAATAAGGTTAGTTGTCACGTAAATGTAGTGCATGTATTGCGAGAGATGGCGTTGATCATCCCTCGCTAGATGGTGAGATCCAGCGCCCATCTGCACATCGGCCTGCTCGACCATGTGTCTCCCACCATCGTGGGACCGTCCCAGCCGGGACAAGATCTAAGCCCCCGACTTATCTCCTGACATGTTTTCTAGAGTACTGCGTGTAAGTGTGTGTGTGTGTGTGTCTGTGAGTGTAAGTAAGGGGTGAGGATAGAACGAAGAAGACGGAGAGATCGCGTGCAGTCCGTGGCTGCTAGGGTACTGTTCCCGCATTCGCCCGGTATTGATGGTAAAAACCACGGAAAACTACTGATCTGAGCAGCCGGCTATTAGAATTCTCCTTCAGGCAGCAATTGAATTCGGCATAGCTATCTAGTTAGTGTCAAAAAACCTGCTCGCGCCGGGACTCTTAACACTAGGACCTTCTGTTGAGAGACAATGCAGTGTCATTAATTGATGCCCTGAGCCTTCTAAGCCGGCATACTGGTGGGAACGGGGCTTGGTGAATGCGTTTTGGTGACGTAAGGGATTTGCCCGTGTGGGAACGGCGTCAAAGGGACCAATAGAACGACAGACAGCACCAATAGTTCCGGAGCAGCGGGGATGTATAGGGGCGATGGCGACGTCAGGGGTGTGAGGAGGAGGGTTAGAGATCGTCAGGTCTAAAGATATTAAGTATATTGACACAAGGTCTAATTTTTAAAGTCTAAAGTCAGAAGGTTTATGAAAATACGTCTAATGAAAATTTAGTCTAATTTTTTGTAATATCTAATAAGATTTGATATAATTGTCAAAAATATCTGATAAACTTCGGTCCATCGAACATGAATGCCTAATCTATTATGCTGTAATAGAAATTCGTAACAAAATGTGATTCACATATCATTACGTCAGCATGGTATAGTCTGAAAATAAATCAAAATAGGAATGATATACTTTAATTCAGCAAGTACGTAATGTACATAAAATGATGTAGGTATTAAAGTATTCAGTCTGTAGCTCATAGACCGAAGATATAAGTCGATATCATCACGATCTATATAATTTTGCAGTTTGCAACCATTCGAAAGTTTTGAAAATTTATTTGACAACATTAAAATACAGACTTCCGGTTTTCAGGCGTTTTAAAATGAAGAAATAGAAACTTTTCTCTTACACATACAACTTATATCTATTAGACCTTCAGTGTTTATCCACATTAGAGCTTATTAATTGAACTGTCTAATTGTAGACCTCTTTTGGTATTAGATCCTCTGTCGCGTAGACCTCATGTCCCATTAGACCTGGTACGCAGTAGCCGTCCTGTTCGTTAGACCTAACGAGGATTAGACCTTTCGTCCGTGAACCTAACGACCTGAAACCGGAAGGAGGTACGGCAGCGCGGGCAGCCCCGCCAGCGGGAGGCCGTGGCTGTTGGAGGGCGCGGCTGGCGAGCGCGCGCCGACTGGCGAACTTGACGCGTATTCCCAACCATTAATTTATCGAGGCCGCGTCCAATCTCTGCTCCGCGCAGCCGGACGCCCGCCCGCCCGCCCGCCCTCCCGCCGGCGGCTGCAGCGGCGGCGGCTCCCCAGTAGTTTATCTGCTCGTTTGTCTCCGGGCCGCCGCGATGATCCCGGCCGGCCCTGGGCTGGGCGGGCCCCGAGAGGCGCGGGCGGTGGGAGGGCAGCGGCAAACGGGAGCGGCGGCGGCGGCGACGGCAGCACGACCCCGCACGGCTGTGGCGGAAGGGATCGGCAAATGAACGAACAATAGATGATGTGGAAACGAGCGGAAGGGAAGCTGGGAAATAGATCGTGAGTAAATAATGAGCATGCACGAACATTAAATAAGCATATTCATTTTATGGAGGTTACACAAGTTATATCCGTCTGTTTTAGACTAATCAAACCACAACAGTAGGATGACAGTTTAATGCTACTATAGGTAAGTTTTGGGAAAAAGAAATGTAAATGTTTAGACATTGCATTCTTCACGTTGGCACAAAGAACATTAACTTACGAATTACGCTGCGATCTTGCGGGGTATCTTAAAAAAAACAACAATATCTTGATACATCTATGGGGCGTCGAATTAAATCACTATCTCCATTTCATCAGAAATGTGGCATAGCATGTTATTGCCTTCAAAGTCTGCATTTGATTGTCAAACATACTAAGATAGTAGGGGGTCAAAAGTGAAGTTTTTTATACCGGTCTGTCGCATTACGTTATTTTAATAACCAAATAGGTTTTGTGTTATTATTTGTTTGCTTCCTCGGCGCAGTAAAGTCTGTGAGGTCTTTGGGAATAAAGTAGTTCTCTATCGAAAATAACGTGCGCCAGAATATTTAGGACATTTTGTGAGGAAATTTGTTCCTTATTAGAGTTCTGACGTAGAAAACAAAGAAGTCTCCTACCATTGTATTGTGTGGGGGCGATCATATTTGAATATGACACCCAAGCAGTCGGTGGACAATAAAGACGAGAGCGACAAGGGTTCGACAGGGAGAGCCGGTGCGGATGGCGACAGGCTGCCGGAAGCGGTGGCAAGTGCGGCGCCGTTGAGGCCACGGAGGCGGGAGGGGGCCGACGTCCCATGTGTGCGCGCGCGTGCGGGGATGCGCAGTGCGTGTAACCCCCGACGAAGGGCGTGACGCCCGACAGATGGCCCTCACTCATCCCCACCCCCTCTCCCTCCTCCTCCCGTCCGCCGACCGATGTCGCGGCCCGCGGCACCTACTATAGCCTCCAAAGCCCCCGAAGCCCGAGCTCGCCTGCGACCCGTGCGTTCCCAGGCAGCGCTCCCCTCGCGCCCCCCTCCGCCCCCTCCATCGCCTCGCCGACCCCGCCATCACCCTCTCCCGCCATCTCCCGATCCTAACCCATCGTCTCCGGACCGTCTCCGGACGGTCTGCCGGACCCTCTGCCGGACGGTCTGCCGGACCCTCTGCCGGACGGTCTGCCGGACCCTCTGCCGGACGGTCTGCCGGACCCTCTGCCGGACGGTCTGCCGGACGGTCTGCCGGACCCTCTGCCGGACGGTCTGCCGGACCCTCTGCCGGACGGTCTGCCGGACCCTCTGCCGGACGGTCTGCCGGACCCTCTGCCGGACGGTCTGCCGGACCCTCTGCCGGACGGTCTGCCGGACGGTCTGCCGGACCCTCTGCCGGACGGTCTGCCGGACCCTCTGCCGGACGGTCTGCCGGACCCTCTGCCGGACGGTCTGCCGGACCCTCTGCCGGACGGTCTGCCGGACCCTCTGCCGGACGGTCTGCCGGACCCTCTGCCGGACCCTCTGCCGGCCGGTCTGCCGGACCCTCTGCCGGACCCTCTGCCGGACCCTCTGCCGGACCCTCTGCCGGACCCTCTGCCGGACCCTCTGCCGGACCCTCTCGCCGCGACCCTGTCACCTTCCTTTCACCGCTTTCACTCCCACTCGCCGCCACCCTCTCCACGGTCGCCCCTGTCCGCGCCCCGCCCACTCCGCCCGCGTGGATGACCCTCGCCTGCCAACCCCTCTCGGCGCTGCCTGCGATGAGCCGAAGCAGCAACGGCCGCGGGGTTTGTTAGTGCTGCCGGCGCGGGGCTCCGCTTGATCCCTCGATGGCCTCGCGCCTGCGAGCGGCTCTAATGACTGCGCGCGGCCCGCAGTGGCTAACGTGTCACGCGGCGCGCCCCGCCCCGCCTTGTTACGCCTTTCCGTTGCACCTGCGCGGCCAGTGACGGATGTCACGCGCGCCGCTCCGCTGCCCGGAAAGTCGCATGCTCTCTGGGCTTCGTTAATGATTTGTGTTTGCCTTCACTTGACAGCTGCGTCATTGCTGTCGTTGTCAGTGAGGGAGTCGGAAATTGATATTTGAATTATAACGTTGTGGTAAGACGTATAAAATCTGTCGTTATTGTGTCAGGGACAGTTTACAACTTCTGCCCTTTATATGAAATAATAATCGATATTGGGGCTGTGACATGCTCACAAACGACCAAACGTCCGGAAGTAGGAGTTTAAATGAACCTCGGTCTATGAGGCGGCTGAACAATTTAATAATTGACGCCGGACGTAAAAGCTTATATTGTTTTATGAGATTCTCGTAAATTCTCCGATAGTTTCCCACATTGTAGAATAAATTTTATTTGTCAAGTTGTTAGTTTCTAACATCATAAGTTTTTTAATCTTAGAAATCGTTTAAAAAATTTGAAATTGCTAAAAATTTGAAATTGCTTACAATTTTAAAATGGGTTTAACGAAAAAAGTGTATGCAAAATATTAATTTTATCTTTATTTTAATGGAGTGGTTACTTGACTACTTTAATAAATTTATTTGCCCAAATCATTAGTATGCACATTAATTACTTTAGTTATTCAGTATTATTACATATTGTTTTCATATATATGATTTTTTGAATTTTTATTAGTAATATCATTTTGTACCTAAATCAAAATCTCATTTCCAACTACGCCTTCAGTGACGCAGAAACAAGCACTAGTTTAGCGGTATTTTCACATTTCTTTTCTAGAATATACTACTAAGTTGTCTCTTTTTATCATCTACAATTTGTGGGAAGACCACATTAAACTATAGAGAAAACAAAAGAGTCAAATAGATATGGTATGATATTTATACAAAGCCAATATCCATAAATCTTCATGGTTTTTACGTCTCCGATAGTTCAGCGACCCAATTCCCATCTTGCATTAGATTCAAACTTCTCTAGTGTTTTTGCCTGCTTTTTTACTGTCTACGATTATTGGGCGCGACTTAGCTTTCAAAGTGTTATATTGTTAAGAAATTCGTAAGTTCTGTGATACGACAATTTTATTAAAAATCTTTATTCACATATGTCCAAAAATTAGTGCAAAACTCATAATGTAATGGCACTGATAAAATTTATTACTATTTCAAAAGCAAGTTTTACTTGGAGATTGGAGAACTCCAACATCAGTCTAGAATGAAAATATTGAATATGGTCTTAGCACTTTGTTGTAATTTATTTTCCATTCTTCTTCACGCCAAGTTTCAATATTTTGTATTCAAATAAATTAAGTATTACTTATGCATCGACGTGTAGAACGTTCCTTATACCAAGATTTGTCTATTGCCTTAGCGAAGAATCGATTCAATAACTCATTTACTTAGAAGATAGTCTGTCATAATTCCGGAGCGACTGGTGCAATAAAAAATAGAAATACCCTAATGACGTTTTGATTGTTGTATTTGTATTAAAAATACTCCTCACTCGACCAAATGCACTGCTCATAACGATTTAAAAATTGTTCAAAGCATTTACTGTAGTCATTCTTCGGAGTTGCATGTAAGACCACGGTCGAACTTTCGAGACAGTAGTTTATGGTATTGTGATGCCTTCCCTTCATTGTTCTTGTCAATTTTGGAAGGAGAAAATAGTCGCAGAGTGCAATATTGGGCGAATAAGCAAGATGTTTGAGCAGAAAAACGTATTTCTTAGCCAAACACTTGCGGACTTGCTTAGACGTGTGGGTCGGGGTTTTGTCATGCAGCAACGACCAAGAGCCTTGTTCTCAGTATTCAGACTAATCTCGAATAATTTTGATAAAAATTGGTTTAATATATTTAAATAATATTCTGACTAGTGTCTGACCCTCCGTCACAAACACTCTATGAATGATTCCCTTGGAATCGAAAAACTCTGTCAGCAATAACTTCACACGTTTCTGGATGCCAACTTTAGTGTTTTTTTCTTTCTTTTTAGGGCTCAAATTCCATACTTTGTCGCTTTGTTAGTGGTTCATATTGGAAGTACCATGTCTCACCTGTCAGAGTTATAGCTTTTTACAAAATGTGGGTAATTTTCAGCAGATTGAGTTATGTCTTCGCTTGAAATCGTAAAAAGGACGTTGGCTCACTGCGCCAGTCATTTTCTGACGAACCTCAACCTAGTACTGTTGCTTTCGCGTTGACACACAACTTAGTGCAAATGACGCTGTAAAATTATGAGCGTCAGTAGTAGAAATTTCAAGCTGTTTAACGGTATCATTTGCAAACAAATAGGGTGGCAGTATAAATAAAAAGATCAGTCGCACCAGAACTCGGACAAATAGCGCATACTATATTCAGTTTGAAATATATTTTTTTAAATTTCATTTGCTTATAACATCGTTTGTTAAATATCACATTCTTCCTCATTGACGTCTATACAATGTTTTTCAAATGCGAATTATGATTAAACTAATGATGTTCATTGTACACAACATAGTAAGTAATCTAGGTCAATTATTCTGCCTATTAGGACACTAAAATCATTCGCACTTTTCACTCATTTTCTGTAATACTGTTGTGTTATCATGAACTTAACGCTGCAAAGAGAAAAGGCAATTCTTCATTCTTAACGGGCGGTGTCCGTTTAATATTCCAACAGTCTGCCGACATCTGAAACAAATGTGTTGTAGGTAAAGATGGCGGATGATCATTCACACTCCAAGAAACGGTATTCTTATTTATATTATTTCTTTTCTCATAACTTAAAATTAGGCAAATCATTAAACATTAATTCACAGACGGATATCACAAATAACAATCTCCGCTGCTGATAAACAGCAAGTATTGCGTCAGTGTACAAACTTCAACAGCGTCTCTTGTCTGCTGCTTTTGGGCCTAATGACGTTAATACCTGTAACATCCTCACTTAACCCTGCGCCTTCGTCGCTCACAAGAACTCATTTGCTAAACACTCTCACGCTCGCGGCTGCGAATCCCGTCTATTTTTCACCAGAGCTCCGTCTCCCGCCTCGTCCTCCCCGGTTCGACGGCGCCCGGGCGTCGCCCGGCCCCTCCCGGTGCAGGTGATCTGCCGGCGCCGCCGTCGCGTCATGAGCTGACGCCGTTCCGGTAATGCGAGTGCGTTACGCCGGGGCGGCGGCGCTCGTCTGCGGTTCATTACGGCGGATATCGGCGGCGCCGCAAATAGGCTGGCGATGGCGCGGAGCGCAGCGGCGGGGCTGGGGACGGGGCGTCTTTACGAGTGTTTGTTGTGCTATCGCTTGTCAGTGGCTTTGGGGATCGTGGAAGAGGTATTGGTTGCTGTTGTTGTTGTTGTTGTTGTTGGAGATGGTGATGATCTGGTTGAGGAGAGCGGGACAATGTGTGAGGAGAGCGGGATAATGTGTGAGGAGAGCGGGATAATGTGTGAGGAGAGCGGGATAATGTGTGAGGAGAGCGGGGTAATGTGTGAGGAGAGCGGGATAATGTGTGAGGAGAGCGGGATAATGTGTGAGGAGAGCGGGATAATGTGTGAGGAGAGCGGGATAATGTGTGAGGAGAGTGGGACGATGTGTGAGGAGAGCGAGGTGATGTGTGAGGAGAGCGGGGGGCTGATGTGTGAGGAGAGCGGGGGGTGATGTGTGAGGAGAGCGGGGTGGCGATGTGTGAGGAGAGCGGGGTGGCGATGTGTGAGGAGAGCGGGGTGGCGATGTGTGAGGAGAGCGGGGTGGTGATGTGTGAGGAGAGCGGGGTGGTGATGTGTGAGGAGAGCGGGGTGGTGATGTGTGAGGAGAGCGGGGTGGTGATGTGTGAGGAGAGCGGGGTGGTGATGTGTGAGGAGAGCGGGGTGGTGATGTGTGAGGAGAGCGGGGTGGTGATGTGTGAGGAGAGCGGGGTGGTGATGTGTGAGGAGAGCGGGGTGGTGATGTGTGAGGAGAGCGGGGTGGTGATGTGTGAGGAGAGCGGGGTGGTGATGTGTGAGGAGAGCGGGGTGGTGATGTGTGAGGAGAGCGGGGTGGTGATGTGTGAGGAGAGCGGGGTGGTGATGTGTGAGGAGAGCGGGGTGGTGATGTGTGAGGAGAGCGGGGTGGTGATGTGTGAGGAGAGCGGGGTGGTGATGTGTGAGGAGAGCGGGGTGGTGATGTGTGAGGAGAGCGGGGTGGTGATGTGTGAGGAGAGCGGGGGTGGTGATGTGTGAGGAGAGCGGGGTGGTGATGTGTGAGGAGAGCGGGGTGGTGATGTGTGAGGAGAGCGGGGTGGTGATGTGTGAGGAGAGCGGGGTGGTGATGTGTGAGGAGAGCGGGGTGGTGATGTGTGAGGAGAGCGGGGTGGTGATGCGTGAGAAGAGCGGGGGGTGATGTGGGAGGAGAGCGGAGCTACCTTCGGAGAGACCGACATACGTGGAGATGATGATACGGACAGTGGTTGAGGTGGTGTCATAAGTGGTAATAACATAACAAAGTATTAATCGCACATACACTAATAGTAATTCTGAGTGATTCACCTGTATTAGTAGTTCAGGTGGTACTCGCCGTAACAGCATTCGAGATAACGACAACAGCGGTACGTACGTTGCCAGGGACTGCGCCTGCGACGGCCGCACGGTCGTTTTGCGGGGAAGTGCGCTGGCAGGAGGTGTTGAAGCTGGGAGCCAGCGCAGTGGCGCCCTTAAGGGCGTCCGTCATCGCGATGCGGCGGCGCAGCTCCCTGATCAGGAAGGATTGCGGCCGCCGCCCGCGCCGGAATTTACGATCTTCCTTCCCTCTTCTGCTCCCCGCTTTCGCGCACGCCATCGCTTGCCGCCGCCTGGCTTCGACGCCAGCCTTCGCCTTCTCCGCCAGCTGGGCGTTGCTCTGCGCCGTGTCCCGACAGTACCCTAACAAACGGGCCACGGACCGCGCGCGATCTTTCCTTCTTCTTCCTTGTCGTATCCTTTCCTCTTACACACACACTTACACTAACATGCAGTACACTACCACACATGCCAGGAGACCGGTCGGGAGCTTACAGCTTGTCCCGGCTGGGACGGTGCCCTACTGGTGGGAGATACCTGGTTGAGGGGAAATCCCGCTAGTCGACGGTAGGTCGACGCCAGATCTCGCCATCCAGCGGGAAAAGATCATCGCCACCTCCCGAGAGGAACGCATACTACACTGACGGGACTAATGACCAAAGTAGTTGACGCGCCCGGAAACACGAATCAATCAATCAAAACCGTGCACCGAAGCCATCCGTGGTGCAGTGCCGTTGTGCGTTGGTCAAACCCCTCGCATTTCACCGCTGGCTACCAACGGTTTAATTCCTGTCGATTTGTCGTTTTTTTTCTGGTGCTTTTTATCTAGCCGACAGCCGGTTACCCTTTACGACCCGACGGGATGCATATTCTACCATACACTAGACACCAACACGCTTGCGGGCTCCTCTGATCTGGGATCAGTGGAACGCAAGGCCCTCCGCGACAACATACTCGTACTTGAGAGACAAGGGACAAACAACCATGACCAAGGAAGGATTCGAACCTGTGGTCATTTGGACCGAAGCGGTGACCCGGTACACGTTCTTAGTCACATCATCTATCGAGATCGGGCGATCTATCAAATTTTCTAGAATATAAGCCCCCACCATTTTTTTTCTTTCAAAAAAAATTCTACCAAGAACGGAGGGGGATAGTGCATCAGTAACTAGAATTAACGGGAAATAATGTTTCCAAAATTGTCTTTATTTGTCGCACAATGCTACAAATAGATAGATAGTTTTATTCCGACAGCCCTCTTGCAATTATCTTAGGACCTACTGTCAATAAAAACTGCAGGGAATCAGCTTTTAAACAGCATTACTGCAAAGAAATGCATACGACTTATATTCTTAAATGTTCATCCAAAATTTTTAAGGGAGTTATATTCGATGAAGGACGAATTTCGAAAAAAATCAACCTGGTGGATGAAGCTGAGTTCAGGGTGTCCCTTTTCCTCGTGACAGATTTTTTCACGGTTCTCCCGTTTCCTCTACTTCTCAATCCGTTTCTGCTTCATACTTCAAACCATCATATCATCACTAAGGACTGGATGTGTATGCACTAAAATTCTACGAAATGTATGCGCCTTTGTGCCCTAAAACTTTGAAAATATTATCCACAATATTCTGTGTTACTTGGGTAAGTACTATAATTAAATAGTTTTTGTGCTGAATCGATTTATGTACTTGTGTAACTTTCCATGTGCTAACTTGTGAACTGAAGTTTCAATATTATAGAGCCACTCATGATGGGAAAAACACTCCCTAAACACGTGTATGGCTAAATTCTCTGCATATTAAAAGAAATTAAGTCTACTATTGTGGTTGATTGGTACTATTGTGATTGGTCCTCTCTTTATCCTTGGAACTTTACCACAATATTCCCTTTAAATTATATTAATAATCTATACAACACTGTTTCCGTAGTTGTTATGCACAGTACATTTATCCACCCTCAACGCTATTTAAATGAGTAGTATTACTCATTTAAATGAGTAGTGTTCCTACAATTCTCTCTGTTTTGTCTGGCATTTTCTAAGATTGTTCAGTACGTGTTCTTGTGTTCTCGAATTTTGTATTATAGCTAAACACTCAGTTGTGTTTTTACAGCAGTTTCATTGGAGCTAAATTATGTTTATTTTCTCCTATTTTACTGCATTTACAGAAAGGGACTAAACATTTCGAACAATGTAGGACAATGTTTATTACGTGCGTTTGTTATTGTATTGTACCTGTCGGTCTCGTCAAATATCCAAATATGACATTTGGATATATTATTAAAACAAGGTGATAAAATAGCACCCTTTGTGCTTGCCGTTCTTCGTCCATTCGTTTCGTTCGTCATCAATTCATTTAATGGAAGGGTCGTTCAATCTTTCACTACATTTTCCCGACTCTTCTCTTTCGTCAGTTGAAAATTTGCACTTTCATTGGGAACGAGCGCTACCCCGTTCCCTGTATAGGGGGAGTGCCCCGCTTGTTTCGCCTGACTTGAATAGAGCCTGCGGCGTGTAATCCCGCCCTTCCCTAGTGCACATGCCGAGTTTACTGCTGCACATTCGCCACAATCCGAGCACTAAACTGGCGCGTGATAGACAGTACTTCACCGCTCGGGCGCCTTCCTTCCTCTTCCATCAATTGTTTCGGTATCGAGCGGTATCCTCTCCAGGAGCAGGTGAAAGCCTTCGTGCAAGCATTCAATGCTTTCGTAGACGTATTGAAATATTCCAGATCCCATAGTGCAAATATTTTTAAGTATTAGTCCTCAGTTGTGATTGTTGCATTTTTTAATGCCATTCTTCTTGTGTCAAGGAATGTTGGTGGTTGTGTACAAAACCGATTCTTGTTTTTTGGGGGCAGTTATGAAAGAATAAAAGATCTTCACATTGTGCCAATTTTTGTTCTTCGTACCATGTGCAGGAAATTCTATACCATCAAAGTATTTTGGATTTCCTTAACCTCATCTTTAGATCTTTTGTAACTTCCTCACACCTTTGTATTTCCTTGTCTTAACTCCAAAATGTTTACGTGCTTTCCAAATGTGCGTCTCTACCTTCTAACCAATGGCCGCCTCTCTCTCACCAAAGAATCACGTTCCATTCCGTCTACCCCTCCCGCGTATCTCATTTCCATTTTTAACATGTGTGTGACAGCTTTATACTTCTACACGCATTTTTTTAAAACAAAACCTACATCGGATTCCGTCACGACCTAAAGACAGTTATCATACTCGCCCTTTATTACATGCTCTTTCCTTCCACTCACATTCGCTCTCGCCTTCTCTCATTTTCTTTCTCGCTCTGACTCGTTCTCCCGGTCTTGCTCACTATTTCTCTCGCTCGCTGTTTCTCTCTCTCTCTCTCTCTCTCTCTCTCTCTCACACACACACTCTCTCCCTATCATTTGACGCTTTTTCTCTTTTAATATCGCTCTATTTCTCTCAGTATTGCACCTATTTTACACTAATTTAACTATGATTCTCTGTCCCACTATTTCAACTGTATGACTCTCACACACTATTTTTATGCTTCTCGCTCACGCTGTCTCATTCATTCTCGCTCACACACTCTCAATCACTCTATGTCACATCACTATGTTTCTTCCTCTTCTCTGTTTTCCTCTAAAACCTATTCTATCCTTCTATTATCTCCGTTTTCTTTTCCCTAATTTCCATTTCCCCTCTTGGTGTTCATCCTTCCTCTTCCTCCATTTGCTTATTATCCCAGACTTTGCTTACAGTCGTGCTCCCTTTTACTTCTCCCTCTGGGCGGCATAACTCCCTCTCATCGTGAAACGCAGGGGACAGGAGCGCGGGCGAACTTCCCAGGCGCCGCCTCGGCCGAATCCCTCTGCGCCGAGCTGTAAACACCCGCCCGCACGTACGCACTCCAGGCCCGCTCCCACTCGCCACGCCCCCATCAGTCCCGCTCCCATCCAGCTTCACCCTCCGCCAGCCCACCATCACCCCCCGCCTCCACTAACCCACCCCACTAGCCCCGTCCCTACCGGCCCCGCTTCCACCATCACCACCTTCACTAGCTCCGCACCCCACCAGCTCCGCCCTCACTAGTCCTTCCCCACTATCTCCGCCCCCACCAGCCACACCATCACTACCCCACCTCCACTAGCCACACCTCACACCAGTCCCGCCCGCCACTAGCCCCGCCTCCCACTAGCCCCGACTCCCACTGGCCCCGCCTCCCAATAGTCCCGCTCCCCACTAGCCCCGCCTCACAAATAGTCCCGCTCCCCACTAGTCCCGCTCCCCACTAGTCCCGCTCCCCACTAGTCCCGCTCCCCACTAGTCCCGCTCCCCACTAGTCCCGCTCCCCACTAGTCCCGCTCCCCACTAGTCCCGCTCCCCACTAGTCCCGCTCCCCACCAGCTCCGCTCCCCACCAGCCCCGCTCCCCACCAGCACCGCTCCCCACCAGCCCCGCTCCCCACCAGCCCCGCACCCCATTAGCCCTCCCGCCATTAATCTCGCCCGTCAAAAGCCCCAAACGCCCACCGCCTTCAATAGTTCCGCCCTCACCAGCTCCGCCCTTAACAGTCCCGTGTTCACTATTCCTGACCCCCCCCCCCAGCTTCGACTTCCAGCCCAGCAGCCCCTGCTACCCGCCCGGCCCTAATCTCCTGGCGTCCGTCCACGCTGCTCGCCCGCGCCATCCCGCAGCCCGTCCATTCGCCCGCCCGGGCGCTCGCGGGCGAGCCTTCCCGCTTTGATTTGAATCCAAATCCCGGCGGCGCTCGCGAGGGGTCGAATTTCTTGCAGTGGAGCCCCTGGATTTTATGTTCTCCTGAGGAGGGGGGCCTCCTCTGTGAGAGCGACGCGGCCAAGCTGAGTAGGTTCCTGTGTTCCTTTGGATGAGGACTCTGTGAATATTGTGCTGAGAATGCAGAGTAAATACTATTACAGTGTAGCACTTGTTAAGTATAAAAAAGGCCGCCGAGCAATGGGTATGACTTAACTTGGGGTGTCTGTTAATCCGTTTTTTGGTATAAGAATTCGACATATTTTTATGTATTTTATATGTGTGACACTTTATAACTGAAATTTCTTGGTTAAAAACCTCGGTGACTCTATCCCCTTCCGCCAAATTCTCTGTAGGGGAAATTAGTACGTTCAATTTAAAAGTATCTGTGCATGTTGAGGTTTCAAAATTCAGCCCAAGTTTATCGTTTTGAAGTTATTAGATTGTGGCAGAACATTTGAGCTACAAAATTCTGAATGAAGCTCTTTGAGCACAACTATATTATAATAAACACCGGTTCAGTAATTAGTTTCATCAGCCAGTGTCGGTGTGTAAATACTGTTGATGCTCTCGCTGTTATGATTACTGTTTTAGAACAGGCTTTGATATCTAAATGGAAAGGAAAGTATTTGCTTCTGTGGAGATGTTGAATTCAGTTTAATGTTAAACTAGTGGCGCTAAGAGAGCACGTACTTTCTTGCTCTATTTTCACGCAAATTTCTCATACTCATATTTTTCAAAAATTGTACGTGACCTTATTTTAAAATCTGTTTATAAGGAACTTATTTCATTAATGAAAAAATCTCTATATTTAATATTTTAGTTGTAAGAAGACTCCGACAAAATTCTGAACTTTCGCAATTTTCGAACAATTAGGGTTTTTAACGAACATAAAACCTGCACCATTCTCTTAAACGTCTTTTACACTATCCAGTAACAAAGTTTAATAAAAAACGATTGAGAAATAATTTTGAAAATTTTAAAAATGTCCTAGGTGTTTCATGTCAAATACCCCCGCACCAAATTAAAATATCGATTTCAAATTCAAGGGGCCGTGACATCGGCCTGATCGATTGGAAAATCTCACTTTAGGAGAAAATCGGCTGAACGGTTTAGCCGCTAACGTTGTTCGGACGGACGGACGTTTCGCTGTCATTCGTTTGTTTTGTTATCAAAGACCCACAAAACATGAATTCTGTGTAAACCACGTGATAGGAAGTTTTTCTAAACTTGTCAACCGGATTTATCCACTTGTTTGTTACCAGGGCCCGGTATTAAAGCTTTCTGCCTAAAATTCGTCATTTTTTTCGCGCAGCAACTCCGTAGCGAGATATTAAAAGTTATTTACTGAGTTATAATAAAACCATAGCGAGAATTTCCTCTTATTTTCTTGATTGATTGATAGATGATTTCGGGAACGTCAACTGCCAAGGTCATTACTCCCGTATGTATAGTGTATATTTTTTAATCGCGGGAGGAAGCGGTAACTTCCCGCGTTGAATGGCGAGATCCGACGCCACCGTAAGTCGACTTGCGGGGCTTTTCCTCTCCCACTCGGAAACACCTCTGAGCTCCCGAATGATCTAAAGTGAGTGGTTGTGTATTGCATGTGAGTGTGGAAGTAAGGGATAAGGGAAGGACAAGGAAGAAGGAAAGATCGTGCGAGGTGCGTGGCCCGTTTGTTTAGGGTACTGCTCAGTCATTCGCCTGGTATTGATCTGAGAAACCACTGAAAACTACCAATCAGAGCAGCCGACCTTTAGAATTCTCCTCCAGACAGCAGCTTCTCTCTCTCTCTCTCTCTCTCTCTCTCTCTCTCTCTCTCTCTCTCTCTCTCTCTCTCTCTCGCTCGCTCGCTAATAAGCTGGTGTCGAAAACATCTTGCCACGTCGATACTCGAACTCTAGGACCTCCCAGTGTCAGAGGCACTGCGGGGGCATCAGCTGATGGCCCGAACCACTCTTGTACGTAGTTCTCTATTCCTGTAAAAAAATAATTGTTGAGCATTTGTGTGTCTTTTAAGGGGTTATTTTGCTCGATCATGTTGTATTCGCAATCGCTGAACCTTCAAATAATATATTTGTATTTATATTATATTCAATAAACTTAGTATTAAAGTTGCGTAAGAAAACTTGCTGTTTGTAATACCGAGAGTAAAGGATCGTGCATGTTAAACTAGTTACTTCATTTTCTTGTAATGAAATGTGTTGCTCTTCTGTGAAACAATTAACTCCACGCTCCGCTCAAGCTCCACACTATTATTTTTGCAATTCAATTTCTGTGTGCAGCTAAACGTTTGTCGGAATATACGTGAACTACATGAAATCACAAACAGATCTTGTTTGCATTCAGAGATGCAGCATGAGATGCAGCGCGGTAAAATAATAAAAGTTTTTGCCGACTGGAAAAAAGTAATCTCGTCCACTTCAACAAAATTTCTTGTTTGTGGAAAAGATCAATGTTGTTTTATTGCAAGCCTTTGTAAAATCAATTTCCTAATACCGCGAGTAAATAAAAACGTCGCGAGTCACGAAGTGCCTGAGTTTGTCAAAAGAAAGTTTTCAGGTGACAGCTTCTGAGGGATTGCGGTCGCTTCTAGTGAAAGAAACGTGATACCTGCTCCCATTTCCATTGCATGTACGTGTATACACTTACGATTTGTATACAAGATATCTAGTCTAAAAAATGTGCACTTACCACCGATTACATTGGTTTGATTTAACCACATCCTTTTCTTTATCTTATCTTTTATTTATTTCAATGCTCCACCGATTTACTGATGTGAATTAACACGGTGAAACATTAAAATCGGAAGTCATACAAGGCTTTGTGTTAAGGTAAATCTTCTAAAGAAATACATAAGTAATTAAACGTATTAAATTTTAAGATTGGCGCATAAGGTTTTTTATAAATGCACTACCTAAGGAAATGAGTTGTCGTAGAGGGTGACATATCGGTATTTTTGTTGCTTTTAATATAAATGTAATTTTATTGTTACGACGCATGGGTTGTAATTTAAGAGGTATTTATTGCATTTAATTATAGAACTAAACGAGTTTGGGAATTTTTCATAAAAAGCCATATTACATAGATGACAATGATGGTGATTCAAGGACTGTTGTAAGAGTTTTCGCTTTGGACGTTAATGGTGGGTGTATTTTGCCCCAAAGTGAGAGACCGGGAGAGTATTTATTAGTTGAGCTGCGTTATTAAACTAGTTATTGGTCTGGAAAGCGCTATATGCGAGATGAAAATCTTCGAGAGGAACTTCAGTCAACACTGATGGCATCCATGGCACAACCAGAATTGAGATCCTTGATCCTAGACTTGAATTTGGAAGATTTGTAACAGTTATTAAAATGATATTAGAACTAACAGAATAAAATTGAATGAAATAAAAATAAATATCTTAGTGTTGTCAGTTGATTTCACAAGAATGTTCTATCGTTGAGCAACAATTGACGGTTTTTCTGTGAAACATTAGTGCTCTAAAACCAAAATTTTTTCGTATTACTTCGCATGCAACTATTTATCAAATAAGTACATTAAACTACAGTATTTGGAAAGGGTTTATTCGTATTAATATCTTAATTACAATAATCCTAATTTGATCCAAATAATTAAGGTAGGATTTTTTCTTTCATGAAATGCAAATGTGTATCGTATGTATTTGATCACTAGCAAATCTTCATTTCGTGCTAATCCAATGAAGGTTGAAGCTTATATGATCTCAATTATATTTCCAATATACTGAATCAAATACCACTTGCGAATGTCAACAGTACAAATTGTTCACGTATAATGCATACTCTCCCCCGTTCACGAATAAATATAGAATTATAATAGCAGATTCATGTGATAATAGACAATTCAGTATTAAATTAACTATAACGTAGTTTTGTAAACTGGCTGCGAATGACCTTTTTTGGATTTCTTATGAAACTTCTGGAATCTCGATTTATTTGAAGTCAGATTTTATAAGATCTAATGATTACATTTATTACCCCACTTCTGTTCTTAATTACAAACCAAATAGATTACAAACTAAAACCTTCTTCGTCAGTTTGGCTGTTTATTGTTAAGAAATTATGTCAAATACCATACTTAATAAACCCACTTTCTAACATTACAATTAATGAAAGTCATTATGGGAATAGTTTTCTGTAGTCTTAAGATATTATGTGTCATCGCATTTATTTATTACATTCAATTACGAAGTCAAACACTTAGGAACACTTTACAATTTTAAAGTAAACAGTATATTAGTTGCAGAGAAAAAAACAGTTGATTCCAACACCTACTAGAACCGTGAATTTTTAATAAATACTTGTATGTTTTGATCGCATTTGGCAGAAGCACATGTACCCAAAGGTTTCAGAGTTCAATCACCGAATGTCATTGTTGCAAGAACACCTACTCCGCTACACAAATCCGAGAACTGGTGGACCAGATTCTTGTCCAGGAACACCAGTTCTGTGAATTATTCATTCTCGGACTACAGATCTCGTTCCAAGAAAAACACTTTATACCTTTATCTCCGGGTGAAAAAAAATCGCAGAAAGGACTGCAGTGATAGATGCGTGCCTTATTTCCTTCGCCACCGGCTGCGCCGGTGCCGCCGGCTTCATTGTGTTTTCTCAGTCAGCTCCGAAATCGCTTCTGCAATATTTTCTTTCGCCGTAGATAGCGCAGGTATCCGCAGCGACGCGGCGGTGGGCCGCCCGCCCGCCCGCCCGCGAAGAAACGAGAAAAGGCTCATTTCCAACATTACTCTCGGGCCCGGCTGGGATTTCGTTATTCCATCTCAAGAGAGGAGAATGAATTTTCCTGAGATGAAATTAAGAATTTATTTTTGAAACGCTCCCCAACGCTCACCGTTCTGCGGCCGCTCCTACGCCCCTCCCCTCCCGACATCGTCCACGCCTCCGCCCCCGACCCTGTCTCCGCCGCCTACCTTCACCTCCGCCTCCGCTTCCGCACCCGTCTCCAGCGTGTCGCCGTCCCCGCCTCCGCCACTGCTCACCCCTCCGCCCTGCTCATGCATCCACCCGTCTCAGTCACCGAGTCCGTCCCTGCTTCCTCCCCGCCAACGCTAATGACATGGCCCATGTCGCCTCTACGCATACCTCCACTAGCCCCCGCCTCCGCCCTCGCTTCTACCTCCGTCTGAACCTTCCGTCTCCGCCCCCGGCTTTGCGTTCGCCTTTGCCTGCGTCCCCAACACCATCCCGCTCTCGCTTCGTCCTTTCTTCCCCCTCCTGCCCCTCCTCTCCCCTCTTCCTTCATCCCCGTTCTTTCCCCCCTTCGTCTTCACCTCCGTTCCCGCTTGCACCTCCGACCTAACTCCCGACTCTGTTTCCGCCTATAACTCCAGCCCCAATCACGCCTCTGCCCCGCCGCAACCGCCCCTCAGCTTTCACCACCCCCTACACCACCACCAAGGATTTCTCATCCACCTCCGATCTGCTCGGCCTCCCTCCTCCTGCTCATTCGCTTACAATCGTTGACTGTCCTCCATCATTGCCTCCTCCGGTTCTGCCCCGTCCACCAGCATCACCTCCAACATCACCGCCTTCAGCAATATCGCCTCCACCCCCACCACCACCTCCAGCACTTCCACCACTTCCACCTCCGGTGCCACCGCTCACGTTGCTTTTGCTCCGCTACCTTCACCGCCTCCATCGGCTCCACCACGTTCACCAGCACCACCTCCACCAACATCGCCTCCACCGCCACCACCACCACCACCACCACCACCAGTCCGACACCATTTCCACCACCACCACCACCTCCAGCCGGACACCATTTCCACCACCACCACCTCCAGCCCGACACCATTTCCACCACCACTTCCACCTCCGGTACCACCGCTCACGTTGCTTTTCCTACCTTCATCGTCTCCGCCGCAGCCGCCGCCGCCACCACCACCGCCGCGCCGTCATCGCCGCCGTCGTCGTCTCCGCCGCCGCCGCCGCCGCCGGTGCAGCCGCAGCGTCAGCCGCAGCAACTTGTCCGTAAATAAGCAATTTCTTGCGCGCGCTGCACGCGACGCTGTGGTAGCGAGTTCGGGAGATTACCGGAATGATGGCGGGATCCCCGCAGAGGCGCCGATGCACACGTCAGCGCGCGAGGAAGAAGCAAGAAGCCCTGCGCCAGGCTAGGGGCGAATGAGGTGGCACAGGTAATGGGATGTCTCAGGAATCGAAGAAGTACAAGAAGAAGAACAGAAACAACTACAAGAGAGAACAAATGTTAAGCGGTAAAGCGGATGGGTTTAATATTAAATAATGTATAGGACTCGAAATACGAAATCAATCTGGAAGTGAAACGAGATAAGTGTGAAAGTAGAAGAAAAAATAGTGCAAGTAGGAGTATTGTGTGTGTGAGGAAGGAAGAGAAAAAAGAGAAAAGGGAGAGAGAAGCGAGAAAGAGAGGAAGAACGGCCAGTGAAAGAGCACAAAAGAAAAGACAATTAAAAACTAATTGTAGAGATGAAAGAAAACAGGTTTGAAGAGATAAGTTACGGAAGTTCATGAAAAAAAATTAAATGTTAAGTAAGTGGAAAGAGACTGAAAGTAAATAGAAAATAAATGAGGGGAAAATGAAAATGGGAAGGAAAGCACGTAGACAAAAATATTGTATGAAGACAGGAAAGCTAAATAAGGAAAAGGTGTCAAAGTGATAAAATTTACAAGTAGTTGAATCTATGGAACCCACAAAAGAAGCAAGGTGTAAGATGTAACAAGCTAGGTTCTGGGGTGGGAAGAATATAAGATACTAAAGCAAGTGCTAGTAGAAGGGGTATGAGTGGAGGGACGGTGTCATATAGAAGTTGGTGAAACTGAGTTAATAGGTAAAATATGAGGGACGTCGAAAGGTCGATTCTGACCAGAAGGAATAAAATATAGAAGCAATAATAAGTAGAAAAGGTCGAAAAGAAATGTAGAAAAATGAATTATTGGCGAAATAATATTGAAGCAAGTGTAGGTAGAGGAGAGCTAAGCAGTGGGAATGTATTGGTGAAGGAGCGAAATTTAGAAGTGAGCTATGAGACATAAAGAAAGCTAGCGGTGCTAGAACAGCACGTACTTTCTCGTCTCTTGGTAATGGTTATTTAATTCTATTCATACCACATTTTCTCACCGAATTAACACATCTATCGTCATTTTTTGTAAAACTCATTACAAATGGTAGAAAATGTGATGCTAAAACGAAATATTTTCAAGCAAATGTCAACACAAATTCGACAATTATAACTTCTTTTCATACAGCTGAATCATGTTACAACAATGAGATGTAATTCACAGAAATTTGCAAGTGTGGCGCGCTCTGCCATTGTTGCATTTCAATTTGAGATTCCCTGAAGTCTAGCAAATTTTATTTCATATATTTTAAATAGGTTTTAAAGAATTTCTAAAATATTAATTTGTAAACGTATAATAAAAGCCCCAATATAGGAACCAACCAAGAAATATGAAATAATATACACATTTTAAGTTACGTAGCATCCAACTGCCTCGAAATACCTCTAAAATTACATTCACGAAGCGCAGTAAATCCGGAGCGGGCGATTGTTTTGTAGCCAAATTACACAAAAAATACTCATATTTTCAAAAAATTCAACATGACCTTATTCGAAGATCTGCTTTTTGTGAACCCATTTCATTAAGAGAACAAAAGTATCTTAACAATTGTAGTTGTAGGAAGACGCCGAAAACGTTTTAACCTTTTAATATTTTCATAAAATCAGGAATTTCAACGATCATGAGACCTGTTCCATCCTCTTAAGCATCCTTTACGCCATCTGAGATCTAAATTTAGTAAAAGATGTGCAGTTTTTAAGAAAAATTGTTCTAAGAAAAGAAAAATTACCTATGTTTGACCCCAAATTTTACAAAAATTACTCATGTTTTTGATAAATTGAACCATTATTTGTAGATTTGTTATAATCAACGCAGTTCATTAAGAATAAATGTTTAAATTCAAAATTCTAGTTCTAGAAAGACGCCAAAAAATGTTGAATGTTTTCATTTTTTTAAACAGGTTTTCAACGTAAATGAGATTTTTTCCATTCTCTTAAACGCCCTTCACACTATCCAGTACTATTCTCACTATCCTTTGCAACAAAGTTTAATAAAAACGATGGAGTCATTTCTTTTTTAACGTTGAAAATATCTCAGGGGTTTCATGTAAAGTACCTGCAAAATTAAAACATCATTTTCAAATTAAAGGAGACACGACATCATTCAGATTGAATGGGGAATATCAATTTTGGAGGAAATCGGTTGATCGGTTTAGCCGCTCGCCTTGTTCACAGACGGACAGACAGACGTTTTTCCGTCAATCGACTTTTGGGCATCACGGACCCAAATAACATGGATTCTGGCTACACCACGTGTTCGAAGACGTTTTTCTAAATGTATCATTTGAATTTATCCACCTTTTCGTTGCCAGGTCCCTGGAGAAAGAGTTTCTCTACGGAAAATTCGCTGTTTTTTCGGACAGCATTACATATCTTTCTCTCTACTACGTGGCGAGGAAGCAAAAACGAATGTGGGAGGCGTGAAATGTGAGATTCTGAACGGGAGAAAAGTAAGATTGAGAAGAGGGCAGAGAGGAGAGATGGAGTCATACAGAAGTTGGTGAGTTCGTGAAGCTAAGAATAATAAGGTAAAAACAAGGTGAGGGATGTGGAAAGTTAGTTTCTAGTGGGAATGAGCAAAAGATGGAAGCAAGGGTAGGTAGAAGAATTCGCAGTTGAGAGAAATGTAGAAAGGTACATTCTGTTCTGAGTAAGAAAATGAAGCGCGGGAAAGTGAGGTAAAACCGAACAGAGGGAATGTGATGGGAAAGGAGCGAAATATAGAAGCGAGCTAAGAGACATAAAGAACAAAAAGCAAATGTTAGAGGCGTGAAAAATGAGATTCTGAAAGGGGAGGAATACCAATGAGAAGATGGCAGAGAAGGGATGACGTCATACAGAAGTTGATAAGTTCGTGAAGCTACGAATAATAAGGTTAAACAAGGTGAGGGATGTGGAAAATTACATTATAGTGGGAATGTGTAAAAGATGGAAACAAGGGTAGGTAGATGAGGTCGCAATTGAGAGAAACGTAGAAAGGTAAATTCTAGACCAAGAGAATGAAGCAAAGATATATTGAGGAGAACCGAGCAGAGAGGAATGTGTTGGGAAAGGAGCGAAATATAGAAGCGAGCTAAGAGACATAAAGAGAAAAAAGCGAGTGTGGGAGGCGTGGAAAGTGAGAGTCTGAAGGGGGAGGAATAGGATTGGTAGAGCGACCGTGGGGGGGAGGGGGAGAGCGTGTGGGCGCAGGGGAAGTGCCGCGCGCACGGAAAGCGTCCATCAGGCGCCGGCGCAAATGGCACGGCTCGTTACGCGCGCTATCTGCTGCATTGAGTCGTCCGCCCCCCCCCTGCCCCCCCCCCCCAGCGGTTCCTTCCTATTCGTAATTTAACTGCCGCACACGATCCCAATGCCTGTATGCAGGAGCAGAATCGTTTTATTCCTCTAACTGTATATCAATTGGATGTTCGGAAATTGTGTCAAGTTGTAGACGTCGCTGGATTAGGTGTTTTCCTTCGAGATGAAACAAGTTTGAGGGCTGGATTTATCTAAAATTTAATTTTTGTAATCGTTTTGCTGGTAGAGCATGATAGTAATATTATTTCCATTTACATTCATCCGTAAACACAGACTTTGATTCTGTGTTGCCATGTCTTGCCTCACAGCCATTGATTCTGTAACGCCAAGTTTCTGTGTGTCAAACCCATTCATTTCATTGCACCATCTCATCGGATACCACTATTTTAACACATTTGTTTGTTTTGTGCAGTATTTTCTTGTGTCGTGTCGGTAAAAAAATTGACTGAGATACTCAAATAACGTTCACTTATGCAAATTACTTCTACTTACATGGAAATAGATTAAATTTCTTGTTTATTTTTACTTTTTGTTCAGAGTGTGCTCTTACTTTTCTATCGGTTTGTCTAAACTACGTGGTGATATGTAGGTGTCACGAGTTCGTCACGCAAAGCTGTAGAGTTTTCTGTGATCGTCGCTACTGTGTCTTGACCATCTCTGCGTGCATTTTCCCTCCCCTTCCGTCCCCCACAGATAGGGTCATCCACAGATAGAGCGCCAACGCTACATTCACCGTTCTGCGCTCCCTCGGGGACCAGATAGCCACGATTCATGAGCGCCATTGCGAATGTTCCTGATGGTCTCGGATTTCTCTGCTTCTCCTTCCCGACTCTACATTGAGCGACTCAGCTCTCAGCACGCACCTTTCTGGTGGCGCCGCCACCGCCACTGCCCATCGCCCACTGCCCACCGCCCACCACCCACCGCAAACCGCCCACCGCCCACCACCCACCTCAAACCGCCAGCCGCCCACCGCCCGCCACCCACCGCCCACCGCCCACTGCCCGCCGCCCACCGCCCATCGCCACCACCACCGCCACCACCACCGCCGTTCCCACCTCCGCCCCATCCCCGCCACGCCCACCGCCACGCCCACCGCCACGCCCCACCGCCACGCCCACCGCCACGCCCACCGCCACGCCCACCGCCACGCCCACCGCCACGCCCACCGCCACGCCCACCGCCACGCCCACCGCCACGCCCACCGCCACGCCCACCGCCACGCCCACCGCCACGCCCACCGCCACGCCCACCGCCACGCCCACCGCCACGCCCACCGCCACGCCCACCGCCACGCCCACCGCCACGCCCACCGCCACGCCCACCGCCACGCCCACCGCCACGCCCACCGCCACGCCCACCGCCACGCCCACCGCCACGCCCACCGCCACGCCCACCGCCACGCCCACCGCCACGCCCAGCGTCGCGCCCAGCGTCACGCCCACCACCACGCCCAGCGTCACGCCCACCACCACGCCCAGCGTCACCCCCACCACCACGCCCACCACCACGCCCACCGCCACCGCCGACGCCACCTCCTGGCCACTTGCCGCATTCATCGCCACCTCCATTACCACTGACCACTACCACCATTACATCGCCACCGCAGTCCTTCCCCTCCTCTTTTGCACCTGATGTGGCGCACGCGACCGAACATTCTTTAATAACTCACTGCCCAGATTGATGCTACTAGGTCGAAATAGCATAATAAGCTGTAGTTTGTCTCCAATCTAAATTATTTTTGAAAAAAATTATTGAGCTCAGGAGTAAAAGTTCACAGGAAGTTTATTTTTATATTACGTAAATCAGTAAGCAAATATTTAGTTTCCTTATGGAAATAAACATGCATTTTGGTATGTCACTGTTATTGTTTTGTGAATGGAAATATCAAAATATGTTATTGTACTAGAAATTTGTGGAGACAATACATTGAAATATTTGAATGATTTTCAAACAAAATATTTTTATCTAATTGACGCAAGATATGTGGCAAAATTTTATGAGAATATTTATTCAAAATTTGAAATTAAGTGTCATTAAAGACAATTAAATTTAATAAAATATATTTGTAAATGAGCAATATTAAGAAAATCAAAGGAAAACAACATTTGGAGTAAGACAGAATGATAAAAAAACGTGAAAAAGTTTTCTGTAGTGTGCAAATACATTTTAATGTGAGAAACTATATTTTTTAAACCAACGCTTTTCAAGTAACATAATGAGTAATATGAAATATTGTATCCGTAATTTACTCTGCTTGCAGAAATTGAAAGGAAACTATGCGGCTTTCGAACATTTCAGAGAGTTCTGTGGTATCGTTAGATACCCAGGAACTGAGGAAAAATACGAAAACCTCTATATTACTAATTTTCACTTCACGTAGAAATTGAAAAAAGAAATACGCAGCCTCCGGATTTGTGAGAGTGGTTTTAGTTAGATAAACAGGAACTAGAGAAATATTCGGTAACATCTATTTTACTAATTTGCAATGTAAAGGTTTTGAAAGAAAATTATGCAGCTTTCCGTCATGTGAGAGATATTTGAGGTTTCGCCAAATCCCTAGAAACCTCGGGGAAAATTTAAAAAAATACTAATTTAGAATTCAACGCGCATTGGAATTACAAAGTGTACAAAGCTCTCTCCTCGAATGTGAGTGTTGTTTATGGTTTAGTTAAATACCCACGAACTTGGGAAAATACAAAGAAATGTGAGTTTCAATTTTGACAGAAAAATGCAAATATTTAATTGTGCTATTCCGCCTATTTTAATACTACTCATACAAACTGAATTGCAAGCCCGGTGCGATACAGCTAACGTCACGCGAAAGGAAGGCTCCGAGGAAAAGACCTCTGCTATTAAATTTTTTCTATTCTTATCGTTAAGGAATAGCAATATATTTTTGATTTTGTATGTAAAGATCTGTCGACCGCAAGCCACAAGTCTCCAAGTGTGTGTAGTATATTACTAATCTTCAAAGGGCGAAGAAATTGAAAGAAGACTTGCAGCCTCCGGTCATGACAGAGGTGTCTATGATGTTTATGGTTTCCTTAAAACTCAAAGAACAATTAAACGGTTTACATTTTGGCTGAAAAATGTATATGAATGTTATTCCGCCAATTTCGTACTGCGTCAACCGACTGAACTCTCACACTCAGTGCAGCATTTCTTACAGTACAGTTGTCATGCGATGAGGTGCTAAAGAATCCAACGCCCATCATCTCGTACACCTACAGCATCTGTTTAGGTGCTCTGGGAATCCACTGATGGCGCTCAAATGCCTCGGACAGGGCGGTCCTAGTGATCGAGCCCCGACGGTGGCAAGAGTTTCGACGCTAGCTACATATCTAGGTCGAATATAGCCATTGTCTAGAGGCGAATTTTAGCGGCCGGCTGTTGTGATCAGTAGTTTTTCGTTGTGTTTTCGATCAACATCGGGCGTATGCAGGAGCAGTATCCTAACAAACGGCCCATGGACCGCGCGCTATCTTTCCTTCCTCTTCCTTGTCTTATGCTCACCCCTTCCTTACACAAGTGCATGTAAGCGATGCGTATTGGTAAAAGGGCAGCCACGTGCTTGTATTATACTATCACACATGACGCAAGGCCTGTCGAGAACTTCGAGCTTGTTTATGTTTATTTACGATATGGAATCATACAACTAGTAATTATGGACTACAAATATAAATGATTACCTTAAGTGGGTAGTTATGTATGAGAATAAGTATTTCAATGCGACTTGTTTTACTTTCTGTTTTGTACATATCATATATCTTTATGAAAGTGACATTAAATGTATCGTATCAACAATTCCAACTGTGGCGCTGCCCCACTGGAGGGAGATACCGAGATGGGGAAAACCCCGCAATGGAAATGTTGGCGCCGGATCTCGGCATCCAGCGGAGGAATACCGCCGCCACTCCCCGTGAAAAAACATGCACTATATTTACGGCCTAATGATCTTAGCAGCTGATGCGCCGTAAACACCAATAATAAACCAATTAACCAATCGTAGTTGCACTCCAAGCATTGCGTATTGGAACAATAAATTTTTTTGATATTCATGGTACTGTATAAAGATCTCGTGTACTGTTTATCAGTATACACTATACTACGTTTCAGCAGTATTAGTGAAGAATATTTTATTAAAATGTGTAAATTCTTGCACAATTTTTATTGGTTGTTTTCGAGTAGTGTGTCTGATATATTTTGGAAAACCATTTTGTGTTCAGCGAAATGAATTATCAGAAGACTAAATTACGTAATTTATATATTACAGAACGTTGTGTCAGTATATAAACCAATTTCTCTTTAAAAGTGGATCACTTTGAGACAAAAATGCAACATAATAAACGTTTGAAATAAATTTAATTCAAATGTATTGATCAAATAAAAACAAATTTAAAAAAAAAATTATTCCTATTTTTCAAAATTGACTTTTAAAAATTACTGAGAAGACTACTTGCATGTTAGCTTCGATGGAATACAATTGTACGAGTAAACAGACGAGAAATCTTCTCTAAAGGCAGTGTTCGTAGAGATGTTAATACCTTTCTCTCTCACCACAATCAGAATTAGATCTCAGAAACTGATGCGGAAGAACAATCAATCTACTACCGTAGAATGATAGCGAAGGGTGTCAAACTACTTACACAGACGACATTAACGTGACCGCGGCGTCATACGTCACGAAGGAACGTGACGTCTACTCCATCTTCCTTGGACGGGGTCACCGTTAATTGCATGACTTGGTACCGTTAGTGAAGTTCGCCGCATTGCGAATACGATTTGGGGCACGTCAGATTATCGATAAAAATATTGTCGAACTTACCTATTTGAACGATAACATAAAATGACGTTGCGTCTGCCAGTAAATATAGCCAGATTGCACGCAATGACGGTGATTTATAACTTATTTACTATAATTTGTTCCGAGATGTGACGCGGTTGGCGGAAAATTATTCACTTCCGAAACTCCAAATATTAATTGTAACACGACGTTAAATAGTATTCTCTTCTTAAGACGTTTTGCAAACATTTGAATCATTGTATGAAAGAGAGTGTACAATATTCATAAAAGGGCAGCCAAAAAGGGTATTGAAGAAAGCGAGAAAAAAATTGTTGCAGGGGAATGGATTTAATTCTAATTCTATTAATTAGGCTAGTGATGTAATAATATTGTTATCAGAAGTAAAAGCATTGACATTTAAATGCTCTAATGACATGATTAGAAATAGGAATTTACAGAAGAAATTTTCGACTAAAAGGTAACAAATGAAGTGGTGAAAATTGAAAATAAGAAGGGGAAAATGGACTAGGAAAATGCAATATTATCTCGAATATTGGGTCACATTATTCGAGACAAGAGTCATCGTACACCTGATCGTTCAAGGGAAGATGAAAGGAAAAACTTCACGTGGTGTAATGCGTAATGGTGGATCAAAAACATTGTTCAGCTACACTCTTGCTGATTTAATTCAGGTGTATTGCATACGAAATTCAGGTTTCCTTCTGATAGGAGGTAACAAATTAATAATAATAAATAATAATAATAATAATTAATAATAATAATAATAATGGCTGAACTACAACTAAAGACGGCTGTCATACTACCAGCTGCAGAAGGATGTCATACCAGCTGCAGAAAATTGTCATACTAGACTCATGTAACATCGTGAGGAAGTTCTGAACATTGATGGTTGATCCACTGCATGACAGTTGAAACGTGTATCTCATGTTCCTGGTAACCGAGATGCATGTATGGAAACAAGTGGAAATGTGATATAATAATAATAGTAGCAATTATAATATATCACGAAGAAGAATTTCTGTCGCCTTGATATTGCTATCATAACTCGTATTTTAATAAAATATCAATTTTTATAAAATAAATATACAGCTCTGACCCGCTATGAAATGAAGGAAATTGAAATGAAAGTTTGCACCGTGGTTCTAGAGATTGGAGAATATCGGTTAATGCAGATGCTTTACATAGCTCTCTTCATTCCATTCTAATACTGAGCTGCGTAGGCTGATGATATATGGAAACAATTATCAACAATTGTCTTATTTTCCCTTATTGTCTTTTCAACATCACCAATGATTCTTCATGATTTTTCTTTATGCCCTCTTCCATGTTATGTCAATATACATAAATCCAATTCGAAAAGTTATGTATGTATGAAGTATGCCGGGATGTCCTTTCGTGAAATAACACATCGCGAATAATATATCCCAAATTTCAGAACGCACCATACGAACCTAAATGCGAGACGAGAATTATTAACTTCAGTACGGAGCTTGAACAAATTCTTCCTGAGATAATTGGATGGAAAATTTCTTTTGTTTATATGACGCGAATGGGCCAAACAATGCGGACGAAATGACGCCCCAGTAATTAATCTGTCATTCACTCACAGTGAGTGAGAGGTGAGGCTTAATGGCGAAACACGGCGGGGGATGGAAGTCTCATCAGAAATTCCGCAGCCCCCACATTCCGGTAGGTTCAGTACGCACTTTAGGTCCGCAGTTCCATTTTACATAAACGTAATTTGCGGACAACTATACCGCAGTCGTATCCCCTAGGTGTCGGCACCCCGCGCGTTATTCAAAGTAACGCGTGCACAGGGGAGCGTTAAATTTGCTCGCACCCAAACCAGCGCTTCTCGATTCCTCCCTTTCCTTCCCCTGTCAATCATCGCAGTTTCCCTGCGGCTCTCGCCGCTGTCGTGACCAGGCATTCGTTGGCACCCTGCTTCCTATCCGCGCGCCCCCTACAGCCCCCTGCCTGCACTCCTGGCACCATCAGCGTAACGACCCCACCCCTGCCAGCCCGTGTACCCTCTACTACATTCTGCCCCGTATCCGTCGCCCCCCCCGCTTGATATTCCCTGGTCTCTACATTCCCCCCGCGCCGCCGTGCCCCCACCATGTATGTCCTAACTCTGAGCCCTGGCACCTGACACTGTGTGACCTCGCTCCTGATACTGACTCATTCTCAATCCTAACTGATTCTGCCCCCAATGGATTAGTGATGCCGGGCGCGTCAACTGCTAAGTTTATTAGTCCCGTAAGTGTAGTGATTTTTTATCACGGGAGTTGGCAGTGATATTTCCTTACAGGCTTGCGAGACCCTGCGCCGACCTAGGTCGGCTTGAGGGGATTCTCCCCAACCACGTATATCCCATTAGCGTGGCCCCGCCTCAGCCGTGACAAGCTCCAAGCTTGCGACTGATCTTCTAACATGTGTAGTGCATGTGAGTGTAAGATGGGGAAGTATGGGTGAAGATACATCAAGGAAGAGGAAAGAAAGTCTCGCGCGGTTCTTCGCCTGTTGGTAGGGTATTGCGGAGTGTTGATCGGAGAAAGCATGAAAAACTACCGATCAGAGCAGCCGGCCGCTAGAATTCTCCTCCAGACACAGGCCGAACTCGGTCGTGAACTCGGTAGCTGTCTAGGTAGTGTCGAAAATCATGCCACCACCGGCTTTCAAACCCTAGAGTCTCGCCTGCCCGCCCTCCCTCACTGCCCCGCCGTGCCCCGCCCCGCCCCGCTCTGTCCCGCCCCGCTCCACCCCGCCTCGCTCTTCCTCGCCTTGCCCTGCTCCGCTCCACGCCTCGCCCACCCGCCCGCACTCACTCCCCGCCCCGCGCCTCGCCGGTTAGGCCTCGCCCGCCCCGCCCCGCCCCGCTCCGCCCAGCGTCTCATCTACCCCGCCCCGCCACGCCCCATGCCTCGTACGCCCGCCTCGCGCACCGCCCCCGCGACTCACCCGCCACGCGCCTCTCAGCACGCCGCGCCCCGCGCCTCGCCTACCCGCCCGCACTCCCGCATCATCCCCCCCACCCCACCCAGCCCCGCCCCCCCCCGCGCCTCGCCCACCCACCTCGCGACTCGCCCGCCCCACCCCGCGCCTCAGCCTCCCGCCACTCCCCGCACTTCGCTTGTCCGCCCCGTCCCGTGCCTCACCCACCCGCCACTCCCCGCACCTCGCTTGTCCGTCCGTCCCCGCGCCTCACCCGCCCGCCACGCCCCTGGCCTCGCCTGTCCGCCCCGCGTGTCGCCCCCGCGCCTCACCCCCGTGCCACGCCCTTCGCCCCCGGCGCGCAGGCGGTCGACAAAGGGCGACGCAGGGGAGCGTTGAGCCCCCTTTATTTACTTGTCGGCTGGGCGGCGGCGAGAGCGGGTGGCGTCAAGGGACGCTCGAGAAGGCAGGGTGTCCGGGGGGGGGGGAGTTACATGCGGTTGGCATCTGGTGGCAGGAAAAGTGCTGGATGGGGCGAGATGAAAAATTCCGTTGCTGGGAGTGGTTCCAATATATAAATCTCAAAGGACGTAGAAGTGACAAATTTCGTAATTGTCTAAGCTCTTGAGTGATTTTTATTGTCTGCAGAGGGAATTTGTCACTGAACCTGTTCTAAAGTCCTGAATTTGCTGAAGTAATGAGGTTTCACTCCTGATTTTATATACTGCCAGATTTTTTTTTAAAAAATAATAGATTTAAGGGCTTTGAATACATAGAAATCCAGCAACGTTTTACGTTTATTCAGAGACGAAAACTGAGACAAAATTAATATGAATTAATTAATACATATCTAATGATTTGTATATTTAAAACAAACTCACTATATAAACACATTATGGTTACTATTTAAGAAAATTCACAAATATTTTTAATGTCTCGGATGTAAGACTATTCTATAATTCTTTTAAAATAACACCATCGTATGCAATCATTTACTCATAAACATGTGCGATTTTTAACTCTTATTTCTTTAGATTAATGCTAATACTTCCTATTGATAGAAGAGATGTACAATAAACATTTATAGACAAAACGTGATAAATGGCAATTTGAAGATGGACTCAAGAAAACGCTAATATCCTCTGATCGTTTACAGACCTTGGAGATGTTAATGTTTACTCCAGGAAAAATTAATGCTCGATTTTTGTTTAACATTGTTTCTCCGACTTGCCTCGAGAATCCTCTTAAAATGAGTAAAGTTAGTCACCAGTACTCTTTTCGAGACGCTGGAACGAATGAAATTTTGCAACTGACGCTAATGGAACTTCTCCTCACTAAAGTAGTAACCTTTCTGTAGTAGCCCCATCAGTGTAGTTCCTGCTACATCCTGGAGAGTTTCAAAGTTCTTCCTTCACTGGGCAGTGAAGTCCAACGTCGGCCTACAAGTTAACTTGCAGGGATTTCTCCCTCCAGGTGGTCCGAAATCAGCCTAACCGATACAAGCTCTAATCTCCCGACTGTTCTTCCGCCTTCTGTAGTAATGTATTTCATGTACGTTTTATATGTAAGCGTGTGAGAGAAAAATGGTGGGACAAGGGTGAGGAAGGGAATATCATGCGCGGTCTATCTCCCGTTTGTTAGATTTGTTTGACAGTCACCAGGTACTTATCATTGACACTACAACTACTAGAGATCATAGCAGCCGCACAGCAGAATTCTCCTCTAGTCAGCAGCTAAAATCTAGTTTACTTGGATACTGTCCTGTTCTATGGCGCTCGACAGGCCACTACGGGCGTTGGCCGACCAGCGGTGACCCAGCCTCTCGGCCACGAGATACGGGGTTCGTGTGGTTACACCGAAGACATCCCTTCATCGTATAGCTGTTGTTCATAATCTTAAGTTCTTTTTAATTATTTATGTAAAAATTATTGGTGTTGAAAGATCAAAAGCGTATTGTAAGCGACGACGTAGGCACACAGGTTGGAGCAAACGCTCATGGACGTGTGTACTCCGCGGTCTGCCGCCGCTTGCGGCAGGATGAATTGATAAATAAATACTTTTATATAATCTTGAGATGGGCTTTATCATCGTCATACAGCAATAGGTACTGAGACATTTGTAAGCACCTATTTATTATTTTGCCCCGACAGGGAATCGATCCCGGGATTGCGCCGTGGTAAGAGAGCACGCTAACCAACGAGCCACCGATGGCTTTATGTTGGATACACCTCCGTCTTATAACAATAATTACTGGAGCCTGCAGGAATCAATAAATTTGAAAATACAGTAACACACTGTGTGTCGAGGCTTCGGACGTCACAGGCACTGCCGCAAACGAACCTCATGGGTGTGACACGACACTGATTGGCACTCCTATTGATTGTCTGAAGGAAGCAGTGGGATATGCGTTGGCACAGGCTGCGGTGGAGGAACGCATGCGGCTGGCGGAAGGTTAAGCTGTTTAGAGTGACGTGAACGAGAGCTGTGATTGGGGGTTGTGACGCTGACTGACGGTGACTGCGCACAACCCCCTTTGTTTGCTCGTCGTTCCGTCAGCGCGCACGGTGAAATTGCGAGAGGGGAAGCATCGAATACAACGCAGAAAGCTGTAAACCGCATTGATGTGAGAGACACGTGAGTTTCTGCTGACAAATAAAGCCAGGGACAAATTCAAATCAATGAAATACGAGAGTTGTGACGTAAGCTGTGGAAATCTTTTCTTGCTTTTTCAAATATTTGGGTCGTGTTTAGCATTTTCATGATTTTTATTTCTAATTTCGAATATGCGCATACATCGGCGGAAACTAGGCAGACAACGGCCTTGTGAGAGGAGTCTTTGATTTTATTAAATAGTCAGGAACTGGAAAAATAAAAACAACAACAATGAAATCATGTCGATTTTTCTTAAAAATTCAAATATTTTATTGTATTATTCCTCTTGTTCTTGAACTGATGAGACTTAATGATTTCTGATTCAGAGTGTCACCGTTTATGAGAAAGCTAACGTCATGTGACAGCAGATCCTAGAAATAGGCCTCCAGCCATTACATTTTTGCTAACGTTATGAGACACCAACTTATTTGTTATTCTTGGCATATAAGCAACTGGCGTATTGTGCATCTATATATACTATATTTATCTATATATTCTATACTATACATACCGTATATACTATGTAGTATTCTTAAAGAGTTTTGTTAAAATATTTGATTTATTGCATCGTATAAGGGTACGTTGTGTATTGATGTACAGCAGTGTGCCTGTTTCCTTTGAAAAAAAATGTTTTATGTGGAGATTGTTCATCAGCATTTTTGCTGCTGCGGTCCTCTAGTGTATGAATAAAATGGAGCAGGTGAAAATGAGCTTCAGTGCAATGCATTCACAATACAAAACATGTTTAGCAATGTAGGAAAAGGAAAAATGGAAACAAATCAACAAAACAATCTCTTTCGTATTAACTCCATATACATCATCGAAGTATGCATTACCATTACAATAATAGAATGTGCATATGAATGCCTCGCCTTAAAATAATATTTAGAGCCTCGCCATTACTCACGATGTAAAAGTTACCTCTCTAAATTTGTGTTAGAACAGAAATTACGATGCACTGTGTTTCCTTATGTTAAGGTAACACGCTAAAACATAACCTTCGACTGTTTATCATTTATTAAATAATGCTTCTATTAACTAATACATTTCTGTGGATTAAAGCAGAACCCACAGAAACAACAACCAAGCACTTCTAAAATACTTGGTCGTATTGTTTAACTTTTAGTTAATATTACATCCTCCCTTCTTTCAAAAGTATTTTAGTCTGTATTATCACTTTTATATGAGAAAAACTTTGAAGATGGTGTAAACTAAAACGATTGTGAAAACATTATAATAAAACAATTAATTTACAAAACACTGATTGCGCTGTAATTAATTGATCTGTGTCAAACTTCATTAATATTGTAGATGAGGCCCAGAAGATTCGTTTTTCCAACAGTTCTGTTTCAAAATTTAAATACATAAATCTTGATGTGATTGTATTTAAATGCCCACCGACCAATAATGAAACATAATTTCCTCTTAGAAGGACGATACAGAAATGCCCGATAAATCAGGCTAAGTTATGGACGGCACAGATAAATCATGTCCGCGGAAGTAAGAGAAAGAATACGCAAGGAACAAAGCTGTAAGACAAAAGTAACTCCGAGAACAGCTATGGTTTACTTGAGAAGAATTCGCAGAGAACAGATATGGTCCACGGGAACACAGCAAAGATAACGCAGGGAAGAGTCATGGTTTACTGAAGCAGGTAAATTACTACAAAATTAAGAGACCTTAACCTAATAACAGAAGCAAAGCAAAGACATAGTAAGGTTATGGTTCACAGGTAGAGGCTCAGCGGATGGACGGAACAGTCGTGGAGCAAATGAATGACGGTACAAGAACTGTTTTGACCCGACGAAAAAGAACTATGAAAACGTTCAGAAAAAGTATATGGTCATTAGGAACGAGACGATGCCAGCGCTGAGGACAGCCATGGTCCTAAGACAAGATGACTTAGATGGCAACCATTATCGACTGGAGCAAAGCAAAGACGATCCACGAAACAGCGAAGGTTCACAGAAACCAAGGAAAGACGTCGCAGAGAACTGCCTTGGTGTACAAAACCAGGGAAGGCCAATCCAGGAAAACAGAAGATCGACATGTGCAAAGAAGGTACGAAGAACTTGCATGGTTCTGTGAAGCAACCCAAAGAAATCGAAGAGAAAATTTGTGGTCCACAGAAACAAACCAAAACCAAGCCTGAGAACAGCCTTATAGGCCCATGGCCAGAAGGACTTAAAACAAACGTGGTGCACAAGGCAAGCATGGCAAAGACGCCGCTGAACCCCTACATGGTCCACGAGGTCGAGGGAACGAGAACGCGTACAGCGGCAGGAGCAAGACAAGCAGCCGACTGAAGCCGGCCGCCGGCGAGGCAGTCCACTCGGTCGGCGCAGGGGTGGGCGAGGCGGGGAGGGGAGGGGAAGGGAAAGGAAGGGGATGGGGGGGGAGGGCGGGGCGCGTTGGCGCCGGAGGCAGCACCGGCGGCGCGTCCTGCTCCGGACGCGAGAACAAGTGCTCGAGAGAGCGCTTTCGTCTGCGGACGCCTCTCTCTCCCCTCCCCCAAATTGATATATTCAGTTAAGCCGAGCAAACAAAGGCGCCGTAATTGGCAGTTATGTAGTGATAATTGGGCCCGGCACGGGAGTTCCGTTTGTGGCAATTACTCCTAACGACCCGAAAGGCGGCGGCGGCGGCGGGTTCGGCGCGACGCGAGGGGCGGGGGAGGGGAGCGGGAGGCGACGTGCACATACCGCGCAGATAAGCTGCCGACGCCAACGCTTCGCCCTTCCCCTCACCATTCCCGCCCCTCGACGCTACCGCCGCGGGCGGTGCCGCTCAAAAGTTGGGCTCTCGGAGTGCCGCCTCTCGTTCGCCGCTTGCAGTGGCGAACACAGCGGGCACGGCTGCGCAGTGGGCGAAAATGCTGTTGCAAGCGAAGTTTGTGCGGTGGGAGTTTGGGAATTCCACTCCATGTTGGAGGATGATGATGGCTAATATATTTTTCATCGGGGAAACTTTCGCGGTTTGTTTGCCGGCGTGAAAGTGATATTTTCGCAAAAAGGGTCCATTGCGGGATGTAGCCGGGGACAAATTAAATATTGCGAAGGAAATGGTGGTGTAGTGAGTTTTGAAATATTGAAAATTTGAGATCGATTGCAATGGCTGTGGATTCGTCACTCGACATTTTCAATTTTTTTCTTTTTAATTTTTTGTGATCATTTTTCTGAAACAATATTTTTGACACATTTAAGTAGTACGTTACATCTGATAGGCAAATAAATAAATAAATAATATAAATAAATAATGTAAATAAAGAATATAATAAATAAATAAATAAATAAATGCATTTACTTAATTTTACCGTGCATGATAGATTTCTTATTTTGTCAATCCTAATAAGAATATTATTTTGAGTTAAAGTCTTAAATTTGAGTCTTATAACGCCAGTGTAAAAAATTCATGTGATCTGGAGCTTTAAATATTTTACGGAGCTCTCCGGACGAATAACGAACATTGTAATTACGAGTATATTCAATAATTTATTTCCCTCTGTTTATATACATAACATTATATAAATTACAGCAGTTTTCCTCTCTGATTCTAAGTCATAATCTGCTAACATTTGTCATTTTCACATCCAAACAATAGAAAATAATTCCAACCTGTATTCGATTACACTATGTTTGAGTTATTAGTCTAACTAGTCCCCCACAGATGTTTTTAAGCATTTATCAAATGGGTTATTTCGTGTTCGCGGAATGGCCGCCTAAGGCTCGATTTACGGGCTTCCTTTTGACGAACGATTTAGTAGCTTTAGCGAACCCAAACCCACACATGGTCAAAATGGCTTCTGGGAACGAAGAATTTTTTGTTATACTATCTGCAAGTTTTATTTTCAACAGAATAATCTAACATAATACAACTGCAGTTACGTTAATGAAACATGACAGACGTTATAGTGATCGATAAATGTGGAAATGAAGTTAGTAAGAGAGAATAAAAGGATCTTAATGACCTATGTAGTTTGTTCATTTATATGAACTCAAATAACTCAACATTTGCTAGCCAATTGATCACAAAACTGATACCTTAAAAGCTGTGTAATATTTCTATTTAATCTTTCGCCGAATATAAACATTGCAATATTCTCAATATCCTTACTTTTTTAGCAAAAATACTGTTTTCTCAAGTACCTTGAATAGTTCTTCAAATTAATTTCAGTTCCTTTTTTAATTTGATATTTTTGTATGCTACAAAAAAGAATTGAGATTCTTCAATTAATTGATCTTAAATGTCATAAAGCGCGTGAATATTGCTTACCGACTATCTTGTTCTCACACCACGAAAATCTCCACAAAGGAAAGAGCAAGCACAGAATTTCTCTTGACGATAAATAAGCTTTGAAGGAGTTAAAGGGAAGTGGGACATGCGTAAAAGGGCGTTCCTTTGAGTGCAATAGGTGGGAAATAACTGGAAAATGTGTGAGAAATTAGGAAAAGTTAATTCGCAAAATGTAAACATGAATGAAGTAACTTTACCGAGATTGTCAACCCAGAAGCTATGAAGTTGAATCAGCTTTTCTATCCCAATTTTCTCTTATTCAACCCCCCACCAACTTACAGACTGTTCTGATTTACGATGTTACTGAAAACTTCATATACTTAGAACCAAATATTTTTTTTTCTTAACTGAGAGAGATGTTACAAGAGGATTGAGGTGGGGAGATGATTAAAGAAAGCAGAGCAGAAGGAATGCAAAGAGAAGAGGATGGGGAGGAAAGTTGATTCAGTGGTAAAGGATGCAACAAAACTGTAATTGAAGCAAAACAGTGAATTTAAAGTGAGCAAAGTCATTAGACATAAACAGATGTAGTGGAGATATAAATACGACATAAGTGAAAGCGAGGTTTGGTAAAGTAAATAAAATAAATAAGAAACGAATGTGACAGGATCTGGAATAAATGGAAAAAGTGGTCTTAGTGAGGTGAAAAGATGGAAGATTTATAATTGTAACTATAAAACGGCAGAAAAGTAAGAATAAAACAGAGATAATTGCAAACAGACAGGAAGGAAAGGAAACAATCAATTAATGAGAAAAGATATGAAGAGGACAAGGAAAATGAAATTTCAGAAAGGTAGTATGTGCGAAGCATTTCCCACCTATATAGTAGAGAGTGAAAGGAACCAATACCTGGGATATCAGGAATTCAGACGGAAACAAGACACTTTTAATCAATCGAATGTGAGGCTGATGGAATATAAAAGAAAAATGATAAATAATATGATTGTGAAAAGAAGAATGGACATAGAATTTAAGTCGGCTAAATACAAACATAATTAGAAATTAAGAAAGGAATATGCAAGCAGATAATGTGAGAAAAATAATTGTGTAAGGAAGAGTACAAAAGGTGTTAGTTACATGAGAAGGAAGTAGAGTGATGATTTTTCTTTTGGAGATAGTAAGTATTAATATCATTAAGGAATCGTAAGTTGTAAATCCGAAAGGATAAAAGTTAAATAATATTATGATGAATATTGTTTTTCTTCATTGTAGTGTGCTATTATATTGTGTTACTTAATCACAATGCTTCACTATGTTTGTTAGCAACCGTCATCCCAAATTAAAACCATTGATTCTCACGCATTCAGTTATAATACGTATTCATAATCATTAAAGACTGTAGATTCACTAATAGCATTGACGGTTTAATTTCCAAGAATTAAATTAAAATGTTTCCAAAATGTTTAAATTAAAATGTCTTCATAATAAATGACATTTCTGTACAGTGACCATTTCAAAAAAATATTTCATTGGATAATTACCAAATGATTTTGCCATACGAAGAATTTCGAAACAATTTTAAATATTTATGATATTGAGTGAATCAAGAGAAGTGTGGCACTTCATGTGGGAATAATGTATCATAACTGACGTTCCTGAATAGAATTTTATTTTCAGAAAACAAAGTAATTGTTATGTGACTGTATTCATTAGCACCCCTGAAATCGATGCTTGTGACAACGAGCAACGAGTGAAAATAGAAGAGAGGATTCGATATTCCATAACGCCTCTGCAAAGATCAATCTCAGCTCTAAAAGCTCAGTGTTTTATGATTATGAGAGAATTGAGAGATACTCTTACTTTGTTTCCATGTACGAGTATTATCTTCTTTTCCTTCTTCTTCTTTTTTCTTCTTCTTTTTCTTTTTCTTTTCTTTTCGTCTTCTGCATTTTCGTCGTCTTATTTTGTTCATTATCCTTATATAATATGTTATTAGTAGATCATAAGCAAAGATTTGTACACCGGATTCAATATATTTTTAATTCACAGGGCACCTAATCACAAATTTCTTTCCACCTCCGTGAAATTTGCATTCCTTTGAAGAATGGAAACGGAATTTCGATGCAGTTCTGTACGATTTCAGTACAGTTCGTTGAATTCACAATTCGGCCTTTACTTGTTAGCATGTTTGAGCATATTTGTCAATGCATTTTTTTGCGCAGTAAGGTTCTTCTTACACATGTTTATTTACAAATAACCTTTTTAGGGTGATGAAAAGGCAAAATCTGATTAAAATGGCGAGAATAATGAATTTTTATATTTGAATCTACACCATGGCAAAGCGACCATCCACTGTCAAGGTTATCTCAGTTCTCCGTTTTCTGTAATTGTAAAGATGATTATGTTTGTTGTTACCACTCTGGTGACGGTGACAGAATTATCCAACGCACGGACGTAATGCGGCGTTTATCGGCTATGGAAAACCCCGCGTCCGTCAGGTTCGAGAGAAGGTCTTTGCAATGCTTTGTAATTTTATCTACTTGCGATACAGTAACATACGCAAGGCTGGGCTGTGAGTGTAGAGTATGACGATCAAATTTAGGCATTTTTTCTTTTATCTGCCGATCTTTTTCCATTACAATCGATTGTATACATATCTTTACAGGTGTTGTATTGGCGGAAGAAAGAACACCTTCGCCCGAGACAAGATGGGGAGCCGACAATCCGATCTCGAATTCGTCATATTCCGAATGTCAATACCGGCAAATGTGGATCAGGGGGATCAAGAGATGTCCCTGTTTTGCCTCTGACTGGAAGGTCTGATGGTTCGAATCCCGTCGGTGGCAGGATTTTCGACACTAGCGTGTCAGCTAGGTCGAATTCAGACGTTGTCTGAAAGAGAACGCTAGCGGCCGGTTGCTCTGAACGGTAATTTTCCGTGGTTTTTGCGATCAACCCCAGGCGAATGCCAGAACAGTACCCTACAAAACGGGCCACGGACCGCCAGTGATCTGCCTTTTCTCTACTTTGTCCTATTCTCACTCCTGACTTACACACACACACACACACACACACATGCACTTACACTACCACACTTGTCGGGCGACCAGTCGGGAGCTTGTAACAATAGGAGATACCTGGTAGGGGAAGTCCCCGCAAGCCGATGTAATTTGGAGCTGGATCTCGACATCCAGCGAGAAAAGACAACCATCACCTCTCGCTACAAAACATGTACTATACTTACGAGACTGATTACTTCAGCAGTTGTCGCACGCGGAATCGCTAACCAAATCATTCGACGAATGCCCGACTAGACCTCGACCAGGCCCACTGCGCACATCCGGTGCGACCGCCAGTCGTACCTCTGTTTTCCGGGAGTCGGACTTTGGCTGGGAGGCGGGGCGCCCGCGTCCGATGTGCCGGCAGCTTCGCTGTGCGCGGCGCGGGCGGGGCGGGGGAGAGGCGGGGTCCCGGCGGAGTCGGCGAGGACGAGGGGGCGGGGCCAAGAGACACCGCCCGATGGGGCGGCGTTAATGAAGTCGGAGTGAGGGGGTGAGGGGGGCGGGCACGGGTGTTTGATGTGGACGGGGGCTCTTGTTTGGGCGCGGTTAGTTGAGGCGGCTTTAACAAATCCCCCCTTGTTGGCTTCCGTGATGATTGCCTGCTTCCGAGGGTTTGCGAACGTGAATCTAATGCTGGGGAAGAGCTTGCAAATAAATGAAATTTTTAGCTGGATTTATTAGCAAGTTCGCCGTTCTGTGATAGCCTTTTATTGCTGCGTGGCGCTGTGAAGAGTTAAAGAAACTGAATGCATTGGAAATGTTTTTTGTAGCCTTGGGGAGCATGTCGAGTTTAAGAAGTTATTTCAGAGAAGAAAACTTTTGCGACACTCGTAAAAACACGTACGGACGGTGTTGGATATAGATTCTATTGCATCTTACAAGACAAAGAAATACAGTTTTATTTTGTATTTTACTGGAATGCGAATCATACCTTAAAGTATTTTTTACTGCATTATTGGTACTCGACAGTTACATATAGAACCAAAGCTAGTAGTTATTTCACGTTATAGTTCAGAAAGCATAATTCAATTATATTTGAGACCAAATGTCTACGTGCATACCACTGAATAAATGTACCAAAGGTAGCAATTAATAAGTAATGTTATTATTTATATGTTAATAAAAGATATTTTATGCACAAGTTCGGCACGTTGCTCTTGGCGTAGTTCAAATAATGTTTCTAGTATCTGAAGCGTTACCCTATTTCTACGATCCAATGTGTAGCTACATATTAAAGTCCTTATGCATTTAGAACTTTCACGAAACACACACGACTCATTAATTTGAAATGTTCTTTATAATTATTTTGTAATAACATTGGGGATATAGCTTTAAAATATGTAAAGCCACACCTCGTTATTATTTAGCAAGTAGTGCTGCACAGTTATAACGTATTTCCATTTAGTTTGAACTTGTACTTCTATGCAAGTGTTCCAAGACCCAGTTCCAAGGCAAATGTACTCGCCCACTACAGTTGGTAGTACGGAGCAGAGCGCTCATCGCACAACATGTCGCATTTGAAGAGATGTTTCCGTGGAAATGCGATGCTCGACAAGACCGAGAATTCTCATTGCTACTCTTAAGAGGATTGCGGAGTTCCTACAGAAGATCGCGGATCGCATCACACGATGACAATGTTAACACAATGTTCATCCTAGCGGGAGCTGTACTCGGAAGCCCTACTTGGGAGTTGTGCTTGGAAGCTATTCGCGACTCCTTGCCCCGTGGTGATGGCGCCTGCTGTTCAAAAGGCGTGAGACTTTGTCAGAAAAGGTAGCTGAAGTGCATCATTTTTTAAAATGAATGAACTCCAAAAACAAAAATAGTAGGTTTTAAGTGTCGCTAGAGGGCCAATTAATAATAGTTGGATTGCATTATCGAACGTGATAAGAGGTTTTAATCTATGTCACGTAGGATGCATAGACAACACACTTGTCTTGAATACATTTCATATAAAAATAAAATCTCAACAACCCCAATAACATCTTCTTACGGTACTTTATTATTTGTTTGTTCATTTTATTCTTTCCGTTTGAGTGTAGTAAAATGGTCAGTAACTAAACAATTACTGTTTTTATTCTCGTACAATATGGGATAGTGAAATATATTTGCAACGTTCAGTATTGATTGCAGAGAAAAATTGCCCTTAAAACAAGTGACAACATGATGATGAAGATTATGAGAGTGTTTTTTTTATTAAAGCTTTTTAATTTCTTTAAGGAATTATGAGAATGTGTTAAACGTACATTCAATACAATTTTGCTATTTGCAATGAAGTTAAGTAAGCTTCAATAATACTCATGCAAACTGCTAAATGGCAGAATGTTTTGGGGACGTGCTCCAAAAAACACTTATTGGAAGTACATCTAAACTACATCGACTTTTCCCAGTTATTTCTTTTCCACGCCCCCATTTGTTTGTTCCTAATTGTGATTATGATTCCCAATTATACGTGCAGTTAACATACTGAAGTTGCAATTCACACCTTTAAGAAATATCGGAGTCTGCGTGAAACCCAACAATTGTTATCTTAGGTAGAATAATTTCCCCGCGAGATTAGAAACTCCAGACATAAATGTTCCAATTAAACTTGCAATGCGACACTGACGACACTGAATCAATAGTAACTGCATACACTTCGTGTAGTGTTACTCCTGAATCTCGCAAAATCGACAAGAATTGTGATGGCCTAAGACTAGTAAATCTAAGTTCCTGGTAGCTGACCATCGAAGAAGGAATATTTCGATGAGCCTTACGAAGACATTAATTGCTTGCACGATAAAATTGTCTTCATGGGCGGTGACCGCTTAAGGCAGTAGGTTCCTAACAGTAGCAAGTCAAATACTCAATCATTTGTTGCATTTGTAGGTTAACAATAGCTGATTGTAAGTGTGAGTAGGTCATTTAAATTATTATTTTAAGTAGTTAAATGTGAAATGTGGAATTGTCGCTCTCTAAAAAATAATGTTTAATACTAAATTTAGTCTCTCGGATAATTTCCAGACTTCCGCTCTGGCTGCCGTCCTTCTCTTTCTTTCTGCGTTGAATGTTAGTCCACATTGTTTACATAAAAAGTGAATTATTGTCAAACAGTTAATGGTTGTGTGAAACAAAATGTAAAAATAGCACTATTTTCAATTGTATCCGAAGAGAAAGTGACAAAAGCACGATTTGTACAGCACAACCTCTAGGCTGAGAGCCAGTACTGACGATTGCGATGCATTTCGTAGCGTTTTTCTTTATTAATTACTTCTCAGAATGCCTGTGAGGTATGTTTACATTTAATATTATGTGTTTTTCAAAACCGTTACAATGAATTAAATAAAGAAAAGGTTCTTTGACCGCTGATTTTCAAATATTTAATAAAGCTTATGCATGCAAAAGTTTTATCATGAGAGCCTTCATTCAAAATTGAGGCCCATCAGGGCCAAATATTTATTATTATCTTGAACAGATTTTACTTTCATTCAAATTATGGGGGGGGGGTACTTCACAGTAGTCGATGGAACGAACATACTACCGTAATCAAAGTGTCAATTTGAGAAGGTTTCACCGAAAATTCGACCTAATAGAAGAATGCTGCTGCAGCGTCGTTTGCCAGCTCGCGGAAAAAGACGCACCGCGCGTGTCCCTCGCGGCCAATTAGCCACGGCTTCATTTCGCTCCGCAACCGCACCGAAATCTTCCGAGTTCCAAGAAGTTTCTTCCCTTGGCTTTGATCGAGGCCATCCCGCAACGCGAGGGAAAACCGCCAAAACTATGCGACGCGGCTTCGGCGCTCGGGGTAGTCAGCCGTTCCTCGGTGGAGGAGGCCGACCCGTATTGAGAGAGAAGCGGCGTGCCTTAACTCATTAAAGGTTTACTGTTTCCTTGTACCAAACGTTCCAGAAACTGTTCGTGGTGGCTTTCGTTTCGTTTCTTCCTGGAAACGTGTCAATGCTTTTACTGCTTATTGCCTTATATTTCGTGCTCTTTTATCGATGAACTTATTACATCGTACACGAGAAGCAACACGAGAAGAACTCAAATATATTTTAGTTTTGTGCTGTGACTGTGATTTTATTATATTTTATATTGTTTTTATTAACAATACTCCTGTGAAATTATTGACTTACTATGTGATACAATAATTATTCAAAAATATGACCTCTATTTCTGCTTCCAGCAAAAATTTTAAACGCGTTTCTCTTAAAAAGAATTTTCGAGATTTTTGTGTATTGCAGAGCATTAAAATATGTTTCATGAAGAGATATTAACTTTCTTTTTCTTTATAATATGAAAGTATCATCTGCACGTGTAGCTATTGTAGTTTTGTCACATTCCGGTATATCTGACGCGTAGAGCTGGTATCAGACTGAACCAAGTACTCTACCAAGTACACACCCTATTTTTTTTAAATACACTTTCTTCAACCTAAAACGTTTACATTTAAGCGTTTAAAAACGCATCCATTTACGAACATATAATTTTTGTTCCCTTTCTTGACCTGAAACCTCTAGAAAGATCATTGAACCTCTCAACTCCTTTCAGATTGTAGGTTCTCCGACTTAAGTAAGCGTTTGCGTCCACTTCACGAACTCTCCCCGTGCCTGGCAAGATTTCTCACCCGAACGCTACTGGGCGAGGGGGCGGGGCGCGGGGCGCGGGGCGATGGGCGATCGCGAGATGCCGCTTCGCTCCGCGCGGAGCCGCTTAACGCGGCGCGCAATCGATCGCGCGCCAGGTAATTTAATCGAGCCTGTTTTCCCATGCAAATGGCGGCGCGGTGCAAGGAAACCCCGCCCTTCCTCGCCCCGCCCCGCCCCGCCCCGCCCGCTCCGCATGGTCCCCTCCTCTCCGTTCTGCATTGCTCCGCCCTGTCCTGCTCTGTTCCACCGCATCTCGCCTCCGCCCCGTCCTTCCACATCGCTCCCTACTGCTCCCCGCCCTCCGATCCGCTCTGCACTGCTCATCTCCGCCCCGCCCTGCTGTTACACGGCGCTCCGTCTGGACTTTCTTGGCCCCTCACCTCCCGTCCCGTTATGCCCTTCCCTTCACCAGCCCGCCTTGATCTGCCCTGTCACGTCACGCCCTACCCAATCCGTCCCGCCCAGTCCCACTCGCTTCGGTCAGCCACGCCCTCTCCGCTCTCCGGTCACCTGCCTGGTCGTTCTGCTTTATTTGCGTCCTCTTCCCTTTGATTTCCATTATCACCTCCCGCCTTGTTGTTCTTGTCTCTCGTCTCCGTTATCACATTACAATTCATTTCATTTTCATTCAACTTCTCTCTTCTCTTCCTTGTACTACGTCTTCTCCTTCTTGTCTTCGAATCATATTGTTGCCCGGTTTCTCCTTCTCTGGTTTTGTAAATCCTTATCATTTCCTCTGTTCGCCTCCTTCCGCTACTCCATCCTCACCTCTCTTCTTTCTATTATCTTCTCTCTTTCATGTCTTCTTGCTTCTCTTCGATACTCAACCTCATAATAACAATAACAATAATAATAATAATAATAATAATAATAATAATAATAAAAATATTGGTGCTTATCTAATATTCCTTTCTTCTTATCTTCCTCTTTTATTTCTCTGTTTGTCACTCTTGACGTGACTTCTCCTCTATCGTTATGTTTTTGTCTCTACAGTCTGTTTTAACTTTCTCGCTACGGAGTAGAGAAAATGTTATGTAACGCTGCATGAAAAATCGGCGAATTTTCGGCCTAAAATTTCTTATTATTAGGCCATGATAACGAAAACTAGATAAATCCAGTTGCTAAATTTAGAAAAAAGATACGTGGAGTAGCCAGAATTCTTATTTTGTGGGTCCTTGATATAAAAAAAACGAAAGAAAAAGAAAACAAAAAACGTCCGTCTGAACAACGCTAGCAGCTAAACCTTTCCTTCGATTTTCTCCAAAATGGATATTTTCCAATCAATCTGGCTGATGTGGCGACCCTTTGAATTTGAAACTGATGTTTTAATTTTTGGGGATACTTTACATGAAGCCCGTGGGTCATTCTCAAGATTTTCGAAATAATGGATCCATCGTCTTTTATTAAATTTTGTTGTGGGATAGTGTAAAGGACGTTTAAGAGAATGGTGCAAGTATTAATTTCGCTAAAAACTCTTATTTTTCAAAAATTGCAAAATTTGAAAATATTTTCGGCGTCTTCTACGACTACAATTATGAAGATAAATATTTTTCACGTAACGAAATCTGTTTCTTAAAGATAGATTTTGAAAGATGGTCACGTATAATTTTTCGAAAATTTGAATACTTTTCGGGTAATTAAAGTACGGGTGAGAAAGTACGCGCTATTTAAACACCTCTAGTTTTCTAACCAACTTTTCCCATTGATGTTTTCTTTTCTCACCTTTTGCAACACACATCACATCAGTCCTCTTAGGGCTTCTAATTTGTTTTCTTAACAATTCCTTTCTTCTCTCGTTGCTTTCGATCACAGAGTGTAAGGAATTTACGATATCTTATGAATCTTACTAGTTTCGAACTTATGAATCTGACGAATGTCCTATTGCCAAAGGAACGAGGTATGTCAATTATTTAGCCTATGAACATTATTATGCTTTGCATTAAAATAGTAATTAATGTTCTGTATTTTTATCAGTTAGGCGTTTGATATCTTGGAGAATAGCTGTGTTTGGACAGTGTCATTTAATTGGACAAGTATAATTACAGAAGTTATGTAATCTTTAGTTTATTTATTTCCTTTACATATTTTTTAATTATATTTATTATGGATTGTAAAAATACTATAAATAAGTTGTCTGCAACAGTAAAAATACTGCCGAACAAAAATCACCCATGAAGTACTGGACACTGCACAAGACCAATAAATAAAATACTCTCTTACAACACTGCACCCTTTAATATTTTAGCAAAAACAGTCTTCACAAATTCTGCAATAACAGATATAACATAAATACATAATTACAGATATTTGTGTAGCAATAATAAAAAAGATATTCCCTTACACAACACGTGGACAGTTTTATTTCAATTTCTGCTCGCATTGGAAATAAATAATAGACAATTCACAGAGCTTGTTGAGTTAGCAAAATCTGTGATTTATAATTTCAAGTACGAAAGGGTGTGTTTAGTTTGAGAGTCATTTCTATCTGCAGCAACTCACGGGGGAGGTCCTTCGGCTCGAATCTCGACAGCGGACTTTTTTAGACTAGCTTGTAGCTTGTAGCTGGGTCGTGTTCAGCGCTAGCGGTAGTTTGCTGTGATTTTTTTATCAATATCTGACGATTGCCGGAGCAAATGGTTTACACGCGGTCTTTCCTTCCTCTCCCCTGCTCACTCAGACTTACGTGTACTCTATTCCCACACGTGCCAAGAGCTCCACACTACCCGAGAGCCGAAAGTTTGAATGCGGAAGGCCGGGACGACAACTATCTAGCTTAAAGCCTTTTCCGGCTGTAGCGGGTTCTCAGGGAGGATAAATCGTGATGTGTAAGTCGGCGCCGGATCTTACCATCCAATATGAGGGAGAAAAATCCCTAATAATCTCGGATAAAATATTCACTACAATCAGTCAATAACAAGACTAATGACCATAGCAGATGAGTTATTCAGTAACATCAATTGAAAGCAGTATGTGCTGAGGCTCAGATTCGGAATATCGTTCAATATCACAGTTAAATTCACAAATATTTATTTTTTCTAATTACCTTACTGTACAAGACTGTTGTCTTGAATACTTTTCTAATGGAGGTTAAACGTGATACATTTTCTATTCGGCTAGAAAATAACATATTTTGATAATAGTTGTGAAAAATATATGTGACGGACTTTCCCATCCTTAATAATTATCTCGACTAGAGAAAAGGTATTGAAAATAACTAAAAAAACGTTTACAACATAATGTTTCACTCTATGTAGTTGTCAGCAAGTGTGTTGAAATGGGTGTTATTAATGTTACATATCATTCTACAAAGAACTGAATTAATAGTAAATGCACTACTTTAGAATAGAATAACTTCATATTTTTCAATAATGGATGATAGAACAAAAGGTAAATCATTTTTTAAATTAAAAAACTTCACCAACTACTTATACCAACCTTCTAATCCCGCTGAACACAATATAGAGTTCGCACCAGAGTATATTAATACTTGGTGTTGGAAGAATAAAATTGCTGATGCATTAGCTAATTACTCTTTATAGTCGTAGTAGCTCTTCTAGTTTCGTCTGTGTGCGCGTCGAACAATCTTTCCCACCGGCCATCGTTGGCGATTTCCCTGCAGGGGCGCCACCACGCCGATACCGAGCCATTCTCCACCCCTCACCGCCCCTCGCCATCCCCTGCGGCCGCTCCCCCCAGGGGTCGCTCCCCCGCCCGCACGGGGAGCTCACCCGGGCGCAATAACAATTATTGTAACGATAAATCGGCCAATTACCCGCACGACTTGGCGGCGACCGTTGCCAAGTGCGCGTGTACTGGTGGGTTACGGTAATCGCCTCGGACGAGTCGCGCCTCACTGCCCCGCCCCGCTCCGCCCCGGGCCGGCCCGCCCTGCCCCGCCCTGCCCCGCCCTGCCCCGCCCTGCCCCGCCCTGCCCCGCCCTGCCCCGCCCTGCCCCGCCCTGCCCCGCCTGCCCGCCCTGCCCCGCCCTGCCCCGCCCTGCCCCGCCCTGCCCCGCCCTGCCCCGCCCTGCCCCGCCCTGCCCCGCCCTGCCCCGCCCTGCCCCGCCCTGCCCCGCCCTGCCCCGCCCTGCCCCGCCCTGCCCCGCCCTGCCCCGCCCTGCCCCGCCCTGCCCCGCCCTGCCCCGCCCTGCCCCGCCCTGCCCCGCCCTGCCCCGCCCTGCCCGCCCTGCCCCGCCCTGCCCCGCCCTGCCCCGCCCTGCCCCGCCCTGCCCCGCCCTGCCCCGCCCTGCCCCGCCCTGCCCCGCCCTGCCCACACTCTCCTCGACCCTGCACTCTGCTCTCCGCTGAGAGCCTACCACCCGACCCCGCGCTGCTTCGTCCCGCCTTTTCTCGCCTCGCCTCGCCTCACCTCGTTTCGTCCCCGCCCCGCCTGCGTTCATCTCGCTCCGCTCACCGCGCCCGCCTCACCGCGCCTACCTCCGGCTGCCCTCCACATATACCCGCGTGTCCCCGCCTCTCTCTGCCACTCTTTGCCATTCCCCACCTCGCTTCGCGCCACGCCACGCCCGACCTCGCCCCACCTCGTTCCACCTCACCCCGCTTCGCCGCGCCCCATCCTGCCTCTCTTCGTCTTTCCCCGCCACTCTCCGCCCCGCCCCGCCTCTCCCTGCCCCCGCCTTTTCCCGCCACCTCCTTTCTTGCTCCGTCTCGTCCCGCCTTTCTCCGCCTCGCCCCGCCGCTTTCCGCCGCTCACCGCCTCTTTCCGCCTCTCCCCGCTTCACCTCGCCTCTCCCTGCCCACCTTTCCCCACCACCTCCACCTTGCCCCGTCTCGCCCTGCCTTTCCCCGCCTCGCACCGCCAGGAACCTCCTCGTATAGCCCTAATTTCCCGTCCCCTCCTTTCCCTCCCCGCCTTACCCCGCCCTTTCCCCACCCTGTTGTCCTCTGAACCGCCTTTCCCCACCCCGCATTTTCCCAACCCCGCATTTTCCTCGCTCCCCCCTTTCCCCGACCCACCGTACCCTGCCTCGCCTCGCCCTATCCCGCCTCACCCTACCCCGCCTCGCCATAGCCCGCCTCGCTCTACACCGCCTCGCCCTATCCCGCCTCACCCTACCCCCCGCCTCGCCCTACACCGCTTCGCCTGAACCACGTTTGCTCTGTCCTGTCACCGCCCCGCTATGACCCGCCAGGCCTCGACCACGCTCGCACGGTCCAGATCCCGTCCCACCAGCAACCTGCCTCGTCCGCCCTCCGCCCCGCCGCATCCCACCCGAGGGCAGCCCAACACGTCCCTTCATTCGACCTCGCGCTCCCCTGCGCGCCCGCGGGGGCGGGCCCGCGCGTTTTAATTCGACGAGTCACCGCACCGGCGCGCGCCTGTGGCACGGGGCGTGGTTGATGGATGTTTTCGCGGAAAATGTGGAAGAGAGGGGCGAGTTCCTCGACCACCACGGCGTGGCTCTGGGGTAAATACAGAAGTGAAGCGTTGCGCTTTGATTCGGAGGGGAGATAGGTGTTAAGCCGGTGGTGTTGTTAGTGAAAGTTAGGCGTCATTTAAATGAAGTGGTTTGCAGTCCACATAGAAAAGGAAACGTGTAGTTCTTTAAAACATGTGAAACCCCACACTTCAACTAATAACGCAGCTTTGTTTACGGTCATACTTTTGTGGAACAAGTAGATTTTTTGATAAGACAGGTGTAAATATTTTCCTCAGCCGATTAGCACCAGACCCATTTCGTAGATCAGCGTGTGCTCGACTGTTAAAGATTCCTGACGATTTAAGAGTCGTGAAGAGGGAGATAAATGTGGTCACAATATGGTTTATGAGACAGAAAAAAAATTTATATTACTTTACATAACAAATAAATTAAAATCTATTGACACTGTGGAGACAATTCAGGACCAACAATTTGACTCGTGACCATGTGTTTAATGATTAGACGTGGTTTCCCAATGTGCCTCAATGCGGGATCACTTACAAGGTTGATCAATATATTAACCAAATCCAATATTGACCAAATATCAAATGTTAACAAAATATTTGGCTCAAAGACCTGCAGCCTACCTAATAAAGCATTATAAAAGAAATGTTTCTTTCTGAGAATGAACTCAATGTAGTGAAAATTGAAAAATTAAACGTGAAGCTCATATTTAAACTGGCAATAAGAGGAAGGTTGAGTGTTGAGTAATGTTCATGCCGTGTTGTCCATGATGTTCTCTTTCCTTTAATTTGTGGATACGAGAAGATTATTTTGTTGTTGTTATTTCCAACTCGGTACTACAATTTACTATAGAATATCACGTGCTTTTAGCCCTGCAGCTAGTCAAATAAATGGTCAAGACGTTAGCACTATAACAAAAAGGATACTTTATTGACTACTTTGCGCAAAATATCAAACGCAATTTTATCGGAAATTAGTCACCTTAATCGGTAGCATTTAGCAAGAAGGAGTTGGTGGAGCAATTATATCATGTTTAAGCCAGATATTTTTCTTACCACAAATTATTGGAAAATAACTCAGAGATTGTGGTCAAGTCATCTTGAAGTTCAAAACATTCAAATTTTGGGATTTGACATTGCGATCAATGCTTCAGTTTGTATTTGTACATTTGTACAACTGCCAAATCTTATATATTGAAACGTTAACTTACTTACTTTTATGTTATATTTGGCAGTTGCGATATGAATTATCCTCTCTGTTTCCACAAGTTATTTTACACTTCTGTAAACGTGCAGAAAAGAAATGATTTCAATTCAAATTTTAAGATTTTTAAAAATAAAAACACAAGACATTTTAATAAATCTGAAATTGCCAGATAGATAAATAAATATTATAGTATCTGCAAGTACATTTTCGAAAACCTGGTAAATACACTTGACTTTACCTGCAGCTATAGATTAGTATAAAATAACTGAAAATTGTTTTGAAAGTAATTCTATTATTAACAACAAAAAATTTACATGCTTTAATGTGTAAGCTACATTGGCAGTAATGCAATCTTATTATCACAAGTTAATAATTTGATATGCTGAGTTTTTATGTATTCAATCGATTAAGTCAGCAATATAAACAAATAAACAATTTAATTGTACATCATCAATTGAGGGGGCGTCTGCTCACACATCATATCCACGCGCTAAACAGTCGCGTGCGCGCCCGTACAGAGGATCGGCTCACTTTAATCGCAGAAGCCAACGCGTTTGCGCATGCGGGACTGGCAATGAGAGGGAGGCTGTCTATTGATGAATGTTCGTGGCGAGTTGTCCATGATGCCCTCATTGTTTTCCCTGAATCTGTGGAAGTGATCAGACGATAGACGAATGTGCATAAATCTATTTGTTGTTTAGAATCTGCCCGTGACATGGTTACGAATATATCAGACCATTTGTCTATTCATCTGCAGTGAGGATGTTTATTATTCCACTCTCATTGAAGTATTGTTTAATGCCATTTGTCTAGGATATCTCAAAATCTAAACCTCTTTCTCTTCATAGACACTCTTATATATCAGTCGAGAGAGAGTATTATGAATAGAGCAGTCGGAAGCTAAGAATTTGTTCCGACTGAGGCTGTGCGCCGCTAATGTGAGATACCTTAACGAGGTAAAAACTACCCAAGCCGACGTATATGTCAACACCGGATCTCATCGCCAGTCGCCACCTGCCGTGATAAAACAGCTGCATTACACTTACGGGACTGATGTTTTTGATCTTTTTATTGAAAGTTTTTGCACATTTTGATACTTTTACGTTTTAGAGAGTTTTACTGTACGAAAATCCGTTCTTTATTCATCAGTGTCCAGAACAGTCCAAAGAGAAAGGATCAGTCCAAAAGAGAGGGATCTCCATGCTTACCCATCTACATGGAAATCACCCTCATTGTTATCCATAATAATTCACTTTACGTGCTTCTTTTCACATCGGCACATATATGAATGTTTTTCTACTAAATCTAATCTTTCAGTTAACCTCTCTTCGTAAAATTGGTCAGTCATGCAAAACAAGTATTTGATAATAATTAGCCAACTATTCAATCGTCCTCAAATGTGTCACGGAGACGCTGTTAAAATCCGCCGAGCCTCATCTTGCTGGAACGACACAAGAGGTATCGAGCATACCCACGGAAATATTTTAAGTAAGCTACGTAATTAGCGTACACTATTACCCTATCCAAGACACATGTCACATGCAACACATTTGGTAGTAGGACGAGCCTTGCGTCCACAAAAATCGTACATTTTATGTGACGTAGAAATTCATTTAAAAGAAAGCTCACTATTTCTCTTCGCCAGAATTTGACCATATTCTCATTCTGCAATGCGCCCAATCACTCATTTTGCAAGTGGTGACTGTAAAGTGGAAACATTTTAGATATAGCCACTGGAAACGAAATTATTTAGAGAAACCACGAGACCTGAAAATATTAGAGCTCTGGTGTAATTTACAGAACAATTTCTTTGATATTTACGAATTAATGTATGTTATTCAGCTCCTAACGCTTGAATATAATTATTTAATTTATTGAACAGGTTTGGTTGGTCAGCGAATCAGTTGGTCTGGCTTGCAAGGCATTTCAAAGATATTCTTTTCTCGATATTACTCGGGTACGTGCCTGGAAGAGTAATACATAGCCACCTAAATGAACCTCATTGACATAGAAACCTAAAACACTTGTGAGAATGACGTGTTTCCTGAGCCACGATAACTGGAAGAATGTTAAATTATTTTCAAGCAATTCATAGATCTCAACACACCACGTTCTCCATTTTCTGCAGTTTGTTTTGTCTTGCCAGCCATCATTGTTTCAGCGACTAATATAACTACATACAAATTATCTTCAATTGCGTTATGAGAAAAATATTCAGTACATTACTGGACGTTGCTATGCAACAACCTGTAAGTATTACGGCCAGCATGCGTATACTCTTCGAAATTTTTCACTAAATATTACATTCCAGGAATCTTAATGCGAACAACAAAATATTTACTTTCTCTAGACGATATGTTATGATTAACATGTTATTACAGAGTCGGATTTCAATTATGCAATTCTTGAATTTGTTTCAATGTGCTGAAGTATTGAGGAAACCTAGACCCGAACCCACATACGAAAATGTCGGGACACATCAACCATGACATCACGCACAACCAAAACGACTTCTCTCATGTGTACTTTCCACTCACCCATGACTTCTCGCAATGCCCTGAACACCTTGCGCTCTATTGCTACCACCCATGGCTTCCCTTCGCGCCCCACCCTGCCTTCCGCCCAGACGCTTACTTGGCGGGAGGATCTTGAGGATCAGCAGGATAGCAGGATGAGCAGGATGAGGAGGTTTGAGCGATCAGCTGAGATGGCTCAGAAGCAGCATTACCGTAGTCTCCGTAGTGCCTATCACAGGGATGTCCTAATGTTTGTGATCTGACGTCCGGATTTTCGTCACTAGCTCTACAGCTAGGTCGCGTTCAGCCGCTATCTGAAGGAGAATCTTTTCGGTCGGTTGCCCTGGTGGCAATTTTCCGTGTTTTTTGATCAATAGCGGCAAATACCGGAGAAGTACCCCAACGAACTGGTCACGAACCGCGCGATCTTTTTTTCCTCAAACCCTTCTCTCCCCTTACACACCCACACATTTATATGCACTACATTACCACTTCACTGCAGTCCCTCTGACCGGGAGGTCCTAGGTTCGAGTCCTTACGGTGGCAGGATTTTCGACACTAGCTTGTCAGCTAGGTCGAATTCAGCCGCTGTCTGGAGGAGAATTCTAGCGGCCGGCTGCTCTGATCGGTAGTTCTCCGTGGTTTCTCGGATCAACACCAGGCGAATGCCGGAGCAGTACCCTAACAAACGGCCACGGACCGCGCGCGATCTTTCCTTCCTCTTCCTTGTCCTATCCTCTCCTCTTGTACATACACTTACATTAACATGCACTACACTGCCACACATGCCGGGAGACCGGTCGGGAGCTTACAGCGTGTCCCGGCTGGGGCGGTGCCCCGCTGGTGGGAGATACCTGGATGAGAGGAAAATCCCGCTAGTCGACGGTAGGTCGGCGCCAGATCTCGCCATCCAGCGGGGAAAAAGATCATCGCCACCTCCAGAGAAAAAACACGCACTACACTTACGGGACTAATGACCTGAGTAGTTGACGCGCCCGGAAACACAAATCAATCAATCAATACATTACCACTCACTTTGGAAGACCATTTGAAACGTAGCGTTTATCGATGGAGCAGTGCTCCGCCAGGCGAAACACACAGAGAGTGAAACTCTGCGAGCGGACGAGAAGGTTGGTGCCGGATCTCACGTTCGAACGGGGAAAAATAGCCCTACCTGTCAATCAATTTTATAACATACTCTTCACTTACGGGGCAAATGGCCATACAATTCGACGCGCGTGGAAACATTAAACAACCAACGTATCTTTCAACCTGGCGTCACTCGCACCGACCGCGGGCCCAGCGCTGCCAGGCGCCGCCCGCCCGACGCGGGGCAGCAGCGCGATTATCTATATTCGCGTTTCGCCGCTCCGCCGCCGATCGTTATTGCCGTAATTATCGTCACAATCGTCGCAATAATTGCTGCCGCCATTTGTCGCTCCGCCATCGGTACCTGCGCACTCCGTAGTGCCACCGCCGCCGCCCCTGTCGCTGCCTTCACCACCACCCGTACACACACAACCTGCAGTCTTTGCTATGGCTGCCATCTTCGGAGGTGCCTCCACCGTCCCCACGACTTCGGTTAACTGCACATACGCCGCCTCCGCCTCCACTTTCTCCGATTCCACCTTATCCGTTAGCGACTGCCTCCTCCGTTGCTCACCTCACATCTCCATCATCTACATCTGCACCAACTCCGCCTTCAGCTTCACCGCAACCTCCTCCTCGGTCTCCTCTCCCGTTTGTTCTCCTTCTCCTCCAAGTTTCCCTTTCCCCATCCACCTCTTCCTTCTCCTCCCCCTCCACCGTCTCCTCAACACCACCTCTTCCTTCTCCTCCACCTCCGATTCTTCCTCCCCCGCCGCCTCCAATTCTTCCTTCCCCGCCGCCTCCGATTCTTCCTTCCCCGCCGCCTCCGATTCTTCCTTCCCCGCCGCCTCCGATTCTTCCTTCCCCGCCGCCTCCCATTCTTCCTTCTCTGCGGCCTCCCCCTCTTCCTTCTCCATCGCCGCCTGCACTCCTTTCTTCTCTGCGACCACCACCTCTTCCTTCTCCATCGCCACCTCTTCCTCTTCCTTCTCCTTCGCCACCATTAATTTCTCTTCCGTCTGCTTCTCTACCTTCTCCATCTCTACCTTCTCCTCCGCCTCTACCACTTTCTTCTACGCCCCCTCTTTATTTCTTTGCTCCCATCATCACCCCTTCCTCCGTTCTCACCTTTGCCTTCCCGACCCCAACCAGCCGTTCGGAGTCTCTGTCCCACGCGAGTTAATTCCTCACTTTCTGTAATAATAGCGCCAGCGTTATCGCGTTGTTGTGATTTATATGTGGACTAAACGGGCTCGCGGCTACGTGTCAATTACCTCCGGTGCTGTGCGGAACGCCGGCGTTCAAATCCCGGTGCGGACCGTCGCAGTCGCGTTTTTTTGAACGCTCTGCTGTTGTTGTTTTTCGAATCGAAACAAACGGGTGCGCGAGACGCACGCAACGTGCTATCTGCATTGTTGTTTATTGGGCGCTGGTTAATAAAGTACAATCGCATGATGATGGAGGGGGGAGGTGCTTAATGGCTGGCAGGACATTATCTTTTCTGTCCTTCAGCAGTTATGAGAATATAATTGTCAACTGCTTATTAGTTATATGCATTTCTGCTGTTTTCACAAAGCGTTGCGTTTTATTTACGATGAAGTGAGAAAAATATGGAATATATGATAGATGGGTGAATGTCCATTGTTATGCTTGATGTATGTAAAAATAATGTTCCTTTTTCATACTTGTTAATTATGTTACTTTTTTATATTTTTATATGATGTAATTATATAATGTATTATATTAATGTATATTGTTTTGCAATGTAGTAATTTTTAACATTTTGCGTTTGTGTGTGTCTGGCTCTGTCTGCGCGTGTGAGTGTGTTTTTATGGAGAACAAAATACGCATTAAAACAGAATGAGACGGGTGTAAAAGGACTCCTCACATAAATGCGTAAAGAAGTACGCTTTATAAAATGCAGTGATGGCCAGTAATAACTCTTGAAGTATCCTTTAGCAAATTGTCCGCATTGAAAGCTTTCCATTTCGTATCATTAGGTTGTTAGTGAAGAGGCATTCGCTGCCCACATTATTTGCGTGGAAAGGACGCTTTTCCGCTTGGTTCCCTCTTTACTGTAATTATGGTGGACAGAAATGGCCAATAGATTTCAGTAAATATTCGGATGTCTCCTCACCGTTGGTTTTGTGTCGCTGATTTTCACAGTCAACTCTGCACCCTCATTTGACTGAAATAAAAACACAGGTTATAAAAGGAGAAATGAGATCACAACCCATCTACAATGTAGTCCGTTTAATGTCACCTTCAAAAGAGTTGTACATTTGCATCAATGACGAAGGACAAACCATTTCAGAAGGAATATATATTTTGCCATTTACAAATGTTTCAACGATGTTTTTGTGTTGATCAAATGAAACAATAGCGTAGAATTTGTATAAGCGTTTCGTCGTTGAAGCGAGTGATTGTAATTCACTGGTATAACTAAAGTAATACGACAAAAATATTTATTCAAAAATTATAATTATCTCAATTTTTCCAGTTTTCTTAAGCCCAGATCACTTTCCAGTTAATTCAATCAGAGGCTGTTATTTTATATGAAAGTAAAATCCTCATACACTACCAGAGTTTTCAGAGTATTTAGAAGATCATATGTTTTAGGTTTCACTTTTCAAAGTGTATTTTCTGCTTAGATTTTGAGAAATGTTACAGCTGTTGGACGCAAAGTTTGTTTATTCTTTCCAACATCGTTCTACATGACCTCTCAGTTCTTTTAAACAGAAATACAACTAAAATCAAGAAATAAAATACAGCTTGAGAATTATTTTCGGTCTCTTTAAGTTCTTTGGAAACATATTCCTTACAGCAGAGTTAATTTTCCACCAACTGGAAAATGTCAAAACGCTTGTTAGATAATTGTCAAAACCAGTACTTCCAGCAATGTCTAACAACGTTTTCAGATTGTTTATTTTAGAGTGAAACTCACAATGATTGTCTCCGTTTTAAAGTAGAAATAGATAATATTACTGTAGATTACACTTCTAAAATAATGACTTTTCGCCTTGAAATAATAGTTTACCACAACTGGAAATTAATAACTTTCAGAGATACACATCTAGCCGCAAAGTTTTTATAACTCGATCCAAAATATTCTACGTAATATTAGAGTTCCTTCATAAATCTATTATGTATTTCATCGGGCTATTGTCCGCGTAGCAACGGGGTATTATGTTAACGAGAATTGATGTAAACAGCCATAACGCTTTGTGAAGTCCTAGAATCTACCTTCCAGAGCTTCTCGGTTCCACGAAAAGTAGAATATTATGAATGATTTGCTTAAAATCATGCAATGATTTTGATGACAGCGTAATAACTTTTAGTGTTTGGAGAAAGTGATAGGGCTTATGAACCAATAAGACGGAAGTATTCTTACTAAATTGAGGGATCTAGTGAGAGAGAGAGAGAGAGAGAGCGAGAGAGCGCTTACCCACGAAATTCAAAACATCGATTTATTGACATATTCAATGTGTTTGAAATCGAATACGTTCAAAAATCGACATTTTGAATTTTGTTGCCTCAATTGTTATTTCAGAAAGCCTGTCGTTTCTCAAAAAAAGAAATGTTGGACGACAAGTCGATGATGAACCTGTGACTCAGAGATTGAGACGCTACAATTACTGCGCAAACTCACACTCCGCGTGGTAATAAACGCCAGGGTAGGAGGTCGGAGTCCCCTCTCTCGCCGTTCGAAGGAGGCTGAAAGGAGCGGCGCGGCATCTGTCAACGGCGAAGTACAGCAAACCCGGAGCATTTACGCCGCACAGTCGCGGCACAAAAGAGAAAATTAACAACCTTCCCCCAAGAGGGGACTGCTTCAACCCCGAGGGCCACAAAGCGAACAGCTTGGGGATACCGGGGAGAGGCGACGGGTGGGCTGGGGAAGACGGAAGTGGCGGGGGGAGTCGTTTTGGGAAGCGGTCGAAAGAGGTGGGAGGAAGGCGAGAGAGGGGAAAAGTTGCGTGTGTGAGAGAGAAGTGTAGTAAGGTGGGAGTTACAAAGTAGTGTTAAAAAGGGGAGGCACAGCGGCGAAGTAGGCAACTGGTATCCGAAAGACGGGATGATGTGCAATTTTAGGTATTGTGGGGAAGGTGGGAATGAGCGGAAATTGAGATACGATGGCCTGAGTTGGGACAGTGGCTGAGTGTAAGTTTTGGGAAGGAGAGAAACATGTTTGTTACTCGGTCGGAAGTCGTTGTGGGGGAAAAGGAGATAAGTACGTGGTGTGTGTGTGCGTGTGTGTACGAATAAATATGCATGTCTACACATGCACACACATGCACACACTTGCACTCCCACGACCATACACGAATCTGCCATCGACTCAGCCTTTGTGTAATTGAGACAAAAGTTCTCACAGCGTGATTATTATACTGTGTCTGTTTTAATTTGGAAACTTCATATTTTTGAATCCCTTTCATTTGATTTTTTTAGACGTTCTGACTATGAGGTCGGATTAGACTCGAAAGTCCTACAAACCAAAGAGACAAGAACAGAAATAAATTTCATACGTTAAGATTGTAGCATTAATTGTCTCAATGAAGAGGAACCTTACATATACACTCTCGTGCAATATGCATTAATGCAGATCTGGATCTAGAATATTTGTTGCAGTATTTTCCCGCCCCACATCGCAGCAAGAGCTTTCCGTTTGGCGCGGTGTGTGTGGAAGCGTGGAATAAACCCGTGACTCCAAAACTCACTCGACTCTCCAAGAACTCATCTCCATTCATTTTAATCTCAAGCTATTCCCAATTTTACCAGAATTAACATCCAACTTTTCGTTTGCCGTAGAGAATAAAACATTTTGTCTTTCTTTCCCAGCGATTTCATAATCCTCTGGAATATGTCACTTCAGTCGAACTTTCTCTGCACTCTGACATACATTTTCAAAAAAACTGCGCCCCTTTCTTAGTTGATGACGGAACCCATTTGTGCGTGGTGTTTAGTTATCAGACTTCTTTCAAGTCCCATTCATTTGGTAACTCACACTCTCGTTCTGTTATTTTCAAACATTATATTCACTGATATTTTTGAGTGGCATTTGCTTACGTTTGTATTATTTATTTCACCATAGAAACAAATAATACAAACAACATAGAAACATAACAAACTGTTTCAACATAGAGATGACCCTATTTTATTCTGATTTCGCCCCGTAGCTTCATTAAACACTGTCAGTCCCACTCCAGAAACTTTATTCCTTCAACACCAGCCCTTCAACACCAGCCCTTCAACACCAGCCCTTCAACACCTGCCCTTCAACACCTGCCCTTCAACACCTGCCCTTCAACACCTGCCCTTCAACACCTGCCCTTCAACACCTGCCCTTCAACACCAGCCCTTCAACAGCAGCCCTTCAACAGCAGCCCTTCAACAGCAGCCCTTCAACAGCAGCCCTTCAACAGCAGCCCTTCAACAGCAGCCCTTCAACAGCAGCCCTTCAACACCAGCCCTTCAACACCAGCCCTTCAACACCAGCCTTCAACACCAGCCCTTCAACACCAGCCCTTCAACACCAGCCCTTCAACACCAGCCCTTCAACACCAGCCCTTCAACACCAGCCCTTCAACACCAGCCCTTCAACACCAGCCCTTCAACACCAGCCCTTCAACACCAGCCCTTCAACACCAGCCCTTCAACACCAGCCCTTCAACACCAGCCCTTCAACACCAGCCCTTCAACACCAGCCCTTCAACACCAGCCCTTCAACACCAGCCCTTCAACACCAGCCCTTCAACACCAGCCCTTCAACACCAGCCCTTCAACACCAGCCCTTCAAACCCCACATCTCTCCTACTCAACGCCGCAAATGTACTCCCGCCTCTTATTCATTTCAACTTGCCTGCGTCTCTTCAATTATCCATTCCCACCAATTCAACCCGACTTGTACTCTCCCACCTCTTCTGTCCTACGCATTCAAGTCATCTCGTTCATCCTCGTCAATCATCCCGTTCATCGTCCCTCTTTATTCCCAGCGGCTCGTCCTCTTCCGTCCGTCTTCACCCCTGCGTCCCCTCCCTTCCCCAGCGCGCGCGCCCCGCCCTGCGATCGCCCGCGGCGCGTCGCGTTCGCCAGTTATTACCGTAATGCGCGCGGCGCTTCGACCCGTAATGGCCCTACATACATTGGAGTTAGAGCGAATTTACTGCGACTTTTGTTCTCGAGGTAGCAAAAATTTCTGAGGCCAATTACTTTGAATCTATTTGCGCGTGAAATGAATCCTCTTTTTATTCTCTCGACGGTACCACTCCAGGCGAATTATCTAGTGCTCCATTTACTACTGGAACGAAATGCGCGACTGGTGTACAATTCATGGCACTTTTCGTGTGAAAACATGAGTATGTCATGTCCGCCGAAATGAGTTCCCAGTTTAAAATTATTCCACTGCCTGATAGTTACGTTTTTGTCCCGAATGATTGGGGAAATGTTTCCTGAGGGAATTAGTAATAATTGCAATTAGTTCGTCTCCTCTATCATGTGTTTATGTGCAGAGAAACACAAAAACAAATATTTAATTGTCATAATCTGAAATGAACTGACATTTTTGGTAATGTATTATATCTCAGTTTTTGTTGGAACTTGGTGATTCGACCTGCTTATGTGGCTCAGGGCATCAATTTATGTCACTGCAGTGACCCGAATCGGGAGGTTCTAGGTTTCGAGTCTCGACTGGCAGGATTTTCGACACTATCTTCTTAGCTAGGTCAGATTCAGTTGTTGTCTGGAGCAGAATTCTAGTGACTGGCTGCTCTAATAGATAGTTTTCCCTGTTTTTTTTGTTAACTTCAGGCAAATGCTGGGGAAGTGACTTAACCATAGGGCAGTGGCGTGGATCATGTGCGATCTTTCCTTGCACTTCCTTGTCCTATTATTACCCACACTTACACTCACACTCACACTTACACTTACGTGCACTACAACGAGCCAAGAGCCCAGTCGGGAGCTTAAGAGTTTGTCCCGGCTGGAGCGGTACCATGCTTGGGAGATATACCTAGTTGCGGAAAATCTCGCAATCCGTCTTGAAGGTCGGCGCCGAATATCGCCAACCAGCGGAGAATTATCACAGCCCCCTTCGCGCTCAAAACATGTACTTCAGTTACGGAATTAATGGCCTTACAGTTAATGGTCCCAGATGGATATCCATCAATTGAAGTCATTTGGAAGTGGCTAATTTGAAGGTTGAGAGAATAGTTTGACCATACACAAATGTAAGCACCTGATCCGACAACTTAGTGGTGTCCGTCGTGCTTGCTTACTCTAAGAGTTGGTGGACGACGCAGGGAGTATAAACAACGTCGTGCGCACGGAGCTGAACTACCTTGCAACGCCTGACGTTGTTGACGTGGGCTATATTATGTTAATTTGCCTGCTCATGCGTAGCGTGTCGTAACTGAGAGGCTGTCGAGGTCAGGTACACATCGTACGAGCGGCCTTCGCCGGGTTAAATTCGAATTCACATGATCTCAAAAGCTTTTGTATCCAGACGTGCCATTTCGAAACTTAAATCACTACACTGTAATCGTATATTACGCAAATTAAGCGTTGCATTTAAATTTATTTTAAAAAACATTCCCTCGGCGGTGCTAACTTACAAAAACACAGTTTTTACCGGTTATTAAGTCTTCATTCGCAACAAGAAGAGCAGGATAAATGTAATTCTCGCAATCATTTTACACCAGTAATTTTGCGAGTTTAATTTTTTCGTTAGCTAAATTTAAGAAAACAGTAAAACTAAAACGTTTCGTGTGTTATTATTTAAACCGCACATATTTTCGTCACAAATAATTTCTTTTATACAATTTTTCTAAATATAATTTCGTCGTAATAACGTAATAGTTTATTGAAGTGTTAACTTGAAAGTGATTACATTATTGCTTTTTTCACCACTTTATGAGTTCATGGCTAATGTATTTTCCACACAGATTTTGTACACATATAGCAATGGTAGCATGTAAGTAAGCCCAACCACTCACATATGGTTGCGTAGGCTTCCGCGGCCGGTGTCTGTATCGACTGGACTATCCGGGACAAGCCGCGTCTCGATCGTGGCCACTTATTGAAAGTAGCAATGGTAGCATGTAAATAAACCTAACCATTGACATATTAAAAATAATAATAAAGATAATAAATGAATCATAATAAGTTTCTCAAGTTACCGGCTGCGATAGTGAAATTAAGAGAAAAGAAACGGAAACTTCTTAGTCTGGGAGGTCTAAGTTTGAGTTTTGACTCTCATAGAATTGTTGACTCGTAATAAAGTGTGTTGAAGCCATAATTTCGCGTGATCAATCCTAAGAAGATACCTGAGTAGAACATTAATCAATAGGCTAGAAATCTTGAGGGACACATTTTTTTGCCCCACAGACTTTTGATATTTCACCGTTAGAACCTAGCGATGGTTTGATTAGTTTTATTACGATCTCGCATTGATGGAGAAAATCTCCTTTGAAAATCTCCGAAGTAAAAACCAGCTGCGACTCCCTAGGGTATTTTGAAAATGAATAATCAAAGTAAAAATGGACATGAATTTTCTCAATCACTGATATTGCGTAGTGTTATTAAACATGGTGTACGTGTTATCTGTGATGAAGGAACCTGTTCTGTAGGTCATAAAAATAATACAGCATTGAACATATTGTCTATATTTTGACATTTCATCAAATTTATGTATATTGCATTAATTATTACAAAATTATTTTCCCTGACGAACGATATACTTATAAGAGTATTTTGAATATATAATCATTGAATCAAATAATATTTGTAAATATCGGGAAGAACTTCTGAGAATAATTGATGGTAAGAAATGAAAAGTTACAGTAAACGATTTAACAGTTGTTACCAGAGATACAGTTCTGCATTAAATATTTAATATGTCGTTGTCGAATCCTCAACAGCCTCGAAGCGTCTCAAGAGACTTACCAATTTCAAATTATGTACTCTTCGCTGGTCCTGCACGTTGCAATGCGAAGGTGTGTTGCGTGAGCTTCTCTCTCCAGCGGAGCTCATCACGCCGCAGGGAACCGCCACCCTCCCTGCGTAATTATTTCAACGAATATTTTGTTCCCTGGCATGCGAAATCCGAGCTGCCAGGCAAACATGCAGACCCCGCATTTTTTTAAAACAAAATCTGCCGGCCACAATCCACGCGCGCCATTGCAGCTCCCGCTTATCCTTCGTCCATTGCATCGTTGGCCTGCAAAATCCTTCCTCTTCTTAGTCGCTCTATTCACCACCCCTCCATCTCTTGGGCTCTTGGGCGCTTTCTGTCCTTGCAGTCGCGCAACTACCTTCTCCGGAGGCGATGGTGTAATGGTTAGCGTATCGGGCTGTTATGCCCAAGTTTGCGAGTTCAAAACCGATCGAAGTCGTGGATTTTTAGGGGCGAAAAAATCCTTCGTATGCCTTCCTTCGGAGGGAAAGTAAAGCCGGCAGTCCCATGTTAGTAGATTTACTGCATGTAAAAGATCCTCAAGCCTAAATGACGCCTCTGAGCTAAATTCAAAATCGCCTGTTTAGTCGCTCAAGGAATACCCTCTTTACTAGTTGGTGAAAGGAGCGTAGCGAAATTTGCGTGGTCAGACGGAAGAGCAGGCCTCATGGGCTGAGTCTCTTCACGTAAAATAAGGTAAGTACATTAATTCAATTTAATCCCGTCCTTGGTGAGCCTGGACAGACCGTTCCAGAACCTACAAACGCGTCACCCTCCTCCTCCCCATAGTGAAGTCGGGAGTCCCTTCGCCGCCCTTGCAGTTGTGTCACTATCAAATATCCTCCATCGCACCTCCACCGTTGGATTTGGGACACCTTCCCCGTTCTCACAGTCGGTCAACCTCCGCTCTTCGCTGTTGACCTGCTGAAACCTCCTGCAGTCCCTCACCTCCTCTACGTGTGGATCCCTCACGTCACCTGCGTGTGGAGTTCCTTGCCCTTACAGATGCATTATGCCCCTGTCCTCCATCATCAGCCTGCTGAGCCCTTCCCCGCCCTTACGATCCCGCCACGTCATTCCGTGGATTATTGGCTTCTGGAGTCCCTTCCTGACCCTTCAATCGGACCAGCGTCATCCTGTGAATGGTTGGCCTGTGGAGTCTTTCTCCGCCCCTTCAGTCGCGCCATCGTCTTCGCCTCCAACATTGCCCGGAGAATCGTTCCCTACCTTTACACACTGTCCATCCCTCTCACTCTTTGCCGCTTCTAAGCTCTCGCTCCCCTTTGCTTCCCCGCTGAATCCCACCCCTTTCCGGAAACGTGTCCGTGCCGTATCGGCGTGCTTCCCTTCGTACAATGTAATAGTTATCTTTATAAGTGGGCGAAATTTCAGTTTATTATCGTGTACACGAAGAATAATGTTTTTATAAGTTGTAATCATGTTTAAACTAAATTGCTAAGATACAATTAACCCTAATTTGGATTCAGTATTCTTAGCATACTCCTTAACTCACATATAATGAAGGAGGGCAGGAAGATTATGGGAGGGAGGGAAGGAAAGTAATAATACTTTGAATTCACTGTTAACTATTATTAATTAACGCCTCCATATTGAAAACTGGTGCTTTATGAGTATTGACTACATCTAAACTGATACGTAAAAGGTGGTCATTGAATTGAAATTTTTTATATTGGCTGGGCATTAAAGAACATATACGAATATTCTAGAACTGGCGTGCAGTTCCAGTGGCCAGTTTTTGCAAAGTTGTTTGTTAAGAATATTCTAGAAGATTCGCAAGAGTAGGTTGTTTTTTTCAGTGCCTTTGATTATGTAGGTTGATAGTTGAGAAGGATATGAGCGACTTATAGAATTTTCTACATAATATTCAAATTATTTTATCTCATTAATTATATATTATAATTGCTCATCACACAACATTATGTTTCGTTGTGTTATTCTGTCCAGTACATGTACCGTTTTCTCCTTCTTCTGGAATCGTGATATGTGATATAAGGCAAACAATGTAATATTAATTGAGTGAATGGATGTATCTAAGGCAATGCGTGAATTTATATGTAAATGGTAGGTACGTACGATCGTATCTATGGCAAAGCATAGACCTGCTCAAAGATTTCATGTTTAAAACTCAATGTCGTTTTGTATGCAGTCAGTGTGATATATTCGACAACGATTCGCATCATTGAAAAGTATGTACTCAATATTTTTGCTTTTTCTGTTGGCCAAAAAATATAACTTTCGCAGTATCCTAAAAAATTGAGAATTCAAAGAAAACAATATTAACACTCTTTTAGTCCTTGTAAAGTGAGTGTTATTTCCTGCTGTCGTATGCCCCCTTGCAAATATAGCAATTATATCTTTCAAAGTTTTCTTTTATGCTCAGGACAATGGATTTTGTTCTTTGCGTATCTCAGTAGACGGTCATAGGTAAAACATATTTATAGAGCTAGACGATATCGCAGGTGAAATGGGATGCCCCCGTTTTATCATTATCTCCAACTGGCATTCCAAAATATGCCTGATAGGTTGCTCATATTGAATCTGATGTTTGCACCGAGTACTTTTTCACTTTTCCCTCGAGGAATTCACCGCGACTTAGCAAAGGTATCTGGTTTACAGTTTTATATCCTTGTAACCGTTCTTTCTACCTAGGGAAAGGAAATAAGTTTCACAGGAAGTAAATATAAGACATAATAATATACCTTTAATGCGACAATGTAAAAATTACACATCATATCCTTGCCACTAAAGCAAACGTTTTAGATCGTAAGTGCAATTTTCTTTTTCCTTCTACAAGAAAAGAAAGAGGGAGGCCAACTCTGAATTGGAAAGAATACATCAAAGAAACCTTAGAGAACAGAAGTTTAAGAACTGAAGTTTTGGAATACCGAGCTCTGTGGAAGTAGAAAACGGCTAAATCGTGAAGAAGAAATGTTGAAGAAGGAGAAGAAGAAGAATAGGGAACGATTTTCTGGACATTATAGACATCGAGAAACACGAAAACCATCACAGGCCAACATCACACAAAAAGATAAAATTTGTAACACAGTGCAATGACAGCTACGTCCTTTCATAAGCGTGTTTAGTTTTATTTTAGAAAAAATATAAAGAACAAATTCGAAGCCTTTTTCCAGAAAAAAATAAAACGGCGTTGAAGTTTCATGTGTCATCAAAACTCAAAACATACGTTTCAAAGTAAAGGGCCCGCGACATCGGCGAGATCGATCGGAGAATTTGAATTGTGGTGAAAATCCTGCCGATGGTTTAGCCGCTACAGTTGTTGACAGACGGATATCCACGCAGACCCGCAGACGTTTTATCGTAAATCATTTTTTATCAAGGAAACTTGATGTAGATTTGAAGCATGTAGAACCCACAAAATGTAGATTTGAACACCACAATGTGTTAGAGAATGTACTTTGCTGTACATAGGAGCAAATATTACCCTTTTTTGCTGTAGGGAACCTACAATGAGAATTTTTGTGCCAAAAAGTCAATTTTTCGCCGTGTCATTAAGTAATTTTCTCTATTCTGGATTAGTAGTATGCGAGAAAGTAAAATGGATTAGAATTACCGTTTTATGCTAAGAAAGATGAAGCAAATAATAATTTTATCATTTTCCACCATCCCACGAAAACATTTTTTTAGTAACAAATATATTGTGGGGACATTTCTCCTTTCGTTGGATGTGAAGTGCGGTTTGGCAAGATAAATATGAAGGTAAATCGATTATAGTATAGTACTGACTTAAAATACAACATTGTAAACAAAGAAAATTGTAACACAAATTAGAAAACAAAATCCAGAATGTCCATAATTCTCCAAATTAAATACGAATTATTTAAATCGATTTCAGGAGGGTAACATTGTTCAAACCCAATTAAAAACCGAATTTTCACCTCGAAGGTAAAAATATACCTCGTGCGCCGCTTGGTCCTTCAAACGGACCCAGCAGCGATTTGTGCAAGGGTGGACCGCGTTTGAAGTTCGGCGCATGAAGCGAAAATTCCCGGGGCGCACTGTTTGAATTGGTCTCGTAAATCCGTCTCGCATTCCAACGAATTCAGTTGCGTGTAAAAATCCACGGCGCGCGATCCACACCCCTTTTTCCGTGGTCGGGACGCCACCGCGAAAACGCAAAGAGGGAGAGGGAGGGAGGGGGAGGAAGGGAGAGTGAAAAAGAAACAGAATAAATGAAGAGGAGAGAGGGGTTGGGCGACGCGCGACGAGCTTAGCGGTGAGCGTTGTGGTGGGATTGAGAGGATTGTGAAAAGTGATCGACAGGAACTGAGAGAAATCAGAGAAATTTGAGTTACTGAACGTCAATGAACCAACGAATGAATCAGTGAACGAATGGATGAACCTTCTTGTTTGAAATAATTTCAAACAAATCGAGTAAATTGCAGTGAAGCTAGAAATGTGGAAAAAAAAGAGAACAGGCATCGTAAATTTAAGGTAGCTCTCTACCTAAACGAAAGAAAATCCACAATTTTGTGTTTTTTTAAATTTTTTCTTGTACATTTGTGTTATTTATACTTTTAGACATCAAATAATAAAATATCAATTTGTTCATAAATTATTGGCCCAAAAGCAGATTTTACCTCAAGCAGCATAGGGGAAGGTCGGGTGATATCGGACAGCGGGTGGTAACGGACAAAAGTAGTTTAGGGAACAGGGCACTGGTGGTAGCACGTGCTGCACTGTCAGTGTCTTCCTGGACAAGAATTAGCTTTGCATATGCCGTATAAGGTGAGTACATCAATCAGTTTGCTTATAGCGACACGTATTACGTTTTTTTCATGCTGACCAGTGTACGAAGATAACTTTGGAGCTATGAAACTTTTCGTAGGATAAGTTTAATTACATTCTGTGACTAGTATGTTACTTAGGTGTATTTGTTACGTTACAGCAGTACAGCGTTTTTTGTACAATTTATATCTGTGTTGTATTCTTTTGAAGGATGACGGTCGTTCGGGTGGTATCGGACAAAGTAGAATCGGATGGTACCGGACAGTTACTTCTTCGCCTTCTCTTCACTTTTCCATATTTTTTGCGTGTAGGTTGTTAGTAGGTAATATTCCAATACAAATGTGGATTTTGTCCGTGTTTCAGGAAACTATAGGTAAAATTCGCGAGAAATGGGAAGAAATAATAGGAAGGCAGTCATTATGAAAATCATTTCAAAAGAAAAACCCTTCAATAATGATAGTTGTGATGCTATAAATTGAACATAATGGTTGAGTTTTTGTTTTTTAATTCAAGAACGGTTTTCTTTTGTAACCAAATACTCATTTATTCATTGTATTAAGTAATTAAATATTTGTCTCAATAGTGAGCGTATATTTGATGAATTGCTGTAAAAAAAACTTCATTAAAATCATTTTACCATTATTTACTTAGTTGTCCGGTACCACCCTCCACTCTTCAGACGTGTAAATTTTCAACAATTTTTACTATTCCCAAATAATTATATTGTTTTACTTTCGAACCAAACGGCTTTGATAGAGAGTGTGAGTAAGAGATTGAAGTTTCATATTCTATATTTTAAGAATAATTTTAACTAACCTTAATTAAGAAATCATATTTAAAGCTAAAGTGGCCGATACCACACGACCTTCCTCTAACTCATCAACAACTTAATTTAGTTTCATAATTATTTTTTAGTCGCAATTGTCTATTCTAGTGAATTAACTAGAATAGTAAAGGTACTGTGAAAACTAAAGAGTCAGGGTTTGATTTGAGAAAAAAAAATATAAATTTGTTCTGGACATTGCAGTTGAAGCACTACAATTGAAAGTTTTAGTGACACATTAACTATTCTAGTGCATTCACTAGAACAAATCATGTGCTACATGCCGCAAAAATAATTATAGTATTATCTTTTGTATTTCATGATTTATGATGTTTGACATGTATGAATGTGCTACAAATTCCCAGTTCGGGAAAATGCATCTGAAGTTCTTTCACTGAGAGCTCGACAGTTGACACTCACTTTAAAAAAATTTCAAAAACTAAGAAACATAGAGAGAAATGATTTCAAGCATTTAAAAGGAATACAACAAAGCATTCTACTCGACAAAAAATTCAAAAATATGAAATTTAATGATTTTTCATAATTTTGACGCAGACAAACTGACGAAAAACCTTAAAAACAAATGTGCGTCAGCGCCATAACAAAACGTGTTCCTCCCGTTAGTGATATTACTCAACAATTACTCAGATTTAAAGTAAAAGTTACTTAAAGATCTACAATTAAATTAAGTTGGGCAGAATACAACCAAGCCACAAGAATCAATATGTTTTTAAAATGGCTTGAAAAGTCGGGACATATCTTACAATTTATCAAGCTGCAAGAACCCATACCGAAAATTAGATATATCTGATGTTTGTGGCCAAGTTAGAAATGTAATTCACTTCAAGTAAAATAGAAAACCCTCAAAACGTTGTTTCATGTCGTTCATTATTAAGATTCGAAGGCTAATCAAATGAGGGACATTTATACGTTCTGGATCAATACAAACACTTTTCATTGTGAAGACAGAGTTGAAGGTGTTTTTAAATTTGATGTAATTGAAATCTTTATATTTATCTATACACGCATGTTATAGGGAACTCTGGCAAAGAAATCCTACTATTCAGGCTTAAAAATGTAATGCATCAGGTGATTATCACTGAAATTGTTTGATGAAAGTACACTGCACTGCACGTTTGTGAAAATACACTGCGAATGATGTACATTTTATTGCTTTGTCACCATAATCATTGCATTTGAAACCACTTAATTTTCGAACTTGAAATATTCGCTGACTCACTGTCACACACCCTGGCTCGCGGTAGAGGAAAGCCTTCTTGATACAACCAAAGGACGCTCTGTACAAATAACAGCAATAAAGTGTTAATTCTATTAATTTTACGATTTCATTAAAATTTAGTGTATTGTAATCACTTTATTACTATTATTTATAAATATAGGTACACTGCTTTAGACCTACAAAAGCAAGCGATATCCCAACTGGAGCCCTCTACATTTCATTTAAAGCAAAAATCACAAAATACAGTTGACTTCTGCAATCGCTCACACAATTCGTAGTGAGATTACTCGCTCCACATATGAGGAAAAAGGCGATGGACGAACGTAGTATCGTGAATGAATGCTGTTCTATGGCCATAGAGGTACCAAAATCGATACGTCGAGAGACGACGTAGATAGAGTGGCGCTCTGTCGAAAGCATTGTGTAGTGCTCGTTCTATTGGTTACTGGAATGGACGGACGTGCATACGAGGTTAGTCCGCAGGTCGAGCAGGTCGAGCGGTTTGAATCTGATTACATTTGCCTATTATAATAACAAAAAAATATTGAAGTAATTAAATTAGGAAGAAGACTTTTTCTGGATATTTTTCGAATGCAAAAGTAGGATGTGTCGAAGGATAATTTTAATGACTAATTATCTTCTTCTTCATTGCTTCATTTCTCATTTCTTGGCTTTGGTATTACGATTGTCCTGACTCGTTTGAATTACAATTTTATTTCATTGGAAAACAGCATGCATTGTAAGAAAATGAAGGTGGGTTTGCTTCAACGACGCAACCCTAGGTTTCCGGCCGGGGCAAAATAATAACTGTGCGCTTTACTTATAAATGTCCCAGTATCCATTGCTGTGTGGCGATGAGAAAGCCCAACCTAAGGTTATGAAAACCAGTGTTTACGATGATGGCATATATTCGCGCTAACCATACGAACCCCTTACCCCTCTGCAGAAGGAGGATGGGTCACCGCTGGTCGGTCAAGGCCCGTAGCGGGCTGTCGAGCGATAGAACAGGACGTGGGTGTGCGCTGGCTCCAGGGAAAATAGTAAACGGTGCGTGTCGCCACCATCTGTTCGTTACTGTACTCAAGAGGCTGCAACTCCTCCATTGTATCCTGGAGAACCTCAATCATGAAGCGGGAGGACATTTTTCGCGCATCTCAGCTATAACAAGCACGCACGAAGACTAAAAAGATTACTTGGCAAGTGAAAGTCAGAGTCGAGGGCCTAGAAATGCTCAAGTAATGAATAAGCTTTGAGCCTCTCGTGAACCAAAACTGGCCAATTTCACAGACACTCCGCTTGATACTGTGCAATTTGGGGCTTATTTAATACTTCATACTATTTTGAGATCTTAGATTTCAGGAATGTCTCAATTTAATACGTGTTGAGCAGTTGGAGAAGGCGCTATTTCAATTGTTATGAACCGTCAACTGGCGACGTACTTCGAACTTCTGTTCGACTTTCGAACTTCTGTTACCGGTGACGTGCGGTCACTGTGCCCGGGAAAGTTTTAGGCTGATTATATTTATTATTTCATTTCACATCGAATTAACATTGATTCTCAGAAGCGAAAGGCTGCAACTAGTTAAGCTACCTCACGTTCGAACATGTCTAGAAGGAGATAAGTTAGTTGTAAGCCAAAACTTTATGCGTTGCACCGGTCGAGAGGACAGTGAGTTTACTTTCCTTGCCGGTCACTGGGGCCGCATGTCACCAGTTAACGGTTAATGTCGTTAGACATAAACTGCAAATAACTGACGCGGTTGAAATTTGTAACCCGAAGCGATATCCAAGATTTAGAACCAAACGAGTATATTAAATATATTATCGTCTGTGTGTAATTAAATACTTTCTGTAAGATATTCTGATGAGAAAAATCATATAAACAAGAACTACTGTTTCTAAGAATTAATGTTTCCTATATAACTATTAGTGCGCAGTAGTGCTATCTACACCCACATCTTATTTGTTCATGGCTTTTAACGGGCGTCGGACTCCTTAATCGTAAAAGGACTCCTGCTGTTAAGAGTGACTTTTCTTTTCTCTATTGGATTGTGTAAAGTTCATATAACAGCGTAGTATTACGAAAAAATAATTTCGCGCCCACAGTAGCAATACACGACGCATGATAAAAACGAGCTTCGAAAAGGAGGCCGCGAAGGGAGGGCCGAGGAATGCCCAAGTGAAGAAGCCGGCCTGAGCCCCTTGGGGTCGGGTGGAAGGGATGTGAAGGGTGGGGGGGAGTTAAGCCGCAGGGGGTTGCGGCGGCTGGTGTGGGCGGTGCGGGCGAGGCCGCCGTCTGGAGCAGAAGGGCAGCCTGTCCCTCGATCGTCGCTGAAGCGCGAGGGCGCGCGCTCTCAGAACGCTCTCCAAAGGCCCCGCCCACTTTTACTCTCCAGGCTCGCACGAATGAAGGCCTCGCGCACTGGGCCAAGTGGGCGGTAAATTGTGCACAGCAAAAGTAAATAAATAATAAACATGTAGCAATTAAAAATTAATGAATTAATTAATAAATTGCGATGCTACAGCATTGCAACACAAATATTGAAGTTCTGATAACAGAAAATATAGCGAATATTGTTGATGAATACTAAGATAAATACAGAATTTCGAAAGGCGAGTGGTGAATGGCGAGTGGTGAATGGCGAGTGGTGAATGGCGAGTGGTGAATGGCGAGTGGTGAATGGCGAGTGGTGAATGGCGAGTGGTGAATGGCGAGTGGTGAATGGCGAGTGGTGAATGGCGAGTGGTGAATGGCGAGTGGTGAATGGCGAGTGGTGAATGGCGAGTGGTGAATGGCGAGTGGGGAATGGCGAGTGGGGAATGGCGAGTGGGGAATGGCGAGTGGGGAATGGCGAGTGGGGAATGGCGAGTGGGGAATGGCGAGTGGGGAATGGCGAGTGGGGAATGGCGAGTGGGGAATGGCGAGTGGGAATGGCGAGTGGGGAATGGCGAGTGGGGAATGGCGAGTGGGGAATGGCGAGTGGGGAATGGCGAGTGGGGAATGGCGAGTGGGGAATGGCGAGTGGGGAATGGCGAGTGGGGAATGGCGAGTGGGGAATGGCGAGTGGGGAATGGCGAGTGGGGAATGGCGAGTGGGGAATGGCGAGTGGGGAATGGCGAGTGGGGAATGGCGAGTGGGGAATGGCGAGTGGGGAATGGCGAGTGGGGAATGGCGAGTGGGGAATGGCGAGTGGGGAATGGCGAGTGGGGAATGGCGAGTGGGGAATGGCGAGTGGGGAATGGCGAGTGGGGAATGGCGAGTGGGGAATGGCGAGTGGGGAATGGCGAGTGGGGAATGGCGGAGTGGGGAATGGCGAGGGGGGAATGGCGAGGGGGGGAATGGCGAGGGGGGAATGGCGAGGGGCGAGGGGCGAGGGGCGAGGGGCGAGTGGCGAACGGCGAGTGGCGAACGGCGAGTGGCGAACGGCGAGTGGCGAACGGCGAGTGGGTAACGGCGAGTGGGGTAACGGCGAGTGGGGTAACGGCGAGTGGGGTAACGGCGAGTGGGGAAGGGCGAGTGGGGGAAGGGCGAGTGGGGGAAGGGCGAGTGGGGGAAGGGCGAGTGGGGGAAGGGCGAGTGGGGGAAGGGCGAGTGGGGGAAGGGCGAGTGGGGGAAGGGCGAGTGGGGGAAGGGCGAGTGGGGGAAGGGCGAGTGGGGGAAGGGCGAGTGGGGGAAGGGCGAGTGGGGGAAGGGCGAGTGGGGGAAGGGCGAGTGGGGGGAAGGGCGAGTGGGGGAAGGGCGAGTGGGGGAAGGGCGAGTGGGGGAAGGGCGAGTGGGGGAAGGGCGAGTGGGGGAAGGGCGAGTGGGGGAAGGGCGAGTGGGGGAAGGGCGAGTGGGGGAAGGGCGAGTGGGGAAGGGCGAGTGCTGAAACGCCTATTTCTTTCGGTGTCACTTGGACCCACTGTCCGTCCTCGGGGCAGGGCCGGCTCGCCGCGAGGCGGAAGGGAAGGCGCCGTCGTAATTAAACTGGGCAAACGGCTGCGCTGCGGAAGCTCCCAAAAGACGCGCTCGAATAAACGAGTGTCGCGGGTGCTGCGCCCGATTTATGTCGCCGCCTCCCCCCCCCGCCTCGCCGTCGCTGCTGCCGCCTTCGCGCCGCCCGCGCCGCGTTGGCGCCTGCGCGCAGCCTCAGCGGGCCTTCCGCGGAAGCACCCGGCCAAATCACGTGCTAAGCCTTTGCCAGCAAATCAAGATGGCGTTTCTTTGGGGGAATTCCGGAGGAATTTTCTTGGAAAACATTTGAGAAAGAACATCGAAAAGGAAAAGAATCAACTTCTTCCTTCCTCTTGTGCTTCTTCGTCTTTCAGTTCTTTATTTACCGCTTCTTTTTCTCCTTCGGATTTATTTGCTACTTCTTTTTTCTTCTTCTGCTTTTGTTTCCACTTCTGGCCCTGATTCTGGGTCTACTTGTAATTAAGCTTATACTTCTGCTTCTACTCTGGCTTCACCTTTGACTTCGATTTTATCTTGGACTTCTCAGTTGACTTTGACTTTGCTTCTACTTTTCATCTACTTTGGCTTCTACATTAGCTTCCACTTTTGATTCAAATTTTGTTTCTGCTTTTACTTTTTTGTGCTTTTACTTCATTGTGTTTACTTCTTCTTCTATTTCTGTGACAAACATGTGTTTAATCCATGACATTTGGTGCCACTAAAAACTGGATAAGTTTTTTTAAACATGTTTCTGGTAATTATTTATATAATTAAATATATTTTATAAAACTATGTGGTTGATATCTTCCGGATTTTTACTAATCGTAAAGTGTGTTGTTGTAGCATTGCTAGTTTTAGTATTAACAGTAATTGGCTTTATTATTCATTATCTAACTGAAAGCAATCAATTATATACTGATGTGAATTATTTTTCCTATAATTGGGAATCAATTTCCGAAAGAAGTAACTTAAATTTATATTTAACAATCAAGAGATAACGTATCTGTAAAATAATTGACAGCTAGATTCTCGAATATAAATTTCAATTCCTAATTCCTCCCAATGACCAGAGCCCAATGCCCGTCCCACACGTTCCTTTGACGCCATTGCATAACCAATGAGTATTACAAAGCTCATCGTTTATGCACCCCATAACGTTTCCAGACCACAGAGGAATCTCCGGAGACCACCCCATAACACAATCTGCATAACATTTTTTTCCTGCTCGAACCCAATCCTGTTTTTAGATCACGTTCCGCGCCCGCCGCCGTTCAACCGTCGCTCAACTCAACTCAACTATTTGCCAGCGAATCCGCAATTACTCGCATCCCTGGGGAACGCCGTCACAGCAAGCCCGCCGCTGACGCTCCCTCGCGGATCGAAATTTCCGTCAGATTGCCCTCGCATCCTGCCACCGTCCCTCCCCCAGCCCGCCCCGCCCCCCTGCGCCAACCCGCCCCGCCCCCTGCCCCATCCACGTATGCAAGACAGGGCGCCGCATCAGCCCCGCTCGCCGCCCGGGATGCCCGGGTACACACGCCAAATTGGAATGAATAATTTATGGACGGTGCATTAACAGCATTACAACTTAAACCCCCTCTCGAACGCCGGTAAGATTGAACAGTGGTGGCTTTGTGGTCAAAACGCTCAGAAATTTCATTTCTGCTAAACAGCGGGGCCCGAGCTACCCATAATAACTTGCGAACCCCCTTTGGACGTGTAATAGAATTTGGCGTCCGGCGAAGGCAATGCGTGGGGTGAGCGAGAGGCGGAGTAGCATGAGGCGGTGACCAGCGGCGGGTAATGAGTGGGGATCGGACGGAGTTGAGGAGGGTTGGAGGAGAGGGCACGGCGGGTGGTGTTATACTTGAAGATGAAACGAAGTTGTGGATGGCGGCGTGCGTGAGGGTTGAATAGGTGACATGGGCGAAAGGTTTCCACGGGAACAGACGGAGTTTAGCCAGGTTGGGACTAGCGGACGATCGGGGGCAGAGACGGAGGCGGCAGTTTGAGCAGAATACGAAGGTACGGGTGAGGTCTTGGATAGAGCACGGGCAAAAGCAATGGTGGAGGGGGGTGGCGGTAGGGACATTGTTGGGGGTGATGTCGGAGGCGAAAATATGCATCAGTGGTGCTGGGATCGGGGAGCAGGGTTGTGGGTGTATTATGGGTGGGGTCGCGGGGGAAGGCAGGGCAAAAGTGAGGGTGGGTGGAGCCGGGTCAGTTGCGAAGGAGCGGTGGCGTGGGCGCAGGCGGAGGTAGGGAGCGGAGGGCGGGGACTGGGACGGACGCTGAGTTGCGGAGAAGGTGGAGGGGGCGGGGCGGGGGCGGAGAGGGCTTCGTTAGGGCGGCCGTCCACCTGACAGCGGTAACGAGAGGAGCTTCCTGCAGCCGCGTGGAGGGACTTTGATCCATCGGGAGTTTGGGGTGGGCCACGTCGCCTGGGGCCCGCGTGCACACGGAGTGCCAGCCTTTGCAGGCGCCGCCAGAGCACGCGGGCGGGCGGTCCCTATTGTTGTTTCCTGGGCCCACGACCGAAAGGGGAAGTTGGATGCAGGAGAATGTGTACGTGCTTGTTGAAACTGTGACGGGGGAAATGGGTTCCTGACGGTAAATATGATGAATACCTCGTATAGGAGAAACAATGGAGTCTCTATGCATGCGTTAATGCGAACGCTGCAGCGAATTTAAAATTTTCTTTTGGTAGATGAGAAAGATCTTTCAGATTAATGATGGCTGCACAATAACACTAGCATTAAATATTTAAACTAGCTGTGCTCATAGACGTTAAATATTTAAGAAATTATTAGAAAAGAATTGCATCAAGGTAAAGTAGTTTTATGAATACATAGAATTTTCAAAAAATAAAAAGAATTATACGACAGATTGTCAAATAATATGCAATAATAATCTCCATGAGAATTAAAAACCCTAAAAATTGTGCTTAAAGATTTTATATTGATAGTTTTCCCAGTTAATTTCAGGAATGAAGGAAAAACTTAAAATGTTTCTGTATGGATAATTTTTTGTACCTTTTATTTTAATGTAGTAAAATATTTACAGTACATTGTTGAGTATCCTATAATTCGTGAGAAGAATATCTCATTTTATTTAAATATACACATATTTATAAATAGACACAAATTGTTTACAGAAAACCGGGTATCAAAGCGTGGTAGGCAGTATCCTTAGTTATTGGCAGGAATTCTGACTTGCTTTTTGACAGTTAGCGATCATAAAATATTTTGAGTTGAGTGGATGTTCTTTGATTGTGTATACCAAGATGTGCCGCCAAAACTAGTAGCATTAATTAATGCACTTATTACAAGCAAAGGGTCGTCTATATGTCGTAATTCTTTAGTATTGCATATTTAAATTAATTGTTTCAATTTCCTTTCGCTATATGTGACTTTTCACGAAGTGATTCTACAAAAATAGGTTGTTTTTTTGAGAAGGTGATACAAAGTTTAACTGCGAAGAAAAAATCAGAAGGGAGGGATTGAAAGAAGGCTTTGGAAAGCTATAAAGATATTAGTATCAATTTTAGAAGAGATTAACTGGAAAGAAAGACTGAAATATAATGACAAAATTACAACTACAAGTCGCAGCGTGTACTTAAGTAATTTTATAACTGAAAAATCGTAGACATTAAGGAACGTTTTAAAGCACCACATTCCTCATGATAATTTGGCTTTACTTGACCCATTATCTAAAACACTATTACGAGTATACCTAGTGCAGGACAATTTTGAGAACAGTTGGATGGAACTCTAATTAATTGAAGATTTATATATTTCGGACAGAGTTTTTAATTTTAAGTAAATATGAAGTAAAATAAAAAAGTTGTAGGCTATTTTTGTGTACTTTCATGCAAGAAAGACAAAATTCAGAAATCCTCTTCACTGGATTTCCCACCATTATTTGTTATTACTTTATTTACATTGTCTAAAATTTGAAATTTATTTCTTGAAGAGCTTTAGAGATAACAGGGTAAATGTATTATAAGATTTATGTTTTCAAAAATTGGGGGAAAAAATGAAACTTCCATGACGTCAGTCAAATTCTTAGAGTGACATGTTTGCCCAGTAAATTTCAGATAATGCTTTTTAGTATATGCAAAATTGAAGAATGGGAGTTGCGCTGTCAACAGTTGGAGGAAATTCTCTGTCAAACAGTGAAAACCCTGATCTTCTAGATGGATTTAATGAAAAGATCTAATTTAAATTATAGAAGCATTACCGAAATGATTGCTACAATGACTTATGCAGATGAACAGAAAAATGAAGAAAAATACGTTAAAGGAGTACGTTTTACAATGATGAAATATTTATCGTTGCCAGTTTTATTCAGAATATTCTAAATATTCAGCAAAGATAAATTCCAAAAAAGGAAAAAAAATCAGATTTCGGCTTTATGACTTCCCTTAAAGACGTCCTGCATTTTAATGTGTTTACCCTCTATGGAGTCTTTTTATTGGTTACAAGTATGTACCCTGAAGATAAAATAAACATAAAAATTGATTACTTCCTGCGAGTGATATTAATCATTATTGTGATATAATGTTCAACCCTTATGCTAAACTACTTCCTTTAATAGTTTCTTATTTTCGTGTTGAGAAACTACCACTTATTTGAGTTTTAATTTAGGATTCGCCTTTCTTTAATTTTTATGAGTATAATTCTTAGTTTGTAAAACGGAATACTGCAATTTTATATCTCAGATTCTTTACAATAAGAATCATTCTCCAAACGGCTGTTTACAGCTGTTTATAGCTGCTCTGTGCTAGCAGCGTTTCACGCGTTCTTTTCTCACGAATCACCCGTAGCATGACTTGACGTGTGTTTTGCGTTGCACGATCCGGCCGAGATTTATATTTACTCTGCGAGTTCGTGCTCTGTGACCTGTGTGCACCGATGCCTCGTCAAATACTAGTCGCACAAATGGAGTGCGCCTCGCTGTGCACTACAATGGCACGCAAGCTCGCTTCTGGGCACGCCAGACTAGATCTCGTGCGCAGCGGATGGATTACTGCTTCGACGCCTCCGAACGCGCACAGCATTTTTTTTTCCTGTTTGGGATTTGATTTCCCAGCTTCCCCCCCCCCACCCCGCTTTGCTTTGTGACGACGCTGCAGGCGCCCTTTATGTACTTCATGCTAGGTACGCGATAAGTTAATGTTTTGTGTTATAACGATTTGGAGTGAAGGGCTGTGGAAAGGCCACGTGCGTTTTTTGTCTGCTCATTCCCTTTTTGCACTTTCGCAGTTCTCCGCGTTCTTTACATTTTTAGTTTCTTGATTATAGACTGTTAATCAAAAATGAATTGATGTATCAGGAATTCGTAAGTAACTACCGTTAAGAAGAAACGTTAGTGTGTGGAATGTGTGATGTGCCATATATAGAAATTGCCATATTAATGTAGTTATAAAATGAGAACAACTTCTGTCAATAAATTATTCAGAAACGAATTTGTGTTTCTATTTAAATTGAGCGAAATAAAATGCTGTAATTTATCCATGTAGATGTTTTTCCGTAGGTAAGTGACACTTTTTAAAACTAATAGATTGCCTTTCATTCCTGTCGTGATTCAATATAATTCTGCAAATAAATAATTTTTACTAACATTCGGCGAACCAAAGTTCCCTTTTTCCTCTACAAGACAAAAATACTAATTATAAGTTAGGAGAGTAACCTACTCTAAAGCCATAAGAGTTTATTTCGAGCGTTTAGAATGAACTTCAGACACTAAAGGAAACCTGGCATGCACGGCACCATAAACTACGTCACAGAATTACTAGAGATTCCGCCACAAATGCCACCATAAATCCTACCATATACCTTACCATAGATCAGGCTTGCCCATAATTTCACAAGAGACCCCGTCCGAGACCCCGTCCGAGACCCCGTCCGAGACCCCGTCCGAGACCCCGTCCGAGACCCCAACCTCAGACTACAGGGAACCCCTCTTCCACCGCCCCCTCCTCTTCAGCTTGTCTCCTCCTGTAGAGTTCCGACGCACATGCCACTAATACTCTGCATTCCGCAGGTGCAGTATGTCCTGAGCATTTCCTAGTTTATGAAATTCCTCCGCGCAGTAATATTGCGTTGCAACAGAGCAAGTTTTATCGCCATCCAAACGCAATGATAAATGTCCCGGATTGTGCTTCGGAACACTAAACGACAATTCCGTTGGATTACTTTTTTGAAAGTTTTCATCGCATGTACTACGCGAGATCGCGAATTATAAAGGAGATGAATGAATTCGTGTTCAACTAATCTCCGAGTTGTCCCATTGTTTTGTTTGGCGATGCCGCTAGCGGTAGCAACAGCGGCGGTGGTGAGGACGTCGGTGGCAGCGTTGTTTCAACAGTGACCTACTTTGGCGACGTCCTGTCATTCCATTTTCGCAAAGTTTTTAAATTAAAGGAAGTTTGTATTGCTGCAGTTTATAGGAGACCCGGTAGGCTACTTTTGTACGTTGTTTACTAACACCACTCTCAAGAACCGTATCGGTTTTCAAAGCAAAAATATCAAGGCTAAAATGAATTAATTAATTTGGTTGGGGGGGGTGAAAAAGCAATTTTCATTTTAGAAGAATTTTATAAATATATTTTTTTCACAATTCAGGCGACTTATATTTTCCTAACATTAATTTATTAATGATAACTTTTCACTTACTTATAATAATGTTACAAATTCACAATTGCATGCCCCAATGAGTCTCAATCGTTTGCGATCTTCATACAAATGTCTTCATGCATGTGTTGTGGCAGTAATAATGACTACTGCCGATGTAACATTTTTGTAAAATAAAACATATTGCCTCTTCCATATTTATTCAGAATAAGTGCATGAAAGACTCTCGTAATGAATTTCTAGAAAACTATGTGAAAAGAAATGTCCCTAAATAGCGTGATAGAATCCCTTTTATAGCTGAGGAAAGAACTATATTTCACAAAAGCTTATCATAAGGTATGTTCTACTGTCAACCCCTTAGGAGACGTGAAAATCTCGGGGAAGAGAGAACTTTGAGGGAAAAGGTTGCATCTTCGCAGAGAAAACGTAACAAAGCCCAGGAACTGTAGAACTTCACAACGCGGAAAGTCACGTTTGACCTGTACTCTCTGAGCGCAAAGTTCACTGAGGAGAAAGCTAATCTTAAGCTACAATGCCCAAGATCGATTCAAAGCACGAGAATATCAAAATACATCAAAATAAAATAGATTCCTCTGCCCACCATGATATTTACCACACTTTTGAGAGCATACCTAGATGTATTTGCAAGTTTATAATATAAAGAAGAAAGTCTCCAGTCTGCGTAAGATTTTACATTGCATTAATGCTAGTACACATTTGTTATATTGTTTTAGAACTGAAGTACATTTTCCTTGCCAGAGTATTTACTATTTCTCACAATCTTCTATTATATGACACCTATTTTTCCACTCACTGAAAAATATTTCAATCAAACAGTGATATATCAACGTGTTCAAAGTAGAGTGCTGCAAGGTGTCAAATGTTGCAAGGTTTCTACTTCAAGCCAGTTTTCTTTTCATTAACAATTGCTTCCACAAACGTTTTTTGCTACCACTTACAATAGCTTCCTTTCGACATTTTATAATCATCTCATTTTAAAGAACATTTATTGAAAACAAAATTAGCAAGAAAAACATAAGACACATTCGGCTCTTCGTTTTATCTTCTCCAAAAGGCGATATTACGTTTATACAATTTATCAAATAAACCATCGCTCTTATCGAGTACTTTCTGTTCAGCACATCACATGCTCGGCGCACCGCACGCTCGGCACATCACACGCTCCGCGCACATATCGCAGGTTCGGCACACTGCACAGCCTGCTCTGCACACCGCACCGGACGCTCTGCACACCGCACCGCACGCTCTGCACACCGCACCGCACGCTCTGCACACCGCACCGGACGCTCTGCACACCGCACCGGACGCTCTGCACACCGCACCGGACGCTCTGCACACCGCACCGGACGCTCTGCACACCGCACCGCACGCTCTGCACACCGCACCGCACGCTCTGCACACCGCACCGGACGCTCTGCACACCGCACCGCACGCTCTGCACACCGCACCGGACGCTCTGCACACCGCACCGGACGCTCTGCACACCGCACCGCACGCTCTGCACACCGCACCGGACGCTCTGCACACCGCACCGGACGCTCTGCACACCGCACCGCACGCTCTGCACACCGCACCGCACGCTCTGCACACCGCACCGTACGCTCTGCACACCGCACCGCACGCTCTGCACACCGCACCGCACGCTCTGCACACCGCACCGTACGCTCTGCACACCGCACCGCACGCTCTGCACACCGCACCGCACGCTCTGCACACCGCACCGCACGCTCTGCACACCGCACCGGACGCTCTGCACACCGCACCGGACGCTCTGCACACCGCACCGCACGCTCTGCTCGCCGCACCGCACGCTCTGCACACTGCACCGCTCGTTCGCCACTATGCATCGCACGCTCTGCTCACCGCACTGCACGCTCGTCACACCACACCGCACGCTCGCCACACGGCACCGCACGCCCGCCACACGGCACCGCACGCCCGCCACACGGCACCGCACGCCCGCCACACGGCACCGCCCGCCCGCCACACGGCACCGCACGCCCGCCACACGGCACCGCACGCCCGCCACACGGCACCGCACGCCCGCCACACGGCACCGCACGCCCGCCACACGGCACCGCACGCTCGCCACACGGCAGCGCACGCTCGCCACACGGCACCGCACGCTCGCCACACGGCACCGCACGCTCGCCACACGGCACCGCACGCTCGCCACACCGCACCGCATGCTCGCCACACCGCACCGCACCGCACGCTCGGCACACCGCACCGCACGCTCGGCACACCGCACCGCACGCTCGGCACACCGTAACGCACGCTCGCCACACCGTAACGCACGCTCGACACGCCACACCACACCACGCCTGCCTCCGCGCCTCGCTCCCGGGCTGGATCCCCCATTTCCGCCCCCCTCCGGTCCGCGCTCCGCGATCTCGCTGCCGCGCCGCGCCGCGCCGGGCCGTGCGTCAGGCTTAGGCGCGATACGCGTCGTAAAAAGCATTGCTCGCCGATATCGGTCGGCGCGGGGGCGGCGCGGGGGCGGCGCGGGGCGCGGCCTGGGGAGCGGAGCTGCGGGATGGAAACGGGTGCGGGATGGTTGTGAAATAATGCGGCGGCAACGGGGATGGAGCAGGTAACAACGGCGAGAGCAGCGGTTGAGAGGAGCCGCAGCAGATACGATGCGAGAGAGCCAATCCTAGGGAATGGGTTAGAAGCAAAACGACGAAGGTACCCGGAGTGCCAAGAGCCGGATTCACCAGGATCACGGAATGAGGCATGGCTAGTTGATGACGCTGACTGAGCATGAGGGGAGATGGATGATTAAATTGGTGGAGAGGGTTTGGAGTGGACGAAGAATAATTGCTAGTGTTGAGAACGTCGTAAGGAACGAAGATGCGAGTACATTGTATTAGTGACGTGGTGTGGAAATTCTGGAGGGGTCTGAAACGCAGAGTTCTACGACCGAAGCAACGACGATCTGAATATACTAATAAAAAACTGGTGAAAGAATCCAACTAAATCATGAGCGAAGCGACTAGTGCATAGCGCCGATGAAGGATATACGATGTGGGAGGACGATGTGGGCGTCAGGGTTTGCGTATGGAAGGTATTGAGACATTCAGGGGTTGGGAAAGCGGTATATAGCGTCGGAGGCTGAAGGCAGGCGCGGAGGGGGCAGTGGACGGTGTGGGGTGGCGAGGATGCTGGGGAGCGGTTGGCAGGGGGGTGTTGCGAGCGGCTGCCACGGGGGCGCGCGGGGGTCGACGAGGGCGGCAGGGCGATGGAGCACCCGGACGTGACCCGTTAGGCGATAAAGAGAGATTTAAAAACGCGGAATCACTTTAATAGCGGCGTATTAATTGTGTAAGTATGAGGCAGAAATTAAAGCCTTTATCTTTTATTCCGACGCGCGGGATTAATCTAATCTCTATTTACGGTCGGCGCGGTGAGCCTCTCGCAAACGCCGCGAGAGTTCGCCATTGCCGATCTCAGTCGCGTGCAAGGAAAAGGTTCGCTAAATGGTGAATCGGTCCTGCTACGTTCTTCCTGGTGGTTCAAAACAAGTATTTACGCTTACGTCTCGAATTTTTTAAAACGTTTTAATGTTATCAACTAAGGTGTACAGACACTGAGTGACCTACATTTTATTTTTGCCATCTTCTGACTCAATTCTTTAGTCTGGGTGCCTGATTAAAACTCGTCTGAGGTGTGCCACTCGTTACTGCAATGTGTTATTTTGGTTGGTTTCCCGTATCTCTAGAACTGGAAGGTAAATTCGGTTTTGATAGGAATAATTCATTAAAAACAAATGAATAAAATAGCGCATAAATTGAAATAGTTGTGAGCAAACAGCCCTGTAAATTTTGATGGTTATGCATTTCAATAGTGATACTTTTAGAATGCATTCCTTCATTTGCCCCAAAGCTAAGTTGAAATTGAAACTTGCGCTTGAATGATTCAATGAAGAAGCGAATGTGTATTTTCAAGGATTTTGTTGAACCTTGGTACCAATGATGTATTAAAATTAAAATCTTGTTTACCTTACCTATAGATAGCTCATCGAAAGGAGACGACTGGTTGGCTTTAACACAGGAAATGACAGTCTCTTTAAATTCACGGTACACTGAACTCGTAGAGGAAGTTTCGGATAGAAAAATGCAATATGCGCGACTGACTGAAAACTTGCATCTAAATTTTTATGTAAACATTTTATGCTCGGTTAATAGAATCCCTACACAAGGGAGTGAAATTATTACAGTAATTCAGAATGATAATTTTTAATGATGATAATGGATTATGGTTTCTTGGAGAACAGTGGGGAAGACAAATTATATGAAAATCATTAGATGTATAGATGCAATGGTAAGTGTTAAAGAAATATTGATGATGCAAGCAAGTAAGCAAAAAATGTTTAAAAAATGAAGGGCAAATGATATAGAGAGGAAGAGAAGGATTACTAACAAAATAATACATTTCTTCAAAATATGAAAAAACACCAACAAAACAATTAGCAGGCTCTTAACATTGTCATTTGCTTCGTAAAATCTCAGGTAATTATATTTTCGGCGGTCGCCGGGAACATCGAGGATTGAATTCATGTTGACAATCCTGACAGAGGAAATTTGGAGTTTAGAATTCCATTAAGTGCCAGGGACGACTGGCTGTAATCAGCTGGAAAGTAGTGACGTGGACTGTGCCATTTCCGTGTCGTCTCTGATCACGTCGATCACATTGTGTTCGACGTAGAGCAATCGAGACGTAGAGCAATCGAGACGTAGAGGAGCAATCGCGACTTGGCTGATAGGAGGCGATTCAAAATGATCTGGTCACCGACAATTCGAACGGTAGAAATGGAATCAACAAGAATTTTCTCGTATTAGACCGTGTCAGAGATTCAAGTAGTGGAGCGGTCCCCTACGGTTCGATGGGGACGGAGGGGGATGGAACCCCGGGTCGCGCGCACTGCGGAGGCGGACGATTAGGCGCGGGGGCGGGGGGCGGGGGCGGGGGCGCGGCAGGCGGGCGAGCGGGCGGGCGGGTGGGTCTCGCGGGGCCTATCTCCATGCGGAGCGCCGTGAACGCTTTGCATGGGCGGGGGAGGCCCTCTGTAAACAGCGTCGAAGCGCTCGGAGAGTACACAGAGCCCCGCCCACCGAACGCCGCCCCCCGCGCCGCCGGCCGACCACTTTGCAACGCAAACCGTGGGAACGCGGCCGCGGCCGCCGACGGCAGCGCCGCGCGCCGATCGCCTGTCGGGGGAAGGGCGCGGGCTGATCGCCTGGGAGCCGCCCGCCCGCCCGCGCGCCCCGCGCGCCCGCGCGCCCGCGGGCCAGCCCGCCCGCGCGCCAGCCCGCCCGCGCGCCCCGCGCGCCCGCCCGCCCGCGCGCCAGCCCGCCCGCGCGCCAGCCCGCCCGCGCGCCAGCCCGCCCGCGCGCCAGCCCGCCCGCGCGCCAGCCATCCCGCCCGCCCGCGCGCCAGCCATCCCGCCCGCCCGCGCGCCAGCCAGCCTGCCCGCCCGCCCGCGCGCCAGCCATCCCGCCCGCCCGCGCGCCAGCCAGCCTGCCCGCCCGCCCGCGCGCCCGCCCGCGCGCCCGCCCGCGCGCCCGCCCGCGCGCCCGCCCGCGCGCCCGCCCGCGCGCCCGCCCGCGCGCCCCGCCCGCGCGCCCGCCCGCGCGCCCCGCCCGCGCGCCCGCCCGCGCGCCCGCCCGCGCGCCCGCCCGCGCGCCCGCCCGCGCGCCCGCCCGCGCGCCCCGCCCGCGCGCCCGCCCGCGCGCCCGCCCGCGCGCCCGCCCGCGCGCCCGCCCGCGCGCCCGCCCGCGCGCCCGCCCGCGCGCCCGCCCGCGCGCCCGCCCGCGCGCCCGCCCGCGCGCCCGCCCGCGCGCCCGCCCGCGCGCCCGCCCGCGCGCCCGCCCGCGCGCTCTCCGCCGGCCGTACCGGCCTCACCCGCACGGGCCTGCCTCCACGGAGTTTTTTCAGTACTCCGCCGCATTCTTCTCTTGTCTACCCCGCTGTTTCCTCGCCCGCTCTACCCTTGCGTATTCCCCTATCTTGCCTAACCCATCCATTCTTCCCTCGCCCGTCCACTCTTCTCTTTCCCGATCCACACGTACCTCGCCTTCCCTGCCTTTCCCGTTCGCCCCTTCTACCCTTGCATATCTCGCCTCAGACGTTTCTTGACTATCCCGCCCTTTCTGCCCTCGCCCGTCCAGCTCTTCTCTTTCCCGACCCATAAACACCTCACTCTCCCTGCCTTTCTATGTCCCGCATCGTTCTTCTCTTGCCTACCCCGCTTTTCCCTCACCCATTCTGCCCTTGCACATCCCGCTTCACCATTTCTTTATTCGCCCCGCCACGGCCTTGTCTATCGCGCTCTTTCTTCCGTCGCCCTTTCAGCTCTTCTCTTTTCCGCCCCACACATACCTCACCCTCCCTGCCTTTCCATATCCCACCTAATTCTGGTCTTGCCTACCCCGCTATTAAGTCTCCCGCTCTGCCCTTCATATAACGCCTCACACTTTCCTTGACCGCTCGCTCTTGTTTGTCCCGCCCCGTATATCCCTATCCCGCCTCGTACGAAGATTCCCGGTCCGCCGCGGCTCTCCCTAATTCACCCTGCTCTGCCCTTACATATCCTGCTTCACACTTTTCTTGCCCGCCCCGCCTTACTCTCGCCTGCCGAGCTCGTCTCCATCTCGTCCTGTATTTCCTTCCTCCTGCCCTTCCCACACCCTCGACTCTCACACATCAGCAGCCCCGCCGTGCCTCGCTGCACGCGCTTTTACACCGCCAAGTGACTCGGACTATGCCCCCGGTGTGCGCCATTGAAATATCAGGCTTTGACGTGTTGACGTGCGGAAATTCGCTTTGGCATTATCTTTTGGATCATTTCCACATCCTAAATCGTGATGGTTTCTCGTGTATTTTCAGGTTTATTGATCGATTGAGACTTCTTAACTGATTTTCCGTTATTGTCGTATTTAAAATGTTATGAGGTTTTAGTTCACACTATATTCGTATTTTGAAATGTTTATACATTATTATCGCGCGCGTATGTTTGATTGTGTTTCTTTTATAGAATTGTCTTAGTTTGCTTAGTCATTATACTAGGTCTGTATTTTTTTCTGACTCTTCCGAGATTTATTTTATGCATAGCCGTTCTTCGATAGTCGTGTTTTCCTCAAAATCGACAAACTTTTCACGCCACACGTGATAAGACGCCAAAAACACTTAAAAAATAATTCGCTTTTGCCACACGTGGAGATGTTTTGATAATCTTCTCCTTCCTTTATAAAAGGCTTTGTTTGCAAATGATACAGAATTACGTAATTACTTCGGAAAATAACGCGCCCATATTTCGGTTGAAATTTTTACGTAAAAACCTAATTACAATGTGGAAAAATTATATTTATTTTCAAATATTTTACGCAAAAACACGAAAGTGTATACAGAAACCATGCTTCTGTATTCTACCGATGAATATTAGCAAAACATTGGCGAAACACAACGTTCATGTGTGCGAATGATGGATGCCTGATTCAAGGAATCTCTTCAGCGAAAGTGATTCTCATAACGACGCGTATGCGGAGAGAATTCCTAGAAACCTAATTTCAAAATGTGAACGAGGTGATGAAGACTTGCAAAGAGATAACGTGAGTTAAGAAAGCCTCTCTGAAGTGCTGGCGAGAGTGCAAGCACTAATTTTGGTAACACTATCTGCAGCATGTAGTAAAAGAATACTTACTTTGCGTACTCACCAAAATCATATCAGATGCTGGAAGCTTTGTCCCCTTCACTTGTTCCCAGTGATCTGTTTGCCACTAACTTAAATGCAATTTTTGATGGAAGGTTCTAAGCAAAAAGACTCGGTGTGGAGAGACTTTCGAGATGCACTGTACTATGGCAGTAACACGTAAGACAATAAGCTGTTGAAGAGACTAACGCGTATACTATGAAATGAATTTCGCGGTGCTGCAAGTTTCTGTATTTAATTGGAATCACGATTCAGGAATTTGATCGCTTACTGTAGCTTCGGGAAAACATCGTTGATCAGGAAATTCTGGGGTTGGAGACCCAACGATGGTGGATTTTCTACTCTCATTACATCAAATTCAACTGTTGTCTGGAGGAGAACAAGAGGCCGGATGCTCGGAGATGTAATTTCCCGTGATATCTCCGACCAATATCGGATGAATTCCGCTGCAGTACCGTAACAAACTATTCATGGACCGCACGAAATATTTTCTTTCTCATTTTTGTTTCCCACTTTCACCCTCCACGCCCACTTGCATAGAAGCCCTCCACATACCACATATGTTGGAAGACTGAACTGACTGTCTTGTTTGGGACTATCGAATTTGTTCCAAACAAAAGGATTCTTACACATTAGTGTTAATAATATAAGAATCGGCAATTTTAGGGACATTTGACAGTCTTTTGAATATGAAAATTATTCCTAATGGAACGTAACGTTGAGTTATCAACATCACAATGTTACAATTTTATTGTTTAGCAATCAAATGTTAGCTCATATGCAAACATTTTATTGTATAGTAAACCGAATAAATTAATACAGATCATTTTAGGGATAGCGAGAAGAGCGATTGAAATAAAGCAACTGTGTTACGCGATTGTTGAACTTGTTAAAGGATGATTTTTGTTTTGGGTATTAAATATTTATTGCACTATTTAAAGTGAAAATTGAAATGAAAAATGTATCATATTAAATAGCTTCAATTATTAATTTTCAGAATCTAGTTTAAATATTTTCAAGTCCCTTGTTAATTTACATTTTCCCCCTGAAGTGCCCGTTTTCAGTGAAACTGGTAGAACCTAAAATTCAGTCAAACCCAGTTGAAAGTAATAATGGATAAAATACTACTACTAGCGTGATCTACACGAACACAAGATAAAATGTAGATTTTTTCTCAGTGGAAGAGAACGTAGAACCCAAGGAGGAGAAAGACGGTTATAGGGATGGCGCAAAAAGAGAAAGGAGAGAGGCTTGCATCCAGCGTCGGGGACTGTTGTGAGCTTTTTTCCAACGCGGGAAAATACAGTTCGCTCTGCCACGTCGTGTCTCACCGACGCCCCCTCCCTACCCCCACCTCTCACCCTCACCCCCACCCCACCCCCACCTTCATTCCCGCCGCCTGCGGAGAGCAGCCCAAATATTGCGGCTGTTGTGATTTCTGCGCGGCGAGGATATGGGGAAAGTTTCCATATGACGGGTGTTTCTCTTTTTGAAATCGTTCCAACTCCTCGCCGATGGAGGGAAATACAAATAAATGGTATAAAACAGATCGCCTAAAATATTGGTTTATGAAACAAGATCGTTGTATTGTGTGTCGCCTTTTTTGTGGAGTATACTTTCCTCCGCTGAAGCTGCCGGGTATTCGTTTGGGTTGTCTTGTTCGTGAAAAAATATTTACACGTCTCTTTTACTCGCTGAGAGTGAACGTTTGTGTATATCAGTTTTGAAAGAATTAACTTCGAAATCACTTCAAAGGTGTTGAGATGGCATGGAAATAATAGAATTAATTTCTCAATACATGTGACATTTATGTTATACTGTATGAATAATGAAATTTCAATTGTATATTATTGATTGAAATTGATGTCTGAAAGATAGTTACATTTAGACATTTTCTGATGAACTCTTTCTTAATAGGAGAAATAATATAACATTTAAGTAATTGCAGTATTATAATATTTTCGTCTATACACAAACTGATTACTTAATTTATCAATCTTGCTACAGAAGTGTTGTCACATTCTCTTTTGCGTAACTAATAATTGATGAACTGTAACTTAAACTTTATTGATGTAAGTTTTGTAATTTTGATGGGCAATCCTATTACGTAAGCATAGCAAATATTATTAAAAATAAAAGTGCAACTTCATTTTCTATCTATGACACTGATCCTGATTTTAGCGCCCACGGTGCTTTTGTAGATACGTTTCTTTGTAATTTTGTGGCAAATCTGGTAAATTAAGCTTACTAATACATGCATCATGAAGTACATTTTAGATTCAGTGTGTTCAAAATGCCCTGATTTAAATCAAAATCCGATAAAACGTTGTGGTCTACATTCAGCGGTTGATTTAATGACTTTGAAATGGAACTCTTAGCCTTAATGGTATTAACATTAAATTCTCTGGAGAATGTATATGAGCATTGTAAATTTAAACTAATGCTTTCCCTCACCGCATCTGTCACTATAGTTGCGAACTTCCCGAATTTTGAGCCATAAGGCGGGAAGCGCTGAGCTATTTTTGTTTGGACTTCTCACCCATAATCTGTGAAACCTATCCCTGTATAATTTTGTCGGAAACCTAAAGTTTATGGAGGATATTTTTAAATCAATAGATGTATACCATTTTTAATAGGAAATCATAGCTACTTTGTACTGGATTAAAAGAGTGATATTATGTAAATGTAAACATGTTGTATATATATGTTGTAAGATTCTGAATAATACAATGTCTATTTTGTAGTTATTGGATTCTTGCACTGAGACAATCTTTACAAAATTCTTAACTACTCGTCTGTTGGAATAGACCAGAAATCTCACATTTTCTTAGAGAGTATCCATTCACATAGAGCATATCACATCTCGAAATTCCAACAAAAATATAATAAGATCATTTTCTATTAAATTACAGCAATGAAACGTTATTTCGTGTATAAATATAGAAAATATGATATTCATGTAGCATAAATGAATTGAAAACTATGGTCATTTGTCTCTATTATTCCTGAAATGGCTTCTAATTTATATTATCGTTCTTCACTTGATTGCGAGATAATAATTATGAATTAAAAATTATGAAAATCAACGACGTAGTCCATACAAAGTAGTGTTCATTAATTTTATATTGACAAAATAAACTACTTCTAGTAACTCAGCGCTCTTTTGAAGAAATCGGACACCTCCAAATACAATTATTAATACATGTTTAAACATTTTACCAATTGTCAAGGGAAACACACAGACAGGCGTTCTAATAATTGTAAATAGTAATTTGTCCTGTGAGGCATCTACAAAATTTATGGTACGTGAAATACAGCCCCTATTACTTTAATATTTAATATCACATGCAAATTCATAGGCTAAAGGGATCTCTTTTAATACGATTTCGCCCCACAACGTTTTATATTTAATCCCAATTTTCGGAGAATATTAGTGGTCTGCGTTCACTGATGATTAATGTAATAACAGGGTAGTTTGAGAGGCCAGACGCTATGATAGACACGCGCGGTTGAATTTTCACTCTTCCGCTGATTATGGGGTCATGATATCGTATTGTATTCTGATCGAAAGCGCGCCGCTTTCGTGGAAATTTGATTTGCAAATAGAAATAGGACACAGTAGTAAACAGAGGATGAAAGGGAATCAGGCCATTTTTAAAAATCCATCTATCGTATAATTCTCCCGTTGCTTCAGTACTAAAATATTACGCGGAAATTACACAGAAAGAACAGGACAAAACAAACAATAAAAAATATGAATGTACATTTAATGATGTTTTTGTTTTAAACTACAGACAATGTTTCAAAGTAATTTCCGCGTGTGAAATCGAATTCAAAACGGATCGTCTGCTCTCACACTTATAATCGAATAAATATGTGGATCGTACGTATATGCATTTCGCAATTAGCGACATAAATGCATTTCCCGTAATAAAATAACCCGAAGAAAGTAATGAATCCTACCCAATAATAAATGTGAACTTGTTCATTTGTGATCAGTATAGTATTTTTACATTTCGTAATAAGATACGTTTTTAAATTTCAACGCATGCAATGTACCGTCAAGATCATTTTAGCCTTAAAATGAATAACGGCATGTTCCTCTTAATATTACTACTACCACCTTTACCGTTTTAACTTCAACACAATTAGATACCTAAACAAAAAAAAATTGTGTAATTTTTTGAGTTCCCAACAACCTGCATCTCTTGAGGATATCTGCAAAAAGGAAAGATTATCCTAAAAAATGAATCTTCACTTAAGATACGTGTCATTATGTAAAATTTGGTTGCAGGCGATGCTGGCAGAACTACAACGAACTCAGATTCGTTAAAAACCCGTTGTTTTCGTAACATACTCATCAAATATTTTCGCGTTTTTGTCGCTCGAATTGGGACAAATGAGACTTTCTCTGCGGTCATTCTCCACAGCAAAGTTGCCTAATAAATGCAAGCTTCTTGATTTTCTGGGAAAATAAAATTCGACGGCAAGCTTGTAAGCATTTATGACAAAGAAATTCACAAAGATGTTATCTCACCGTGCGGGAAACGATGACAAAAATCGTGCCAGGATTGTTTCCTGGCACTTCTTCTGCTGTGAGTCTCGTTAGTGCAAAGATTGTTCTTTATCCCTGCAGGTGTCTGTGTTCCTTCCCGCTGGATGGTGAGATCTTATACAGACCATACATGAATTTTGGGAGATTTCCCCTTCAAGGAATCTTCACCAGCGGGGCACCTTCCAAGTTGGGACTAGCTCTGAACTCCTGATTAGTCTCCTGCATGTATGATGGTCCAGTGCGTGAATGTTTAAGGGGAGAGGGCACGGAAAGGACGAGCGCGCTCTGTCCATGGTCCGTTTGTTAGGGTACTCTCCCGAAACACTCCTCGTATTGATTGGAGGAACTACGGAAACCAACTGTTAAGAGAAGATGGATGCTAAAATTCTCCTTTAGTCAGAGGCCGAATTCAAGATTGCTAAAGCTAGAGTTGAAAATTCCGCCAACGTTAGAGTATTATTCTTTCATGGTGTTAAAAAATCTTCAGTCGAATGTATCGATGTAATCTGCAGTCTGAAGTATGAATGAAAAATCTTCAGTCGGAAAACACTTCGTGGTAGGGCTGGGCAAGAGAATACTGCCCTCAAGGACCAATGAGGTGGTAAATCCGCGTTTTTGCTTCTGACAGAGGGGGAGAGTCGACTTCGGTTCCCCTGCTTTCACCATTCTGAAACTAATTAGGTCACTAGTGCACGGACACCAACAAGGTCATTGCCATCCTCATAGGAGCGGAGAAGGGGAAAAAGTGGAAGCTGACCAATCGAAATGCGGCGGCGGCGGCAGCGTCGGGAATCAGGGATCGGGTGCTCGGGGGAGACATTAGATTTCTCTCAGGCGAAAGACGGCTGAAGGAAAAAGGGGGATTTACGATAACTAATCGCTTTTCATAGAGCATATTCATTCTGTATTACATTTTCCTAAGGGACGTTAATATTGATGTTACAGTACTTGAAATTTCACGGAGGCGGAGTGGGATGGTGAGGGGGATAGTGAGAGAAAATGGCGAGGGGGACGGTGAGTGGGACTGTGTGTGGGTCTGTGTGTGGGTCTGTGTGTGGGACTGTGAGTGGGACTGTGTGTGGGACTGTGAGTGGGACTGTGAGCGGGACTGTGAGCGGGACTGTGAGCGGGACTGTGAGTGGGACTGTGAGCGGGACTGTGAGCGGGACTGTGAGCGGGACTGGGAGGGGGACTGGGAGGGGGACTGGGAGGGGGACTGGGAGGGGGACTGGGAGGGGGACTGGAAGGGGGACTGGGAGGGGGACTGGGAGGGGGACTGGGAGGGGGACTGGGAGGGGGACTGGGAGGGGGACTGGGAGGGGGACTGGGAGGGGGACTGGGAGGGGGACTGGGAGGGGGACTGGGAGGGGGACTGGGAGGGGGACTGGGAGGGGGACTGGGAGGGGGACTGGGAGGGGGACTGGGAGGGGGACTGGGAGGGGGTTGGTGAAGGGGGAAGGGGACGAGGGTGACGGACAGGCAAGGGAAGAGGGAGGCCGATGTGTAGGGCAACGAATTTTACGCGAAGAAACTAGGATGGCAGAATGACTGTCTACAAAGCTAAGCGCACGTCGACACGGATGTAGGTGCATTCAAAGCCGGTGACGCAAACACCCAGCCGCACAGAGGATGCACGTAACCCGTGGGCTGGCGCTTGTATCATCCTCGGCCGATATCCCCGCTCCGACTCGGCTCCCTTCACCCCGCACCCTGTCGGCGCGCTCGCCTCGGTCACCGCTTCATTTCCGAATGTTAATTGAAAACATGGCGGGTAAGAAGGACCGCGGGGCAGTCACCGACGCGACGGGACGGTCGCGTCTTTACGCGCTCGTAAAGGGACGCTGGGCCGAGCCGGGCCGGCCCCGTTACAGCGCTCGCCGCGCTATCATTCAGGCTGGGCTCTCCGCCCCGCCCCCTCAGCCACGCCCCACGCCCCACGCCCCGCCCCCCGGCTCTGTGTCCACAGCCCCTCCACTGCCTCCCACGCCCCGCATCGGTCGCCTCCACTCCACCCCGCTCTGGCGCCTACCCACCGACCTACTAGCTGAGTTGGCTCAGCTGCCTCTGCACCGACACTGTCCATGAGATTCTAGGGCAGTGTTATCAAGTTCGATGCCACGAGCGGGAGTAAGTGCCACGAGTGCCACGAAGAATTCGCCCCTCCACGCAGTTCACTAGCCCACAGCCAGAGACAACGCGTTTCCTACTGTTAAACGGCGGTGGTTACTAATAAGTTTCCTTTCCCGACGCTAGTTGCGCAGAGATGCTCGTGGCACTCTATGGAGCCGCGACGCGTGCCACTGCAGCAATTGATGACCTTGAGACCACTGTTCTACGGTTTGAATCCCGACTGCTGCTCTGATCGGTAGTTTTCTATCGTGTATTTGATCAACACCATGCGAATGCCGGAGCAGAATCTTAGCAAACTGGCTTCGGAATCGCGCGATCATTTCTTCTCCTTGTCATCTCCTCGCATTACTTACACAAACTTACATGTTATACACTACCACACCTGCCGGGAGACGACTCAGGAGCTTTGAAACTGTCCTATCTTGGGTGGTGTCTTGCTGGGGAAGATACCTGAACGGGTGAATTCCGCGAATGCCGACTTACAGATCGGCAAAGGATTTTAATATCCAGCGGCAAAGGAACACCGCCACCTCCCTCCAGACTTTTAAAACACGAACGCGACCACGGCCATAGAAGTTGAAGTAACTGAAAACATTAATCAATTAGTTGTTATTCCGATTACGCCCACCGATTCGCACTGCTCCCCTGCAGACCTATCCCTCGACTCTAACACATCACAACTCTCTGTCATTTTTCGTTCCCTCTAACCGTCCCCAAGTCTCTACTCCTCACCCAGATCCAGGCCTCTCCTCTCGTCCCACGCGCAACCCCACTCCCGATCTCACTACTCGATTCTGGTCCGTAATTTCTTTCCCTCACCTGCCTCTTCTTGAGGTATGACTCCTATCCGAATCACCGACATTAAGTCTCGGCGCACACAACGCCACTGTTTATGGCAATTTCTCAACTGCAGTTATTTATTCTCTAAGTATCGTACATTATCAAAGTAATGATTTTTAATCTAGAAGAATATTTTTTTAAATGTAGAAGTAAACAATCTATTGGGTTTTATATTGTTTGCTAAATATCTCATTGTAATGTTTGTTTATGTAATTGTAATATTTTATTACGTAAAACTGTAAAGTAGATTTTGATCGCTTATGACCAAGACGTTTCACAGCGATCTGAAATAAAATAAATAAAATCTATTGGGTTTGATTTGGATCGGATTCTTTGCAGTACTGATAATGTTTGGTCGTAGGGGAGTAGATTTTATTGGGATGGACGATCAACTCATTCCGGGACATGAAGGTAAGATTAAAGATAAATTGGCGAAGGAAGGATTGTGCGCGATCTGTAATTTGAAATCTGTAATGTTGTCTGGGAATTGACGAGTGAGATGGCTTAAATTACCCATCAGAGCGAGATATCCCCAGAATTCTTACCTGAACTATGACTGCCATGGCGTCATACCCGCTATTTATCTTGGTGTCGAAAATCTCCAATTGTTGATACAATTCAATTAACTGAGAGGCTTGGGTAACTAGAACATCGATTTTAGATTTTTATAATAGCATTATATTTTGTTGTATTGGCAATTCGAGGCTCCTGGTATTCATTCTCGGAAAATTTTATTTCGTATTGTTCTCATGATATTAAAGCTTGCGAGTTTTATATTCAATTTATTTGTTTTATTCAGAATTTTTCACATGAACCAAACTAAAATGATTTTGCTTATTCTCTTGGGAAGGTGAATAAGGTATTTGGTCTAAATGCTGTATAAAAAAATATTGTAGTAATAAATGTTTACCACAGATTTAGGCGTCTATTTCATTGAACGTATTAAGTTCTATAAAGAGGAGTTTTAGGGACACCAAAGACCACTAACAATCAAATTACGGATTTTGAAACTTCTTGCCGGATTCAATGTAGTAAAAATACTCGAAGATTGTTTGAGTTCATGAAGTACATTTGGAGATAAATTTATGACACATTTTAGTTCATAACAATTATTTCATATCTGTATTTTCGAATTTATTTGAGTAACCATTTTTATTAAAATGACCCTCACCCGTGTCGGAGAAAACATGAGCGAATGAGGAGTCTTGGTAAGTGAAAATACGACTGAGGCTATTTTGATACAAACTTGTAGAGGCATTATGCAATCGACTGTTGTGGCTGTCTCAAAGTGAGAACCCTGCAAAAGATTTGTATTCGTTCTCCTGGTTCAAAAGCGGTGTTTCAAGATGCAACCCGCAAATCATGAACGTTCAGCAAATTGCATACGTTGTAGGATGTCATCAGTTGCCTTTCTTATGATAACCCTATTTTTGATCCTGCCGTTTGAAAATTTATATTTAAAATGACAATTTTTATAACTACACAAGTAAGTACAAAGGGGGAAAAATTGAATCCTTTAGTTACGTTGTTTTCTGGTGTGTGGAAATACAATTAATATCTAGACTATTTTACCATTATTTGGAAAATTTACTTAGCTATTATATTGAGCAAAATGTAATAAATAAATTATTTGCAAGCTAGAAGAAAGCGCAATCTTATTATAACTTAAAGGAAGTAGATAATACTGCACCTTTATAATACGTTTGTGTATTAAGAACAAAACGATTGTACTAATATAAATATTAAGGCAACGGAAAAACTCAATAAAGCGGCAACGAAGTATTAAATGTGTATTCCTCATGCCGATAGTTCTCAATGTGTTACTTAATTTGGATATAATGTAAAAGACATGCAGATAAATATTTGTTATAGAGGTTTCTACTTGAAAAATTGCTGTATGCTACACAGCCTCGCTAATTTTTCAAAGTAATTGAAATTGCACTTGTTACTGATTTCGGGTTAATTCTATAAGTTAAGTATCTTTTAAGCAAATATCGGCCATTTCGGGTCACCTACAAGTTATTCTCCGAGATCCAGTCATATTTATCCCGGAGAGATTAACTTATCTTTACTCGCTATGTGTAACAGCCTTTTCAGCTGTATCCATTTTCAAAGAATATTGTTTACTTCGACTTATGGTCTGTGAGGCGATATGATGATGAGGGGTGAAGGGACAATTGTAAATACCTTCGTGGCCACGCAGGATACGACCTTGCAGCCTCCGTAGGGTAGACGACGGCTGACACAACCGCCGGCCAACAACATGTTGTTGCTGTTCTTGTTATTATTATTACTAATATTATTATTATTATTATTATTATTTATGGACAGATAGTACTAAAATATTTTAATAATTAAATAAATAAAAAATTAACACTTGTTCGCTAATTATTAATTCTCTAATTTTCTGTTATATTCCGTACCTTTTGTAATGATTTTCTTGTAATACTACTGAGACGTGAAAATAAAAGAGAAGGAGATCACAGTAGAAATTGTTAGGACAGAAGTAAAGAGAAGATTGCAGGGAGGTGTTAATGGTTGTAGGAGGTCGGTGGACGGAATGTGTGGAAGGGGGTGGTCGGGGTGAGGACAGTTGAGGGCAAGAATAGACATTGCGAGGATAGGTGTGGGTGGTCGGCGTTGAGTTTAAGAAAAGTTGGAAAGGAACCGGGGAAGCTCAAAGGCAGAGATGGGCAGGTGCGGGAGTGGGCAGTGGTCAGGTAAGTGGAGGAAGAGGACTCGAGTGAGGCGGTGCGAGGGAAGTTGGGTAGAATGCGAGCCTGCAAAGTTGTTCGCTTCGGGGGGGGCGGGGCAGTGGTTCCGGGTGACGCGAGCTCGCCACCAAGCAGCGTGCTAGTTGTGGCGAGGCGAGGTGGGACGGACAAGGTCGGCAGAGTGGGATTGGATGGGCGTGCCGGCGGGAAGCAGCGGCGTGCGGAGCCCGGCGGGGCGAAGGGAGGCGAGGCAAGCAGCCGTGGGTGGGGACGGGTGGAATGGATTGGGCAAGGCGGTGAGAGGCGACCGGCTGTGAGTGGGTGGGGGTGAGGGCGAGGGAGAGGGCGGGGACCAGGGCGGAGGCGAGGGCGGGGCGAGGGCGAGGCAGTGGGCGGGGGCGGGGGCGGGGGCGAGGGCGGGGGCGGGGGCGAGGGCGGGGGCGAGGGCGGGGCGAGGGCGGGGGCGAGGGCGGGGGCGAGGGCGGGGGCGAGGCGAGGGCGGGGGCGAGGGCGGGGGCGACGCGGTCGCGGTGGAGGCTCTGTGGGTCCGGCCACTTGAGCCAGTAATGGACTTGCGGCGAGTTGAAGACGCTGCCGGCCACGAGGAGCCTCTTGTACGTCTCTGCGACGACGCCGGCGCCGGCGGAGGTGAGACGGGGGCGCGGCTGCACTTGAGACGCTCAGCGCTGTAGCAGCTGTCAACTCTATTCACTTTTCATCTGCACACTCGCTAGTCCAGCGAAAAGGGAAAAAAAGATTTTAATTTTAGTTTTAAGAGAAAAATCTAACTCGCGTAGCTGTGTTGATATACTACTGCACATTGCAATTTCTTATGGTTACTTTTGTATTAAGTATTTTTATTTCATTTTTGTGCTCTAAAACAATTAATGGTCCAAAAATGATGAAGTGAATATAACATGCATACAATTACATCAGTAGCTGCTCGAAATGTTCGGAGAAAAATGAGAGAGACCTCAATCCAGCAATCATCGAAAGATGTTAAATTTGCTGTTGTTGATGTAAGTGTCGTAAATATAAATAAAATATACACCAGCATGCAATGTTCTTATTATTTTAAAATTAACTTTTTTAAATATTTGCCGCCACGTTATGAAATTCACGCTCAAAAGTCTTGTTTGAGCCTATTGTTTACTTTAATACTTTTATGCCCTACGTTTTGAGGTAAAACAATGTAATATTGGTGATTTGTTTAGACTTTTTGTTTCAGTTTTTGTATTGCCAAAATTCCTTTGATTTGACAAATTTGCGGAAAAAATAGGAAATTCATTGTCTTGTAGCATTTAAGATTTGTTCAGAAGATTTAGCAATCATAGACATGATATTGCAGCTTGGTGACGCGAATTAGAAAAAAAAAACATATTAGAAAGAATTTAATAGTCTCGTCCAAGCATTTATAAAGTCGTGCAAAGTCATTCGCTGTGCGAAGGTAAACTTTTCAGAAGTATTTTCTCCTTTGAAACATAAAACAATTTCCTTAAAGCTCTTGAACTAAAATTCTATGATCTAAATGAACTACGGATGAAGCGCAAGTTTTCTAGACTACGTTCCTTATTCTCAACTATTCCAATATCGTAAGCGACGCAATTTCTAAAGTTTGGAAACTTGTGAATAGTGAAAAAGATCCAAAGCAAATAAACGTTCGTGATTACTCATTAAACTAGGTTTGGTAGACGTTTATGACTAATATGTTTTCAAAGCATTCGCAATATTAGTGTTCAAAATCTTGAGAGTGTTGAAAAAAATATTTATATAAATATTACTATTTAAATTTATAATCTATTGTCCTTCTCAAACAATTGTTGTTTAATAGACCAACTGACGTAACTTTACATGAAGTACAGAGAAATTGTTTGCACTGTTCTCGAAGATTCAATGTATCTTGCCGGAAGCGTTTAAAGATATTTTAAAATTCTGCTCTCGAAATTTCATTTCAGTATCTCTCTAGGCACTCCTCTGTACGCTGAGGCACAGTTAGAAACGTTTTCATGTTTTTTTTAAATTATAGTTCCCACAAAACTGTACATGAGAACCTAATGAAATTCTCTCGAATTTCTAGTAAAATTGCGTCATTAACGGTTGTCCGGCAAAAAAAGGTAGAGATCATTTTCTGGTTTGCCCTCAAAATTCCATATCCAGTGTTTCTTTCTTCACGCATTCAGAGAGCAGTGTGATTAAACATCTACCATGCTACTCTCAAAATTTCCGATTCCAGAGCTGCTACCAGCAATAGATTTCCAAATGATGGAAAATAGTTAATAAAAATCTGCTCTAGAATTTCCCGTGCATCTTTTTTTCCGTAATTCGCGAAAGTGTTAAAACTTGTATGACTGTGCTCCACAAAATTGTAGGTCCGGCACCTCTTTCTGCAAAAAATATGCAGAAATATTTATCGTGCTGCTCTCGAAATCATAATTCTTCTTTGTATTGATATAATTATGTATAGTGTTTTTCCGTGCAATTCCTCTTGAAACATTGCATACAGTTTTCACACTCGTCTCAAAATTCACTCGAGTAGCTCTGACGCAATACCTTGCCAAAAATAGGCAAAATGTATTAAACACAATTCTAAATCGACATTGAAGGGTTTATCTTTGCAGCTGATCATCAATAATTGATTCTTCTTCTTCATCATCATCAACGGGCTAACTTTTAACAAGTAAACGAGGTAACAAGTCGGTGTGGCAGACACGAACTCCTGTCGACGTGACAGACACGAACTTATGAACCCCAGATTAAAAAAGGGGTTGTATGTCAGACGACGTAACTAGCGACAAAGCTCCCCCCAACTCCCTTCCCCTACCGTTTGTGTGTATCGTCAGTGTGACTACCCAGTGAAATACGAATAGATGTATCGTTGTGCGCGTGCCTATTTCCGATGTACACCATTTTAACACGCGTCGTCTAGGAGACCACACCTTTGTATACTGCGATTTTCGTAACTTTGTCCCTGACAGAAATCAGCTGTTCACGGTTTCATCTTATCGGGAGCTTGAACGTCACCATAGTGACGTCACTGTCGCGAAATATGATCTCCTGATTGTCCCGGACAGGAATGAGCTGTTTCGCTGCCATCCAAAGTTACGAAAATCGCAGTATAGTTATGTCAGTGATATTTTTCGTATTTTAATGGTTAATATTGTAAATAATGACGGAAACTCATTGTCTTGTAGCATTTAAGATTTGTTCTGAAGATTTAGCAATCATAATGCAAATTTGTGATCATAATAAAGGTCGCGTGACGTGGTACTTCTGTGAACGCTTTTCAAAAGCCATGTGTGAACAGCACAAAGCAAGTGTCTGCTATGAGAGTCAAGTCATTTAGATGTATCTATAAACCCCTCCAAAATGTATCTTGTAACTCCATTTCATAGGTGTTAGGTCCATTAAATCTAGTGTTTCTTGTAAATATGCGTTTTTCTTTATTTTTACCCAGGGTAGTCTGCCAGACTACTCCTTTATATTAATGCTTGGCGCAGGGCTTTGTAATCTAGGGATAACCCTTTGCACTCGTAGGGCATGTGTGACATACCACCCATGAATGCACTCTGCAGTCGGAGGTTTCTCAGCACTGCGAGGTCCTACAAGTCGTAAAGCGTGTCTAAGATGACCATGGGAAAAGGCGGAACTTCCCGAAGCTGATACTCGGTATTCCCCCAACTTGTTCTCACGTTATTGTGTCAACATTATTTAAAAATAGAATAGTAGCCCGGATCGATTTAACAATGAAAACTTTATTTTACATACATAAAAAATATTTGGCATCTGTGACATGCCTTACGAATTAATTAGGAATTTTGGCGTGGCATCAGAGATGTGCCCTACAGGACATGTTGTAGGACATGTCACGTTTCATACTGATACGAGCTAGTAGCCATTATTCTCGTGGTTTCTCTGATATGCCGTACCAGCTCTAGGATGTATATTATGCTCGTTGCTTACGAGTGCAAAGGGTACCCTAGAAGGTGCACACTAGAAAACTTTTCGTAGCCTACCCTACTATCATAAAACAGCAGTCCTTATGCTAATAGCGATGGGTATTCACTGGTATCCTGCAGCCCTTCATTTAACTTACCAAACCGAAATTGGTAACAAACTTCGTTAAGAGCTGTTGTGCCAATTGTAGTTCACAAACCCCTCGACTACACATCCTCCATCTCACTCACTGGAAGTCTTACTCTCCCGAAGTTACACCTACGTATTTTCCGGTCCGGAGAAAAATGGACCAAAATCTATCGAACATCTTTGGAAATCCCCGTTCTAGTTCCTTCTTCTGCAATAGCGCTCCACGTTTCAAGGGCTCTCGTCCCACCTTCACCACCAGCCGTGAGCGCGCGCCGCGCCGCGTCTGCCCGTTGCCTTCGGGCCGTCTCCCGGCAGTAAATTGACCGCTTCGGCCGCCGCGCCCGCCCCCTCCCCCCTTCGCCTTTCCCCTCCCCTCCCCTCCCGCCCCCGCGCCGCCGACGCGCACGGCGGAGATTGGCTATTTGAACTTCATTTCGCTGAAACCTGACCTCCGCCGAAGACGCCCTGCGCCTGCCTTCGCGCCGTCGCCGCCGATGCAATGCTAACTAATTGAGTTTGCCGTGCGTCGGATGCTGCCGCGTCTTGTTGATCTTCTGCGACAGTTTGAGCGTGCAAGATGATGATCGTTTCTGTAATGCAATGTTTTGTAATGTACTGGCATAAATGATAGTGTGGATGTCTTGATGTCCTTGTTGATCGTGTGCGACAATCAGGGCGTGGAAGATGTAGGTCGTTTCTGTAATGCAATGTTTTGTGCGATGAAGTCTTGTCTCTTGTGCGAAGCGATGAAGTTTTGTTGATCTTGTGCGACAGTTGTAGAGTAGATGATGATCGTTTCTCTAATTCGATGTATGGTAATGTATTGACAGAAAATGATAGTGTGGAGTAGAGAAGATGTAAAATTAATAAATCATAGTCTTTCTCTACCATTCTATCCTCATATTCATCTCCCTCCTCGTCTTTATTTTCATATTTCATCTTCTTTAATATTAAGAAGTGTTGCGTAGTTGCTTTTAGAACTCTTCTAAATTCTTTTTTATCCCCATATTTCTTGTTTATTACCACCATCTTTCTTATCTCAAAATATCTTCTGCTTCCTCTTTATTTACTACACTTTTTCATCTTCTCACTATGAAAATAATGTTATATCTTCATCTTCGTCTTTTTTCTTTTGTCCCTCCCAACTCATTCTTAACGATGGAATTTGCTCAACGTAATAATGAATTGATTAACTTGTGAAGATTGTAGAGATTTTAGATACGTAAATGTCAAGCATACTTGAGTTCGACAACGTTGAGCTTATCTCTATGATAATGAATAGCATGTGAGTAACTTTTAATAATTATGTAGTTCTTGAAATTTAATTAAAAACTCTTACATTTTCATGTTTATATGTGACTAATTTGAGATGCGTTTCCTACTTTGTTCATAATTCATCACAATTGGATTGTCTGGTCATAGGTATCTGACCTGATCACGGTACTACTGCTACAGTTAAATGACAACAAGCACCATTTCAGCATGCGAGTGATATGGATACTCCGGAATGCGAAACCAACATTCAGACGTATGTAAGGTTAACCTTTTGTAAACTATCGCAGAAACATTACGGGGTAAACTTCAATACGAGTCGAGGATGCTTAATATATTCTTGAAAACGTAAATGACGGAGGAGAGAGGCACTCTGCTCTGCACTAAGAATGTTCTAATTATGAGGCTCGGAATTTTGGTGCTTAGAATTGATGAAATTCAATAAATATATCTAATTATAGCAAAAACTATTCCAGATACTACATTACAAGTTGTTAACAGCAATTATTTGATATACAAAAACCAATAATAAAGAAACAATACTATCTTTTCCGCTACTTCTTATAAACTAAAGAATACATTATATTTAATCTAATTTTTTCAACGAATTTTATGGGAATTAGTGACCATTATATTCCTATGCATTTTTTTATTATAAAGCATTATTTAACTCGGACAGTGTGCCACATTAATTGAAATGTGGCTAATTTTACAGAAATAGAATTTTTTCAAATAGCCATAGCTTGAATAGTTTTTATCCAAAATTCTTTTAATTTTTTTTAAATTAAAATTTCTACTTTAAGAATCGTGCGTCTAACAATTTAACTATTTCACTACATTCGGCTAAAACAATATTGCGCTGCTAAGTTTGATTTCTTTATTCACTGTTAGACTACTTTAAACATATTTGGAGAGATATCAGACGTGTTAGGAAATTACTAGACTTTTGAGAACTTTGTATGGGATTTGAATGCTAATGATAAAGATTGTACTTTTGGTCCCAGTGCGTCAGATGTGCCCGTTTCATCGTGCCCGCCAGTCTGCTCCGCGCGGAACCCATTTTCAGTTGCTCGTAGTTGTTCTTTATATCCGATAATGATTGCTGTTTTTGAGTAATAAATCAGAGCTCATCAATAAAAAAAAGCCTTTTCTCTCTGACCCGAATAGCGAATTATATCCGAAAGTATAAAAAATATCTGATTCTGTCTCTGTTTTCACATTGACGACACATTTCCCCAAAAATTAACTTGTGGCCCATATTTGCGTTCTATACGGTTTTGCTTGTCGGTATTTTCCCGTGCATACAAAACCTCAATGCGTTGCAGAGTATCCGAATAGGCATGCAAAGCGAAAGTTGTTTCTGGCACGAAGTGTTTCTTCCCACCTCCATTGCCACTGCGAAGCGGGTAAATATTGGGAAATCCACCGAAACGACGTTCGGGACTTTTCGCTTCCTCCCCCTGCCCACCGCTTCCCCTCGGCCGCCAACACTTCTCGCCTGAGTTCTTGAGCACGCTGCGTAACGACGTCAAGGAAAATTGCGTCTCTCCGAATTGAGAATTCTATGCGAGAAAACGGTCGGTCACAGGCAGAGGAAATTGAAATTTTGTGAGAACCATAACATTTTACTTTTCAAAATATCGTATTGTACGGACTTGTTTGTCCGGTACGTAGAATGTTTTTTGAAAAGCAACATATTACTAATTATATTTAACGTTGACAAAGACATTGTGTAAAATACTTATTTAAAAATAAATTATTCAATATTCAGTTTGTGTGTTTTAAAGCTGAATATGTTATGCATATTCATAGCACTTTACACCTTTAGCTGAATCGTGGACTCAAGCGCAGAAGAGCAAATGGAACTTTTTCAGTGCTGTAAAAGGTGAATGGGAATTCGAGCAGGGTCCATCAAAGACTTCTACCGGAGATGTCCATACCGCTGCAGTTACCCACGTACTCATACAACACACTTTCTATTAGAGTAGTACTGATTGATTGGTATTCCGGGGCACTGCTGTGGTCCGTTAGTGTAGTGAATGTTTCATCCCAGGAAGCGGTGTTGTTTCTCCCCCGTTGGGGGTGAGATTAGGTGTCAGCGTACTTGTCGGCTTGCGAGATATTTCCCTCCACAGGTATCTTCCCAGCAAGTCACTGCCCCTGCCGAGACAAGCCCTCAGATCCCAAATGATCTTCCAACATGTGTAATAATGTAGTTAATGTAACAGAAGCGTGTTGTGTAAGAAAAGAGGATAGGAAAAGGAAGATAAAGTAAATGCAGTGTGCGATCCGTGGCCCATTTGCTAGGATATCGCTCTGGCATTCCCCCGGTATTGATGCGAGAAACCACGGAAAACTACCGATCTGAGCAGCCGGACGGTAGAATGTTCCTCCAGACACCAGCTGCATTCCTGCCAGTTAGCTACTAGCTAGCGTCGAAAATACTCCCGAACTCGAACCCTAGAACATTCCAGTCAGAATCGCTGCAAAGACAGCAGCAATACTGGTTCTGTGGTAACCCAGATAATCAGAGCGCGCCCCTTTCGTTTCCATCCTCTTCCCTCGCTCTCTGAATTTACTTTCTTGGTTCTATTATAGCATTAAAAAGGGCAGCATAAAAGCGAAATAATGTAATTAATGATTTCGTAAGTTCTCTTTAGTTACTGAACTATAAAATAAAATATTGACTTATTGTTTTACTTCTTTAATCTACGGACTAGCTGAACACATGAGATTACATCATACGAAAGAAAGGCATGCAGAAAATGACAGAAAAGTACTATAAAAGTACTATACGAATATCGATCTCAAAAATATTCTTCCTTGTCATTCAATAGTAATTTCAAAGATTATTGAACCGAGAGGTTTACAAAATTGAGAACAATATAAAAACTATTTTCTTTAAAAACAGAATTAAGTAAGCATTCTTTTCAATATCTAATAGAAAAGGTTTTATATTTACCAGATTCTATACATGTATGTTGTGGCTTGTATGATCTTTAGTAGAAAATCCTGCTAACCATTGTATCTTAAAACCGAAATGCGTTGAATACAATTGAAATCACTGAAAAGTTTTGAAAATACACATGTCGAACGACTGTTGGGCATTGCGTTTATATGCACGCACAATCTTAATATTCAAAATTAACCTTTCAATGAAAAAACCTTAAAATGAAACGATGACGGCTTTCCACTGGCGCAAGCAAATTGAGTACCTGACGGAAAATACAAATTTAACCCACACGTTAATTGAGAACTGACTACATCATCCCTTCCACCTAAAAGTGGAAGGTGGCACTTTATTTCCGAAGAACATTTTCGTAGCCATTATTTTTAAAACACAAGTTCTTTCTCAATTTTCCACACTTAAGTCTGGCTTATTTCTTTTGGAATATGGTTTGGTTAATGTTTGTTTTCATTCAATTGAATTATTCATTTATTGAATAAATTCTTTTTATCTTGTCATTTTTATATTTTACCTTTTTTCTGCTAATATTGTACATGAAATGTGGACACCCTTCTGGTGCTTCCTTTGCTTTTCATTTTGATATAGGGGCTAGTCTAGAAGATTTTCAATAAGGCACGAGGAAAAACTGGATAGCACCGCGGCGGCGGCCCCCTTTACGCACTTATCTGCTCAATCAGTCCTTTTTCTTTATTTGATTTGGTCCGCAATTTACATGTAAAATTAGAAAGTAAGTTTCACGACAAAAGATGATGGGTTTATTTAGTCCCCAATTTACTTACGGCCCTTTCCATATATCTATTACAATCTCAAAACTAAACGATGAAGACAACAAACTACGTCGTTATCAAAATGTACTATATTCATGTAATGTGCAAATGGTGGTAGATATTAGTTCATTTTATTAATTTTAAGATTCTAATAAAATGTAGTTTTTAATATAAAACGGGTTAATAAGAGCTAATGATAATACATCATTTGGTTGAGTATAAATCTCAAATTTCTTTCAGAACGAAACTCTGAATATTTTAAATAAATGCATTGTTGGAGGTGTATAGTGAAACTGTTTCATAAATATGTTATCTACTTGTGTTTACGATATGATTCACTGCTTTTCTCCCATTATATTTGTTGATCTCTCCTATTTTATTTACATGTAATGAGTTCACACATATTTTTGAACCGTGTTGACTTCACACCAATTCTCTACATCGTGCGCACCACATATTTTTGTCAATGTGTTCACCGCGCACGTACCTTTTCCGACGTTTACTGCACACCTATTCTTCATTTCCTTGATTCCACACCTGTCATGTCATCGTTTGACTGAACAAATTACGTTTCTTTCACGTGTTTCCTGCCTATCTACTATTTCTTCAACGTGTTGACTGCAATGTGCTAACCTGTGACGTGGGTGCACCTATTTCTGCGTGGTGTCCATGCGCCGTGGCTTGCTTTGTGGGGGGATGGGGTTGAGGGCGCAGGTCGAGGCCGAGGCGCGCCGGCCTGGCCCGCGACGCGACGATGTACTCAGCCGGATGAAGTAGTGGGGAATCAATACGCGCCACTGGTCCGCTGCCAGAAGTCGCCTGCGCCGGCCGTTCCTCCTGCCCCGACGACCGCCCGACCGCCCGACCGCCCGACCGCCCGACCGCCCGACCGCCCGACCGCCCGACCGCCCGACCGCCCGACCGCCCCACCGCCCGACCGCCCCACCGCCCCACCGCCCGACCGCCCCACCGCCCGACCGCCCGACCGCCCGACCGCCCGACCGCCCGACCGCCCCACCGCCCGTACCCTTCAAGAGAAGATAAAAGCCAAGAAATTTCAATAATTTCTTTAATCTCCAACGAGCAGAAACTCCCATACAATATTTTATTATAATACCATATACAAGTATAGAATTCAAATGTCACACGAATAACATAATTGATATAGTATCCTATGAAATTTGAAGTAGTATTGAAGGAACATTAAAGAATGTTATGCGTAATGAACACCGATTTTGGACAAATTACGAACCATCGCATTGACCCTTACAGTTAGTGACCATTACTTTGACATTGACCGTTACCCTTGCATTGACCGTTACCCTCGCATTGACCGTTACCCTCGCATTGACTGTTACCCTCGCATTGACTGTTACCCTCGTATTTACCGTTACCCTCGTATTTACCGTTACCCTCGTATTTACCGCTACCCTCGTATTGACCGTTACCCTCGTATTGACCGTTACCCTCGTATTGACCGTTACCCTCGTATTGACCGTTATCCTCGTATTGACCGTTATCCTCGTATTGACCGTTACCCTCGTATTGACCGTTAACCTCGTATTGACCGTAACCATTGTATTGACCGTTACCCTCGTATTAACCGTTACCCTCGTATTGACCGTTACCCTCACATTGCCCGTTTCCTTCGCATTGACCGTTATCCTCTCATTGACCGTTATCCTCTCATTGACCGTTATCCTCTCATTGACCGTTATCCTCTCATTGACCGTTATCCTCTCATTGACCGTTATCCTCGCATTTACCGTTATCCTCGCATTTACCGTTACCCTCACAGTGCCCGTTTCCTTCGCATTGACCGTTACCCTCTCATTGACCGTTATCCTCGCATTTACCGTTATCCTCGCATTCAACGTTATTCCCTCTAGCCTGGACCGTACCCACCTCTACGGCCCCCGTCTCCGCCATCCCGCCTGCTTCACCACTCCGCCGCGGCGGCGTCGCTCCGTGTGCGCAGCGAGCGAGCAAGCGAGCGGGCGGGCGAGCGGGCGGACGAGGACAGGGCGTGGCCGGGCGGCGCCGGCCGAGGTTGGGTAGACAAGCATTGGGAGGGACATCCGATGGACGCCCAGCCGGTCGCAGGAGATGAGATTGGAAGGCGGGGGCCGAGGGCACGAAGGGCGCCCGCGACGGAAGGGGGTGTGCCACAAGGAGCCCCGCCGAGCAGAAACGGCGAAGGCGATGCTACTAGCAGCACCAGGCACCGCGACGTCGGATAAATTTCTCTGTTACAGAATAATGAACAAGAGGATAAATGTATTATAAAATCACTGTGTAAATGTGTACAAAAAACGTGTCGGATGGCATACAGATTGTCGAAAAATTCCAATGGTGTTCATAAGAAAACGAATCGGTTTACCACCTTAGAAACCATAATACCAAAATTCCTTCAATTTTATTGAAGGAATCATTTCCATCTGGTAATAGTATCATCAAAATATGCACATAATATGTTCTTAGATAAAGTTCATATTATATTATATGTATATTATATTTTATTACACACTGTAAGATAACATTAAGCTATTAAACATTATCCACAACTTGAAATGCCAACTAAAATATTTTCTATTCCATGACTGTTTCTATACAATTAGAATATATATTTACAATAAAACAAAAATACTATACTCATTATAATGATGTTATAAATACATAAATGCACTTGGGCTGTTTAATTTTAAGGTACTAAATATTACTCTAACACGTACGGAACTTAAAGTTCTGAGCCTGTACTCCAATCTCGGTCAGCTTGTTCGTCCATTTCCTGTTTCCATTTTCATTCTGCAAATGCTGAGATGTACTCTTGTTTTGTTTTTGGATATGAATGCGACTTCACTAAGCACACATTTCGAGTTGATCCTTTTCTGCTATTTGCGATTGGCGTAATACCGGTTAGTGTTGACTGTTGTTATTTTGTGAGCAAAACTATCAAATCAACTCTGTAGTTCAGTTGGGGATGCAAATATTATTTTTATTACTCTAGACCAACATTCAGAGTTTTCAAATGTTTCCAACAACGCTTTGTTGATACCTTTATTAATATTTAAACTATGAATGGGAAAAGAGTGGAATAGGGGTTTAGGATCTCGAAAGGAAACGTGAGCAGTTAAGTGCAGTTTCCGGACGTTCTTGAGGTAAATTCACCGTTGGCCAATCCATCGCCCTTCCACCCTACCATCCAATGCGACCACCAATGTGAGGAGTAGTCTGGTGAAGCGGGAGCAAGATCCGGCTTGTTCGATGCTTCCGTTCGGCTCAGGAAGGTGCCACAAGCAGCTAGCCATCACAAGTTCTTGTTTATAATTCTTTCATACGCAGGATTTACTTGGGCTGCTCTCCACCTATATTTAAGTTGAGTGTCCACAATTGTCACTTTAGATCACCATAAAATTTTCAATGGCAGGAAATTCTCTTTGGGGACACGCATCGCGTGACATTGTGTAACCCTTTCATCGTGTGCGGGCGCCAGTGTGAGGCCTGTTTCGGCTGGTCTGGTACCAGCTCAGGTGGTTAAGGGAATCAATTGATGTCACTGCAATGGCTCTGATTGAGAGTCCAGACGGTGGCAGAAGATTCGATACTAGCTAGTACGTAGCTAACTGCTCTGATTCGTAGTTTTCCGTGGCTTCTCCGATCGACGCCAGTGGAATGCTGGACCGGTACCCTAACAAATAGCCCACGGACTGTGCATTGCTTATTCTATCCTCACCTCTTAATTAATTACTTACTTGCTTACACACACACACACACACTAACATTTACTTTCGTTTCAATACCACACATGTGGGGAGACCAGTCGGGAGCTTAAAGTTTGCCTCGGTTGGTGCGGTGCCTCGCTGGTGCAAGGTACATAGTTGGGGAAAACCCCGCAAGGGCATGTTTAGAGCGGCACCAGATGTCGCCATCCAACGGGGAAAAATTACCGCCATCTCCAGCGAAGAAAAACATGCACAACGCTTACGGGATTAATGATATTGTCAGTCGACGTGCCCGGAATCACTAATCAGTCATTTACGGGTCTGGTGGAGTAAGTGAAAGTAGCCGCCTGATTCCTGCTTCCGTTCTGCTCAGAAAGATGCCACTGTCAGCAATACGCTAAAAGTTCTTTTTCTACTCCCATTGTATAATGCTGTCATTTGATGACTGCAACTGGTTGCATAATGATATTCATTTCTATACAGTTTTAATTATGATGGAGATTCTTGACCAATCACAGAGAAGTTTACAAACCAAGTATTGTCACTTAATTAGTCATTGAAAATTGTTCTAGTAAATGTTTCGTTCGTTTTGTTTGTATACTTTAAAATTGCATTTGATATTATTCTATGCGCGACAGTTTTAATTTCTTTTATTAGTAACAATTTTTCGTCGAATATTATTTAAAATAAATTGAATCGTAATTTTGATACTATTTGAGTTGCGCAGTGCTCTTTCGTCGGCGGACGGGTGGCCAGATCCACCTGCGGCAGCTTGCGAGGGTAGGTTAGGGAGCGTCCGCTAGGTGGCCTTGGGTGAATCCTTTATATCAACGACCACGAAAAGATTCAATGTAAGTTTAAGTTATAAAAGTTGTAGAAAATGTACCGCATTAAACTCGATGTTATGGGCATTAATACACTCGCGTGAAGTTTACGTTCCTCGCTCGTATCGTAATATCACACTCGTATATTAATACCAATCATTACATCATCGCTTTATAATGCACTATTCTAATTCTTGTCCAGGTAGACTTTTAGTGCGGTCGTCATCAAATTCCTTTGACGGTAAATTCTTTGGTGAACGCGTTGTCCCTCCGCCGTGCCCTGCGGTGCGGGCGCCAGCGCTGGGCCTGGTCTGGCGGAACGAGCGCCTGATTGATGCATCCGCCCATGGAGGCGCCGCCGGGTCCAGAGGGCGAAGGGCGAAGAGCGGCGCCCTTCGGGATCAGCTGGGTCGTTGGCATTCTCAGGGAGCGTCACCGCGCTCCCGCGCCGCGCCGCACGCACTTCTTCCGCTCCGCCCCACTCACCGGGCGATGGAGTGGAAGCGACCTGCTTTCTATCTTCCAGCACTATTACTATTTTATTTATGTAACTTCCCAAAGTAAATGGCCTACTCGTGGCTCAGAGCGAAGTCGCTCGCCTTCATCAAGGAGGTCCGGGTTTGATTCCCGGACAATCTCATATGAAATTTGTTCCAACAAGACTAGTTAGGCCGCTTCCCATGGGCTAGTCCAGCTCCTATGAAGTGTGCTAAACCCTTCCCATATCCTTATTCCTTCCCAATTCTGGCCGCTGGGTAGTGACGCAGGAGCGCGTGGTAGGAGGCGCGTACGCGGAGATGCTACCTGGCGGTCCTCTAGACAACTGACTGCGAAGGGACGTGACATGACAGTATTAATGGAGGATTACTCTGGGGAGTAACGCTGGGGCGCAAAAGCGCTCAACGCCCACCGACGGGATCGGAGACGCATTGCGTCAATTAGGACGCATCAAATTTTACAATATTCGGCTATTACGTTGTTCTGACGGTAGACGGAATAATTGAAGGGCTCAGTAGAACAACGGCTATCTCACATTTTTTGTGAGATTGAGTTGTTAACATTATATAAAATTTCAAATATTATTATTTTAGTGTAAAATTATATTTTAATCCAATATGGACTCACTTGAATGTGTACTGTGTTTGAAACATTAAACATGTATTTAGTTATATGAGGGAAGTTCAGTTAAAACCCTCATTATCTCAGAACTATGTCAGTGAGTGACAGCTCATTTTTCTACTGAGCCCTTCAATTTATTTTTCTAACATTAATCAGCTAAAAATGTGTAACGCAAGAAGTGTTTTCTGGGCACGTTTTCTTAAATTCTAGGATCCGTACCGTCACCCTTATAAAAGTTGAATTTTGAATTCAGATGGAAATGAACGTTTTTTGCCAGAATTCATAAGAAAATATTCGTTTTTGTATAATAACTATTTGCAAAGGCAAGTCCGCTCTAAATTTAGGATATTATCCCTCATCGTACACTTTGTGAAGTTGACTTTCTCCCAAGAGAACATGGAGAACAATAATTTGAATAACTATATTTCCTATTGAACTTTTCAAGACTGCGTAGATAGTGCGCAGTCTTGAAGAGTTCAATAGGAAATATAGTTATTCAAATTATTGTTCTCCATGTTCTCGTGGGAGAAAGTCAACTTCACAAAGTGTACTTCACAAAGTTACATTCCTCTAGTTGAGATACGATTTGCTGCCCGCACGCTCAGTCAATCTTGTTAACCGCTTACAAATGGAGAATGGGATAAACTGGGGATCCCAGTATTTTCCCCCTCATTGTTTTTTCCTCTTTTTTTCGTAAAGAGTTATTTTTTATTAATTATCACATTAATTATTTGCATATGTCTGAATCTTTAATGGTACTCTCAACGCTTATCGTCTTGTTACAAAAGCATCGCCATGCTTAATGACTTCGTGGAAGCTCTGGCAAATCTCTTACGGCTAGGCCGGCTCAGTTGGTCCACGATGTCACTGCAGCACCTGTGCCCGGGAGGACCTAGGTTCTAGTCCCGACACTAGCAGTATCTTCAATGCTAGATACCTGAGCCTCAGCCGCTGTCTGAAGGAAAATTCTTGTGACCAACTGCTCTGATCGGTATTCCGTTGTTTCTCCGATCAACACCAAGAGAATGCCGGAGCAGTACCGTAAGAAACGGGTCTTGGACTGCGCGCTGTCTTTTCTTCCCCTTCCTTGTCCAATCCTCGCCCCTTCCTTACATACACACATCCGTGCTCGACTATACCACACATGCTGGGAGATCAGTCGGGAACTTACAGCTTGTCGCAGCGGGGGCGGTGCCCTCCTGGTGGGAGATTCTTGGTTGAGGAAAAACCCGCTAGCTGACGGGTACGTTCGCGAGTTCTCACCATCCAGCGGGGGAAGATCACCGCCACTTCCTGAGGGAAACGCACACTACGCTTACGGGACTAATGACATTCGCAGTTGATGCGCACAAAATCACAAATCAATCAGTGTTACGGTCCGGCGTGACAATAAGCATGTTGCAACTTTGTTTTATTGTTAGTTGGTGCAGAAAAAAATGTTTTCGCGGTGTGTGTGTGCGTGTGTGCATGCGTGTGTGTGCGCGCGCGCGTGTGTGCGTGTGCGTGTGCGCGTGCACGTGCGCGTGCGCGTGCGCGCGCCTTTCCTATACCTGAAAAAAAAAACTGAAAATATTTCAACGAACATACAGAAAATAATGCTAATATATTGTTAAGTGATTGGGTCGTTAGTTCTTAAAAATACGAATTTCTCCTTCAAAAATTTTGCAGTTTATCCTGGAGTCGGCCGTTGATTCCCCACCCAACCCATTCCCCAAGTACCAGCATTCCATTGTCATGTGACTGGTAAGCAATGAAGTCTCAAAAAACGTGAATTTTGCGGAGAGGTGGCGGAATCCGTCGAATAATCTGGAAAGGGAGTAGCTGGAGATATTTCCTTGCTATAAAAGAATAGTTATACAAAATCAACTATGAAATTACCTACGCATACATACAATACCAACTCAAGTACCTAACTATACGAGTAGTGCAATGTAGAACTCAGAACTCAAGACCATTCGAACTGAAGTAGGTGCAGTACGTATTTCATTACGACCATTGAGTTTAATTATTTATTCAGTTTTCACATAACTATTTCCCTTTTCCACCTTACTTCCCCTCACTTCTCATTTCTTGAAACATTTGTTCATGTGGAACCTTTTAGTAGTGTCTTTCTTTTTCAAAACTCTTGTGTGTTCGTAAGAAATGTAATCAAACAGTTTTTTGAAAGGGTTCTCTTTGTTGCAGGTATGTTCACCTATCACATTCGCTATCTTTCTTGGAACAAATCAGCAACATGGAAGAAGAGGAAGAAGAAGTAAGGTTATAACAGTAAGTGCTATTTTTAGTTCGTATGATTGTTTTTGTCTCTCCTGCAAAGATTTATTCCAATTTTGGGGATAATGTGTAGTTAGATTCCCGAAGCAATGTTCAAGGATAATTTTGGAAGAATTTTAAAAAAGAGACATTTCAATTCTGCTATTCGACACAATGTTGCTTTTTATAGCTTTCTGTTTTTATTCAACTGATCTGATTCTACCCACTTCAACTTTTCTAAAGGCGTGGACAGACTGGCATAAAATTGGATGTACTTACTCAAGTGAAGCATCATACAAATATAGATGATCGTGCTATATGAACCTAAATAATCATAACTTAGATGTTACATTGTAATTGAAAAAAATGTGTGAAAATAATCACAATTTTGTTGGATCTACATATTGTGTTTACAGGGTACAAAAAAGTGATTCTTGTAATGCATACGCTCGTCACACAGTCTCTGCACTTGAAACATGGTCGAAAAGTTTGTTCTGTGAGAATTAATTTCATATAGTTGTTAGGAAACTAAAGCTTAGAAGCTATGGGTCGTTCATCGAATGGGTACCACCAAAAAATTTGGATAAATCAGGTATACAAGTATGCAATATTCTTGAGCAAATCAAGAAAATAAAGTGTGTTTTCACAGTTGTACACATGATCATGAACATGTGATCTTATTTAATTTCAATAATGAAAAGAATAGGAACAAACGTTTTCTGGTTTCTCATCCCTCATCGAACAAACTGACTAAATAAGAATGAGGTTATAAACCAACTGCGACTATCTACATCAGCGCGATGTGGTAAGCGGCGATAAAACATCGTCCTGTATTTACAAGGAAGCGTAGTAGGATAGGGAAACAAAATTATTTAGAAAAGGACACCTTACTATTTTGAAAATTGTAATTACATTCCAATTGAGTAAAGAAAAATATAATGAGAGTTATAGTAATGTAAGGGATATGTTTAGATACTTTTTATTTGATTAGTAAATATCGATTCCGAGAGTAGTTCGTAGCCTCAACAGAAACCTCAGTAAATCAAGAAGTTAATCAGCCGTGTGCAGTGTAAGAAGATCCACAATAATTCTTAAAGAAAATACTAGTTCCTTTCCTTATACTTTTAATGTAATATTGCGAAAATATTTGACTTATTAGCCGATATGCACTGAAGAAATCGCATGTAAAGAAGGTTTTGATACTTTTTCTTATGAACATTCCACCACATAGCAGGCATTTTTCTGCTATAATATAACTGGGTCATAGCATAGCATTTATATCCTGGTATTGAAAACTAGGTTAACTTGTATTTACTGTTTTTGCAATTCGCATATATTTTTGTGCTTCCAAGATATTTTGAGAACGTTGTTCTCTAGTGACATGCAAAATGATTGATGCTCTGACAACATACTGTTATTTTTAACCCATGCAACACGATGACAGGTTTCGAATATCTGTGATGTATAGCACGTGGAAAAATATCACCGTTTTCCCCTCAAGGGTTTCAATATTCAGTGTTAAAGTGACAGAAACATATTAAGTGGTGAATCGTTTTAAAACTTTTAAGTAATTCAGAAGTGTTAATATGAAACATTTAACCAAATTAAGTTTTCGTAAAAAATTGTTGGTGCCAGATGCGTAAGCAAACTGGATCGTTACCTTAATTTTGTTAATAACTTTTTGTAATGCAACTTTCTTTTCAAAATTTTGTATGTTTTTTCAGATAGCTCTGATGATGATAGCTAAGCTATCGAAAAAGATCTTTCAACTGTAAATAAAACATTGATATCAGACAACATCAGTGTCACATTCTTCATTTTAGTCTTATTTTTTAATTGTAACACATTATGACTTTACATATGACTGTTATTGTTTCTTCCACATTTTTACTTTACTTTCTGTTGGACCTCGTACTTTTCTACGTAAACTACTAAATAATGCAGTGTAACTGCAAGCTAGGAAGGATAAGGAAATTTTGTGTGGGATCAAACCAGAGCAAAATTACGTCCGATAATTGAAAGATTGTTTAGACAGTGCCTCACGCTAATCATGCGGTCTTGTGGTGGGCATGAAGCACGGCCAGGGTATCTGGGGCAGCAGGGCTGTCATTGACCGATTTGGACGTTGGCTCTGCCCCGCGCGAATGCCTGATGCGTCTGGGAGCCCCGGGGTTGGGCGCTGCCCCCTCCACCCCCACGTCCGCCATTTATCTGCAGCCAACGACGGTGATTGATCGACGCTGGAGGCGGTGGCGGTGGCGGAGACGGTGAGGTCGGCGACGCGAATGGCTGATCGGGGCCCAGGGAGATCACCCGTTGCCTGTACTATAGACGTCACTCGCTGGAAATTGTTGTGTCTTCTACTCGGAGTTATCCTTTCGTCGCTGTTGTCGGTACCCCTAATTCGTCTTGCTCTCTTCGTTTTAGTGGTTCTTTGCGTTTTCTCCTTTGTGGTCGTTTTTCTCGGTTGGGTTGCTGTCGCGTTCTTCGCGTCCTCTCCGTCGTCTTAGCAGGCCGTCGCTGTCCTCAGCTTCCTCAATGTTCTCATCGTTTCCACAGCTCTCATCGTCATCACCGCTTACGCCATTCGCGTCGTCCTTGCCGATTTTATCTTCTTTCCCGTCCTCTGCAGTCTAATCGTCTTGGCTGTACTCGTCACTATTCTGCTAGTCTCTCTCACTTTCATCCTTCTTCATTATCACATTTGGCTTTTTTGTTCTGTCTGCAGTCTACAGTAAATTTATTGTCCTTATCACGACCTATTTTACGTTTTTTCAAACTTACATAGAATGCAGAACTTTCAATAAAAGCAGCTGTTTATTAATTTCTACTCATCATAATCCTTACTCAAGTCTTCTTCCCACTGAATATGCCATATTTTCTGTCCTTTCATTAATCATTCATGCCACATCACATTGTTCTTCTCCACTGTGTCACTGCTGCCGCAGACGCCACTTTTGTCGACATCACTTTCTTCACAAATTCACAAACACTGCCTCTATTTGTTCATCCCCTCAACTATTCACGTCAGCACCCCACCACCATTTCAACCACCAGCGCTTTAAACATTACTACAGGCACCACCACCCCTACCACCATCACCGCAGCTACTACCACCACCATCATCATCACCACAGCCACCATCATCACCACAGCCACCATCATCACCACAGCCACCATCATCACCACAGCCACCATCATCACCACAGCCACCATCATCACCACAGCCACCATCATCACCACAGCCACCATCATCACCACAGCCACCATCATCACCACAGCCACCATCATCACCACATCCATTACCAACACTACAGCCACTATCACTATAATCACTGCCATCACCACAGCCACCATCACTACCATTACCACAGCCACGGTCATCGCTAGTACCATTATCACCGCAGTCATCATTATCACTGGTCATTATTATCACCATTGGCACAGTCATCACCTCCACAACCCCACAGCCACCATCTCATCACTTCAGCCACACCCACTTCCTCACCACAACCATCAATACCATTAACACAGTAACCATCTCCTCCGCCATCACCACTCCACCTGCACTGCCACCACTGTAATCACCACCAACACTTCATCCACAACCATCTCGACCGCCACCACCATTACAACAACCACTACTTTCCCCAGAACTGCCACAACCAATACTCTCCCCAGAACTGCCACTTCAACTTGCATCACCTCCACTTCATCTACTTCTAGTGACAGGTGATCCCTCGCAGCCCATCCACTCCGCTCGTGTCCTTTGGATGTGCGGACGCTTTTGTACAGCGCGGGAACCTATCGGAATGTGGACGTTGCTATCTTCTCGCAGACGCTCGCTGGCCCGCAAAAGCCACCAGCGTTTGATCCACGGCACTCTGCGGGCGCCGATCGCAGTCGACTGTCGCGGGGCGTCGATCTCGTGGAAGTGATTGGGCGTCAGTTTGCGACGACAGGTAGCACTGCCAAGCGCACCGTTTGAAATAACTTCGCGCGACCCCTGAAAAGATACCTACGTTTGCGCAACGCGGGAATTGTGGGTTTTAAAGAAGTGTGCTGCTAGGCAGAGGGGACAAGGGGGCGTGGCTCCCCTGAAAATTGCAAGGAGCACCGAAGTCGTACGTCATGAAACATTTTATTTCCGTAAATGAATTCAATTCCTGATTTACCCCCTCTTTTTAACTTGAAAATTATAAAACACAGTTGCAGACTGCATGCCTCATTTTGAGAAGAGGCTCTACTTGCTAAGGTAACTCTAAATGGTTCAGCATAAAATCAATTACAATTTCATTTTCCTCGCAATATGCTTTATTTATTAGTAAAATATATCATATTGAATAAAAAAAGCTTAGTGAGAAATGGGGTTCAGATAGAAATGTATTTACCCCATCTTGTTTCATGGTGTAAACACCTGCATGGTAGGTTTGATCTCCAATGCCATGGGAATTTGTGACTGTAGGAAAATATAAATTATAGTACATAAATACACGTCGTTTTGGATTGGTTCCGTAAAGACAGAAGATTTTACTTTCGACTGATTAATTTCTAAGTATTACAAGAGCCATTGGTCGTGTCGGATTTTAATTTCTATTATTTTGAAGTTGGTCTCTAAATTAAATGTTCTGCGGGAGCGTTGACGAGTTTGGAATCTACCTCTCTTCCTTAATGATTCAGATATCTCTCTTGTACCAATGACATGTATAAAATATCACTGTTCTGAGTCATTAACTCTGCATGTCAATAATTAAAAAGATAATTTGTGAAGATCCACTAAATTTAAATGGAGTTGAGAGCATTAAAGAATTCCCTTGACTTGTTTTACAAAACGTGTTAAAAAAATATCCCATGTACACATCAAACCTACTTATCATTTTAAAGAACCAATTTTTGTGCTGGTGTACTGTTTTATATCTCGGACTCAAAAATGTAGTATTTTGAAGTACTTATATATCCGATAGACTGGGAACAACAATTAATTTGAATATGTCATTTGAAATTCCATTCTTTAACATCTAAAAATTTTCTCTGTATAAAATCGAATAATTTCGTTTCGTCAAAATGAATTTGCATTTCTTTGCTTATCATTTCATGTAGATGAACTCCATATACGTGGTTTCCCAATTGACGTTCTTTTCCATTTTCATTAAAACGTAAATATCATTGCAAGGTTGATGAAAGAAATGGACACTCGAATTGTTACAGGATTCCGTTGCAATTACGTGCTCGCAAATTGCTGTAGGGATCGAAAAATTTGATCGCTGCTGCGCGGCAACACGACGCGTGTATTTTACAACTTGTTAAACGCGCCGAAGGCAGCACGCAATAAATAACAGAAAACAGGCGATTAAATGGCTAACACGCGCCACCGTGCGGCATTGTTGGCGGGTCGTGGTTTCGCTAATTACAGTCGAGATTGATTTTGTTTCGGGCAGCTTTGTCCCGGGTTTTGGACTTCTGTTCTGCGCCGCTCTCGGCTTTGAAAGCTCGAATTAGTTATTCCGCGAGCGAATGACAAAGAAGGCGCCTGCGTTGCGAAATCAGAGGGAAAAGGTAAAAAATGTTCGCAACATCTGCGAATGATGTCATTTTTTCTTTGACATTTTGCTTGCCAAGTTTTTGCTGATTACAACTCGTCTTTCATTTCATATGTGAACGAATATTTCAAAAAATAACATATATAGTACATTTTCAAAGTCATCATGTGGAGCAATGATTGTACAGATGTTTGCAATACAAGAACAATTGAGTTTTGTTCATTTACTTTCTTTGTATCATAGAATCTTGTACAAAAGATCAATTCGATATGTCAGAATAGAATGGAATATAACGGGTAAATTCCAAAGATCCTTAAAAGTAAACTAATCACCTTTACATAGTTCATTAATGATCAGATTGTACTGGAGCATATTTATTTTATGAAATACAATTTGCATAAATTTTTAAAATTATTTTTTCTATAGTTATAAAATAGTTTTGTATTTATCTAAGTCAACATCTAAAATTAAATAAATTGCACCGCTTTGAGTGCAGAATTCCATGCATTTATTCAGTTTCCTTATGTAAAAAATCTCCAATGAAAATTAATTTCTATAAATGCTATTATAGCATTTAAAACCGACGTTCTAATTCTTAATATATTCCCTAACAACGTTCACGGTTAACGCACCTCAGTGATTGTGCATTTATGTAAATATCAACAAGGATGAAAAATATTTTCATTGAAATTTGAATAATGAAAAATGAATAATGTGTGTTACCCTCAAATATTGTTAAAAATATTATCCGTTGCATTGAAAAGTTAACGAATATTGAAAATAAATATTTTATTTGGCGAATAGTTTTTTTTTCAAAACAGTCGATCACATTTTATGTAAAAACTAGGAGGAACAAACATGGCTGTTTCAAAACATTTCGCCTAGAATTGTAGGTGGTTGAATAACAAAACTGATAGAGTCCGGGAACTAAAAATTTTGAGACTCGTTGTTTAAGATACGAGTCCGAGAACTTTTCCCCTCTGTACTAGACTCTTATTTCACAAGAAAATTCGTCCACCGCAAAAAGACCACCGAGCCCTCTGGACTATGAGTGATCGAATCACCCAAGAGATCGTTTCCGTTAACATTGAAATTTCATGTTGCATGGAGTGCTTTGAAGCCACCTAAGAAAATATTATATGAGTATGAAGTATGCAGTTGATTCGGTAGATCAGTTGCAGATAATGCGCGGTGCTGAATTAGGTTGCTACGGCAAGCGGGTTTGAATTAATTGCTCAAAATATGTTTGTGATATTGCACGTAACTCTCAGCCATCTGATACACCGAAATATTAATACAAAAATGGATGTGGGAGGACGTGTATACTTGTTTCACAATACTTTTTATTTTATTAGAAAATATTAAATAAAAGATGGGGGTGCAGGGAATCGTGTAGAAGGTCAAGATTGCTAAGAAATTATATTTTTTATTTATTTGTAGAAACTTTCTGTACAGAGCTGTCCTGACTAGCGTCAGTGATTTTTTTGAGTTTTCCCAAACAAAAATTCAGAATGCTACAATAGCTGTTCCTTGCTTTTTTGCCGTAATGATTAAATGAGATTAGTTGCTTTTTTAACTTTTGGATGCTATACAATTTTGGTTTGTAAAATTGATTTTGAATATTTCGAATGTGCTACTTTTTATTTACAGTATTATATTGCTAGTGTTCTTACGACTTTGAAAACATTTAAACTTTAAGATTAATAATAATATCCCTTTATTAATGCATAAACTTGAAAAGACATTCACATTCTTTTAAAACAGTTTACAGCATTGGAGACGCTTTACTCAGTTAGTAAATGAATATTACTTTTACTCCGGGTTACTTTAGCTATCGTTAGAACTAAGCGCCGAGTATTGTAGTTCTCATCAGCTTCCTACCATCCACCTTTTATTGAGCCGAACAAACTTTCGTTGCCACCCAATACGTTACATCAGGAAAATCAATGAAACTTGTAACCGTAGCGAGCAGTTGAACTACAGGATGCAAGCGAGTGTGTGAACTCGGCCCCGTGCTCGAGCACTGTACGCTACAAAAACGGCGAGCGCAAACAAAAAAAAAGTTGGTTGGGCTGTGTGTGATGCGCCCCAAGTGATCTTCATTTGCTCCGCGCGCCTGGTAATTCATTAGCGTCGCGCACTCTTTCGGCGGCGGGTGCGCATGCAAATTTATGTTAAATGCGTCAGGAGCGCATGCTAATGCCCGGGTTTACGGGTCTCTCCGCGCGCCCGCTCGTGCTGGCGGAGCCCGTTGCGGATACATACTACACTCCAAGGAGACGACTATGATAGATGCTACGTTTTACGTTTTGGGCGTAGCGTGTCTAAGTGACAACTGCGTAGGTTTGCTAACGTATAAGTCCTCGTGGAACCTTTGATATCTCACTTCAAGTAACGCTGTGCCGCTGTGGGTAACACTTCAAGTAAGGTCCGTTCAGGTTATTACTGCAAGATGACTTGGTTTGGATAATGTTTAATTTGTGTAATGAACTTTTAAATCAAAAATAGTCAATATTTAGCCTTTGAGATAGCTTTAATTTAGCTCTTCATATCTCACTGTAATACCTTTAAGGGGTGTCCCTGTGTATGGATACTCTGGAATGACAGGTACAAGTTATGTCTAATTTTCTGACTGCACGGTTTAAATTGAAAATATGTACTTCCGTCGTAATGTAGATATTTTATTTAAAACCATTAAAATTCAATTCAGTCCTTGATACCGAAGAACTGGTTTACGTCAAAACATCTTTCCGTCCGTCTCTCCGTCTGTCTGTGAACAACACTAGAGCCTAAATTATTCGTAGATGTTTTTCCAAAATTAACATTCCTCAGTCAATCTGGTTCTACTCAAAGGTCTGCGTTTTTGAAAAACATTCTTTTAATTTAGAGGGTACTTTACACGAAGCCCTGGCGCATTTTCAAAATATTCTCAGAAATAGTTCCAACTTTTTTCTTTAAATTTCGTGTAAGAATAGAGTTAAATACATTTATAAAGATGGCATATGTCCGATTTTCACTGTTAATTCTGAAATTTCGAAAATTGCAAAAATTTGCATTTTTCGGCATCTTCCTACAACTACAATATTGAAGGTAGCGATACTTTCTTGAAATGAAACTTGTTTTCCATAGTTATTTCTTCCAGTATCGTCATGAAAATGTTTTTGAAAGTTTTATTACTTTTCGAGAAATTTTGAGTGAAATGTGGGTAATATTAAAAAAATCAAAAAGAATTTCGCAAAAATGATTCCATTTGTTTTCTTTTGGTAGGATGAGTGTTGAACGTTCAATAAAGATTTATAAAGATCACTACATTTATGAGTACTTGTGTTTCAAAATATGTCTTATGAAGTTTCTCAAAAACTCAAAAGTTATCTTTGAAAGTGACCTCGAAATTACGGATTTTCAGAAACGCTCAAACACCATTTTCTAAAAACAATTCATTTCTTTTCTTCACATGAAATGTACCAACTTCTTTTCATTCATGAAATGTACCAACAATATCTCGTCATAAATTATTACGAGATCGTGCCGTTTTAACTGACATCATTTACCTGTTATATTCGTGACCCGTTCCGAATTTATGGAAAACTATGGGCGTCAGGAACAGATTACGATAATTAATACTTACAACCACTGCCTCCATAGCTAATCTTAACGAAATAAATGTCCGGCAGGCTGGGTCAATGGGTCACGTAATGGATAATCGCTATCGCCTAGATAGCCGATTATTGGATCTGCCAACTATACAGTATGGCGAGGAATCTGAAAGGAAATAATTATATTTATCTCTAACTACTTATCAGTTGTAATTGACTACATGAAAATAATCTTTCCATTTCCAAAAGAAAATTTAACAATTTATTGACTTGTGAACAATTATTCTGTTTTTAGGTCATGACCGCGTTTAAAAGAAAACCTTTGTACTGCAGTACTTATCTAAACGTGATCTTGACCGACGGTGCCCCGCATTATCTTCTCACTTGAGTGATGATAATTGCAAGTCCAGCTTCTCTCTTGTAATGTTGCGATGCCGCCGACGAATCCAGCCCTCACTGCCTCGAATATCTACCGGTTCTTACTTAATATTCACAGTTCCTAGTTCTCCCTAACTACGTGTTAAAACATTAAAGTTCAAAACCGCAATAAAAAAAGCTTTCAAAGTCCCAAGCGTATTTAACTGCTCCACATCAACTTTCAGAGTGCGAAAACTACTATTCTGACGACAAACTTTCAAGTCCCATTCCCCTAATATTAAATTCGCGAGCGATCTGTACCACTCGACGACCTCTATCAGAATGTCATTTACTCCTCCGTTTTTAGCCCTCAACGCCTCTGTATCCATCCTTTATTCTTATTTTTTTTAAACAAAACGACAAACTTCGACAGTCTATTCTCAGGAGTTGACAGTCTATTCTCCCTTAGCCAATCCATCCATTTCTTACCAAATCAAGTAGCCACGCCCTCGATAGTCATTCCTTTCTAGACCAATCCCAAATTATCTTATACGTCTTTCTAGCCAGCGCCCCCACCTATTCAAGGCCTGAATGCAGTTTATTGACCTTGCTAACCACTACGCTGGCGTTGCTAAGGCTGTATATTGCCATTTGCAGACTCTTTTAACCCAACCCATTTACAGCAAATGTTACTGCCAAAATATATAATATATTGGTATATCACAACATTTTAAAATTTTTTACATAACTAGCGATTTATATTAATTATCGCATTTGTTAGTAGAAATGCTTAAATGTTTATAAATTAAATTTCTCAAAAACTCAAAAGTTTTGTCTGAAAAAGAGTTTCAAATTTTGTATTTATAGAAACGCTTAAAGGATATTTTCTGAAAATTGAGTTTAAATATTTTAAAGAAAATTTTCATCTAGACTAGGTTGTTCTTCTATAATATTCTTTAAGTCATTTTATTTCTACGAGTAAGAGACAGAAAAAATTAAAAAATGTGAAACAATGTCCTTTGGGCTGCAATAGATGGAGGCAGAACCGAAAATATAACCTAGACAAAACAAATTAGAAAATAATTATTACGAGAAAGCCTGTGATGTTCTGTAGCACCGTTAGTTAATTTAAAAACCACATAACAGTAGTACTCAATTAAGTATTGTTTAACAGTTTGCCAATTTTAGTAAAGTCACTCTCACACTAAAACAAACATTTCAATGATCTCTAGTTTGGCGGGTACCAGTGTATTTCAGAGACTACGAGAAAAGCGACGCATGTTGCTTATATTTCAGCAGCAAGAACAGAGTATTTTTTGAGAGATTAACATCTTTCAGAAAGACACTGCAAATTTCTAAAAAAAATAAAATCAGTAAATATTATTTGACAATTTTTCGCTGTCTGGTAAAACTTTGACACCCCCCCCCCGAGCTACTACTTACTTGGTAAAGAGATTTCCTACGCAATCGAAGGGGTGACCTGTTTGAAGCACGTCACAAAGTTGCAAATCCTGATCTCTACACAATTTGGTAAAGGATAGTTAACATACTTGCCTTTGTATCAATTCTTTTTTATATTCACCGACAAATTCAACCATGTTATTTAGTTTCCGTAACCGTTAAACGATAAACAAGTAAACGATAGCATGCACTACAGTATTACTTCCGACTGAACAATCATCGTGGTCACTATTCGTAGAGGAATTGCGGCAATTTTTCAGAATGGTGAAATTGCTAAACATTGCTTTCATTGTCAAATATAACGCTCCGGTGAAAATACTGCTTTAAATCAATCATTACTTCATTTTGTCCTGAATGCGTTAGGATCAAATTTCAAGTAAATTTGCCAACTGAGCAATAAAATAAATAAAGTGCGCAAATCTACCGGCAATTGAAAGCCTTTCGTAAATACTTTATTTACAAATAAATATTAAAATGTTTGCAGAATAAACATGGAACAAAGCGAATGTATGCTACAACGGGCCGGTGGTTTTTATTTCTGACATATGTATTGTAATAGTAGTATACAAATTCTGTTTAAGAATAAACTTTTGTAATGAAAAAATTGAATTAAAACGCATTTATTTCTATATCTAGCATTAAATTATTGTTGTTACATACGATATTTTTTCGTTGGTTTAAATCCAGGCTAATGCATTAGTCAGCGTTTGGGATCATACGGAAGAGCTGCCATGACAATAAAGATATATATATATATATATATATATATATATAATTATTATTTTTATTATAATAATTATTGTAATTATTATTATTGTTGTTATTATAGAGCATATTTCAACAGTTTGAATAAATCATTTAATTGTGCTGGCTAGCGCAAAATGAAGGATATTTTTCTTAACGTACTTGAACCAAATTAGAAAGTGATGAGGGAGAAGCCATCGTCAGATGCATGTATCGTCATACAAAAAATAATATTTTTTTCTTTGGATATTTTTTACATTTTTCAAAGAAATTGAGCGAATTAATTTCCTTTTTTAAATTTCATCATAGAATTCACTAAAAGTTTGAGAAGTATTTTAAAGGTTGCCTTTCAGAGCATTGATTGCTTTTAATTTTCATCTATGTTATTTTTGTATTATATATCATTTATTATTGCTAGTTTTACAGCAAAAACGAACTGTATGTTGTTTTTTATTTAAATGAGAATTAAATTTGTTGTTTCAGATACGTCCAGAACGTGATTTTAATATATTTTTGTTACATATAATCACCGGTATTTGTATGCAATTTTTAGAAATAACCAAGCGGTTTTCTATTATCGGTTTTATAAAGAAGTTTCGCTCACCTTGGGCGTTTTTCTGAATAGTGCTAGTTGAATGTGACCGCGTGACTTAAACAATGTCAGCAGGAACGAGAGAGTTTGAATGGAATTTTACGCACTTCTAAACCTGCAAATTTCACTTCAGGTCGCTACGGGTTCTCTGGGTCACCTCACGTCACACGGTCGCTACGGGCTCTCCTCCGCTGCCTGACAGCGCCCCTAGCGGTGAAGTTTCAATTAAATTTAATGCGTAGGTTTTCACTGGAAAAGACGCGAGAATGTTGGTGGTTGGCGTCATTTGAAAAGGCGGACGTTTTCGTGAAAGCAAAAAATGTGGCTTATATCTCGTTTTGACTCTAATGGGGAAAGAGCGTCCTTTGTTTCCTCCCGTGTATATTTTAACGTTTGGAAGAGAAGAGATGTCCTAGAAGCAGGGGAATTGTTCGTGTCATTTTGATTAAAAAAGTGTAGGTATTTGTATCCAGAAACGTGAATTGAGGAACTCTGTATTTTCTTTTACAAACAAGACGATATTTGATGGTTCGTACTCATACAGGGAATAAAAATTGTTTTGGTGAAATGAAATATGATATTTTCTAGGGCAATGTTTCTAAAAATGCCGCCTAACATAAATTGTCATATAACATTTATACTTAACATATATTAGATAACAACGTCTGCCTACTGGGAAATAGATGAAGAATCAGTAAATTTTAAACAAAGAATTTGTTTGTTTTTAGAGCTCTGGTGCGTGAGAAAAATGTGGAAAACAACTAGGAATCTTTAAGGCAGGAATTAACACAATCTCGTCATACTTGCTGTTAAACGGATACGAATGTCAAAAGAATAGGAATATTACATTGTTTCAGAATTCCTCTTTTTCATTCGTTCATTTTCCACTCTTATATTCAACAAGTGAATGAATACTCGCTCACTGATTTTTTGTCTTTATAAAATATCTGCTGATATCTTTGCAGAACTTGGAAGAAACATTGGTAGGGTGGTAGCTGCAATAGGTCGTATGTAAAAAAAAATCATTTTTTTGTTTATTACACTATTGTGATCAGTCAAGAGAACTACATCTTTTGCAATATGTCGTAAGACGAGGGAGTAATTGAAAACCGAATAGCAAGCTTTTATATTTGTGAAAGAAGCTGTCAAGATATGGAGAGGTAGGAACATTTACCGTTCTTCCTGAAAACTACGGTAGATTTGACATAAGACCTTCTGCGGTTACCACGACGTGTCACATCACGGAACATCAAAAACAAATGCAAAAGTTACTGCTAAAATAATCTATTTTCTTTCGTTCCTTCTTCCTTCTGTTTCAAGCAAAACTTGAAGGTTCTGCAAGGTTAACTTTCCTTTCAGTACTTTGCTATTAATTACTCAGTACATGGAAGGTAAAGTTGTTAATAATTATACTTGATGTTCCTTACTATAGGGTCCCTGGTAGACGTTACTAGTGTAGTCTTGCTAAAATGAAAAATGAAGTTAATTTTTCTTGTGTCACATTTGTATGTAGTAGTGAAAACTTAATTTTTTATGTGGTAATATCAATAAACTAATCTATAATATTATTTAACGTCTTTATTATTTTTCTTTGTAATGCTTTAATCACTGAGCAAATACGTTTTCAAATTTTTCATGAAGTTGACAATTTATAATTGTTCAGATTTTTTCATTGCGCTCCAGAAAATTATATTAAAACTCTTTCTGAAACAATTAATTGCATGATTTATGTAAAGGAATTATTAAAAATATTTTGTAATTAAGGAGCTGAGGAGAAGATTGAAGTTTAATATGCCGTGCATGAGGTTGTGTATTTGAATCTTTCTTGGGGCATCTTTCTTGTGATATTGGGACGAGGGAAACAGCAGTAAGACACTACATAAAATACCATGATTTATAGCAAAATAGCATGATTTTATAGTTGTTTGGTGAATCAAATTGTTATTGTTACAAAACAAAATTTCTGGAAGTATGGCTCATGTGAAAGGAGAAGCAGACACACCACTGAGCTGGGGTCAGACTCTTGCCCTTTAGGAATCAAATGAGCTTGTATTAATCATTACATCAATCGAGTCAAATTATCACGTTCCTCATACTTGATTGTTAGCATTCCATTGGGAATGCAGCGCACAAAGAAATAAGAATAAACGACATTTTTCAACAGAGTACATTGCAGCGTTATATTCTCAACTACTCGTATGCATAATTACTCGAATAAGAAGTTGTGTCAAAGCGTTCACCAAACCCTTCAGTTGTATTTTCTATTGCATATTCAAAGGCATACACAGACCAGTCGGTAAATAAACGTTTTCATTAAGAATTGCCTAATGTAAGTTAGGTATACACAGTATACAGTCTATATTAATAAATTAAAAATTTTATTCTTATTATTTATTATTTATGTGATTACAGAACATTTCCTGAGTTGGTATGATACAAATCCAAATTTCTCTTTACAATATCATTATTTCGAAACAGAATAGAAATAATGCAATTAATGTACATAGCATTGAAGCTCTTTGTTCTTTCAGGACTTCCAGGCAGAGTACTTTCATCAGCGAGACTTGAGAATAGTGGCAATTATGTGAGAAATGTACCACAGTTTCCACAGTTCTCCCGAAGTCTCTCGTCAGTGTGCTCGACCCTTTTTCTCGGAGCACCTCCTAACTATACTTCTAACCCAACTTTTCTTCTGCACTTCTCCTAATGAACCGCATAAGTAAAATGAATGAAAAGAAAGTTCGCGCAGAAGCAAGAAAACTGCATCTGAGAGGAATATTGACGTTGTGATTTTAAGTATGGGCAGGGAGATTTTTCCACTCGTTCTGTCCAATAATTTTTGCCTAAAAGTTTCGTCACATAGTCCGTATAAATAAGAATTTTGACATTTTGCTTTCGAGGATAAAGTGGAATTAAATTAATTTTGATGTTCCTTGTACAACCTCTAGAACCATGTTTGTTCAAAATTGTCTTGATGCACGCGAACACAAGCGTGAATTGCTCTTATTTTGTGGGCACAGGTGGCGAAGTCCCTTGCGGCTGTAACCGCAAAACCGAGTGGCTTGTTACAGTCAGGCAAGAAGCATGGATATGACTCATGTGATAAACCATAGCATTTATCTAACAAGATAAGCATTAAAAATTAAAGACTGATCGAGAAGTAGTTCAATTCGTGCACTTAAATTTTATTTGTGCATACTTATATAGAATTTTATTGTTGTTGCATGGAATCCATTACTTCCGTTCTCAGATTATTGACAGGCCAGTTTCAAATTGCGTTACTCGATAGGTAAGGTAACACTCTACAATACGCGTCCCTGAAAATAAATTAAACACTGGATACCACAATGTACTCACACTTAAAAAAGTTCATTTGTTTCTTCAATCGTTAAAATCTGTGTGTTGCTTCAAGAGTTACGAGGGGGGGAAAATAATTTTACAAAGCCCACAACTAAACTCTAATTCCTTCGCGTCAACGAAGAAATACTATATAATCCCGTGTCGAGCATTGAGTACTAACAATTCTGTTTTTGTCCGCCTCGTGGCGGAGATCGCCAAGGCAATAGTACCACCTTGATCTCGGACCGAGGGGTCGCGGGTTTGAGTCCTGCCTTTGGTAAGGTTGTGTTCCTCGTCTCCTTTCGCCCCATATCATCACCATATCGTTTCATCTTCAAACCATAACTTTAAATCCAATAGTGGTTTCGAATGACCTAGTACGTGATACGACCTTAAATAACTAATAAAAAATTCTGTTTTTCGCTGTGTTTTGGTTCATCTTCTTTTTTACAATTTTGTTGGTTATTACTTCACTAGCTCCTTTTCTCTACGATCTATCTTATAGGCAGTTTTTAATACACAAGGAACATATTTTGTATTTAAAATCTATCATTGTTGACATCTTTCATATTTAAAATCTGTTTATAAACCTCTTTTCAGATCTTAAAAGATGCCTGTCGTAATGTTATAAGAAACGCTTATAAACGCCCAAACAATGTAAAATAATTGCTTGAAATTAAATGTTCCGCAAAAATTTTGTGCCTATTTCCTCACAAGTTTGCTCATGCGACTTGATTTCCGTATGCACCAAACGCTCGTATAATACCGCACTGTGGCATGTAGTTTTCTACGTTTTGCCATCTTCTTTCCTTCTCTCTTCTTCTTTCCTACATTACATCCACCTTACATCACTTGGCAAGCGGTGCACTAGCGCTTGCTAAAGAGCGGCGTGCATTACTTGTGCACTCCATCTCTGGCTTCTCCCTTCTCTCCGGCAACAGTTTCCCAAGGACTCCGCCGCGGGCGCTGGCGTCACTGCAAACTCTGCGCCAAGCTGAAAGAGCTAATGCACACATCTGCACTGGTGGGAGCAGCCTGCCGGGCGATGGGGATGGGGTGCGACAGCGGAGACGGAAATAACAGTGGCGTAGCGTTAGGGGACGTTAAGATGCTGAGCATCCCCACATTAGGCTTCTATTAATCAAAGAAGCCTAATATTGAATTGATAATCTTCCAAGTGAGTGAAACATATTCAGCGAAACACGTTGTGTATTAATTTGAAATGATTTCCTATGATTGAATTCCGCGCGTTTATGCAAGCTGGCCTCTGATTGCTTGGACGCTAAATGCTTGTAGCGTCTGCCGCCAGATTGCGACGAGCAATGACGCTTGCGCAGACGGCGAGGTTCTCCCCTCCCCTCTTCACCCCTGCCCAGGATTTTTCGAGTCCCGAAAAGCTAGCATACGGATACGAGCAGCAACGGCTGGTGAGAAAACACCGTGTGAGAAGGCTTATGAGAGCACGTTGCTCGTTTGTGCACGAGAGCGCAGCACACTTGAGGTTGTCAGAGAAATATTTTTCTTTCTCACTCGTGATTCCGTGCTTGGTCATGAGCACAAACAGTAGATATAGTGCTTGCCTACTAATTCTCAATTAATATCTAAGAAGTTGAATTCTAACTTAAATATATTAAATTTTAATTTGGTTCGAAATATATCAATTCACAAGTGATCTCATTGTCAACCGCGAGTGAGAACTAAAGCGGAGCTATTTCTTAATTTGCTTTCAAGAAGTCTCCTGACATAAATCTGTTGAAGTAGTGTAACATTTGTTTCAATAACTTAGATTCTAGAGAACATTAAGAATAATGATGTCTTTAGTTCGCACTATTGTTGAGCATTCCCAGACACACGAGACACGCTACGCTACTGGGAAATAATGGAAGCGAGGCTGGGGATGTTTTGAAAATAACTGTTGAAGTCATGTCGTTGGTTGAGGAGACTGTGAGAGCAATGTTTGAAGGGATATCGATTTGGTATAAGTGACTGTTTAAATGAGAATTGCACAATTGAGAATTAAAACTGTAGTGGGAACTGAAAATAAGTGTGTACGCTGAACTAAATTACAGATTTAATTTTTGAACGTGTAGCAGTATTATTCAATGTGTTATATTTTCCAAAGTATACTTCCGTTGCGAAACGATTGGTGATAGTGATATAGTAACCGTAGTAAAGGTGGCATAGATTGCAAGAGTACGACAGTATTACAACAGGTTGGGGTGGCTGCAGTAGAATTCAAATATTTGTGAAAAGTGAAATTAGAATTTGGTAGCATGAACTAAATGGGTGAGCGTGAGAAACAAAGTTCAAATGTCGAAGGTAGCGAAGACAATTTTGTGTCAAAACAAACTGGAACCATTATTCTTGAAGAAGTTTCATAGTTGGAAGCACTGAGTAACTCGGAAAAACACTTGAATTGAAAATATTTAAAATGGAAGCCGTAAAAGTATCTTAAATACCGCCCTATTTTGGTTGATAGTAGAAAATCCGTCATCAACCATTAAACAATTTCCTAGCAAGCACCTAACTTCTGATAAGGCATTTTTACAGGTGACCCTTCAGTCATTTTTCAGAACTGGCGGTGGCGGTAGAGCGTGTATTACTCGCGCAGAGTTTCTTGAACGATGAATTGAAGAAATGAGAGTAGAGTGGGGGTGTTAGTTACGAAATCGTCCACTAGATTTTATGAAGCAATGCCAATCTCTGGAGAATCTGTCATGCTTTCGTACCTTTCTAAATAATTAGTGTTCTAACTCCTCAAGAAACTTCTCAGGAGTTCGAGGTATCTCCTATGATGGATCTTCATCTTCTTCAGTCATTTCTTTAGATTGTTTGGAGAAAATCACGGAGAGAAGTACTCGTCTTCAACAGAAAATAGTTTCTATTTCACGCCAGTGAAGATGTGTTTGGAATGTTGACATCAGTGCGATGTGTTTGCAAGCTTTGGCCTTCCACTGTTTATTGTGCCAAAGAGGGGGGAAACAAGGTCATCGTTCAAGAAAGTTACGCGATTAAAATGAGGTTTGGAGATTGAAATGGTGAAGTCGATGTCTTGAGACTGTACTTGTTTGTGTGTGTGTGATTTGTTTTTTACATTTACCAACGATGTAAAGACAGGATTTACCGACGACAACTGCAGCAACGACTGCGCAGCGGCAATGAAAGGAGTAAGAAAACACGCACACACACGGGCGCGCGGCACTGCAACCCCGTCGGCTACACGGGCGCCGCCGTAACTTCTCGTAAAGTGGCGTGCAAACGGCCAGCACGCGGCAGTCGCTTCTTACCTGTGGCGGGAGGCTCGTCTGGTCCCAGCTTGCCCGGCCGCTTGCGCTCATGATTTCGTAGGGCGCCTCTGAGAAGCAGATTCGGACCGGCCCAAGGCACTTGCACTCATGAGGAGCAGAAGTACGGAGTCTAGGGTTGCGTGACGAAATGAAAGGACCGTGGTTGTTAGGGACCAATGCTGCCTTTAATGGGTTGTGGTGAAAAGAAATGTGTGGTGTGCTGGATGGGAATATGTATGGTGTATTCATTTTAAATATATCATTACAGAAAAAGGGAATAGAAATTACATTATCGTACTAATTATTTAGTTCATTATTATTGCACATCATCACTCTTCAAAGAGTTCTCATCTTCTCTGTATATAACTCACTTAGCATGGATGACTGTTTTTTGACAATATATAAGAAAGTCAACACAAACGTCGATAATTGTGCTTCTGTTGGAGAGGGTATCCTCATTTCTGCATCAAAGAGATTTCCCAGGAAAATAACAGAAGTTTGCAGATTATGACAGAAGGGACAGATTGTTGCAATACACATTAGTTCATAACTGGGAAATAGTTCATCTAAAGCCCTTACATCAGGCATTCGTGTTTCTGAAGGAACTAAATTTTTGTGAAGCTAGGTGAATTTTTTGGAAACTAGAGTTTTAGAGAGGACAAGTGGTGATAGGCGAGGGTAAGTAGTCAATGCGTTATGTTCCATAACCGGTATTTCACAAAACCAAACCTTCTGAGACTTATTTAAATTTTTGATGATTTATCTCTTTTTCGGAACCCATACTTTGAAGCACGGGTGTTCAGATGCAAACAATAACTCCAAAAATATGTAAAATTAAATTGAAGAAATGAAGACCTTTAATATTTTCTTTCTATTGAAAAGTATATTAAATTAATATAAAGGTCACTGATCGTTTATCACAAACTTTTTTATTCCATATTCCTTTCATCAGTACATAATAGCTCAGTTCATTGTTACCTTTTCCCTTGTTATGTCTGCTATTGCCAGTTTTATAACAAAAGTTTTTATCTATAAATATTCTTTCCACAAATACTATAACTCCAACAGATCGAAGTAATACTATTACACCATAAGATTGAACTGACTTTCAGTGAAATTTAATCTCAACAATTAGCAATATTAGAACATTTATTCACACACAGAACTACATGTTTATTACTGTAATACACAGTAGGATTCAATATGATGCTATTTTCACTTTTAAAGCTATGATTTACGAAGTGCGGAGTGTTCCCACGGGTTCATTAGTAATATGTTAAAATTATAATTAATTTGAGCACTGGATTTACCGATCACTAATGATAAACAGGCTTATTTACGAGTTATGGCTGTTGCTCAAGCGTACAACTTCTGATCAGTCTCGGAATCAATTTTGTCATTTCTATCACGTTAGATTTTTTATTAAACCTTAAGTTGACAAACTAGTCGTACAGATTCTCTGCAAGCTACGTCTGGGAACCTAATGTTCTAAATTTTTTTATCCTGTGCCAACACAGTTACTTTGTTGTTTGTAAATATGATTTGTAATAATTTCGGCAGAATATCTTCTGTTACTTTTAAATTTTGGTGTAATTTTAAATTCTCATGAATTAATTATGAATCAAACAAGCAAATCGTAGTTTTCTGACTCCTGCAGGTTTGTGCATGTAGTTCCTTGGTACAATTTCTCAGGCGTCCTCCAGTAGCTTCTAACTAGTTTACATTCTCCAACAAAACGTAACACTTCTTTCCCCTATTTTTCGTCTCATGAAGCCTTCTTTCCGGTGCTTAAGGTAGCAAATCCTTAAGATACTACACATTTACTGGCATAATAGTGGTATACAATTCACCGTGGGCCAGTAATATTTCGCCCACTTTCGGATCTGAATTCTCGTGGCTGTGTCTTGTAATTTTCGTGACAAATGGAGCTCTCAAGATAGCCACTCCTCGGACGAGCCGGGCCGTCGCGGGTACTTCCCCGACCTTCTCCTATTAGTGCCGACGCTCAGGTAATTACGCCACGCCTTATCAGATACATCACGCAGCGTATAACGTACGTTCCTGAGGTCAAACACCAGGCCTTGCGACCATTAATAGCGCCGACGTGCCTTCGTGATGGTAACCCTCCATCGAGTGTTCTTGTCGACGTGAGGGAAGGTGTTCTGTGTGTCTTACTCGCGCGATTGCCATCGTCTGTGAAAAACCGTCCGGCCTCATGCAGCCCATTTGCCATTTTGATGGGCCTAATGTAGTTATCCGTGGGGTTCGTGGAGAGTTTTTCACTTTGCGTGAACGGATTTTGTGTGGGTCTTTGTGCGTGTTGTTAACACTGGTGATGAGATCATTGTTCAAATGGAAAAATCTGAATTCTTGCAAAACACTTTACAGGTTTTTTCCTTCTACACTTTTAATTTCAGAAATGTGCTAAACGTCTAATAGTCATGCACACTTTAGAGGGTCATTATTTCATAATGTGCTTTTATAACTTGAGGAAAAGTCTGAAAATTTCCTTTAACTTTTAATTAAACCAATAAAAAAGAAAAAAAATGAGATTTCTTTTGACCATAAAAGGTGAAATAAGAGAAACTTACAATCGCTTCAAGTTTGAGCTTCTGTTAAAATAAATTATATTTGTTTTCAATTTGATAATTACATTTCAGGTCTGTTTTTTGTCTTTCTTTCACTATTCACTACTGAAAAACTGCTGTAAGGTTTCTGGTCAGATCCTCCCATTCAATAAACATTTAAACAAAGCAATACCAAATAGCTAAGTTAGACCTTTTCAACCTCCTTTTAGTCTTGATGCAAGTTGCATAAGTTTATGCAATGCGCGCAATCAGGTGTGGTTAGTTTGGGTCAGTTGTACAACATTTTGGATTCTCATTCACAGATTTTGTCCAATCAAATTTTATTTTACATTTTCATTGAAAAATAATTTAGTATTTAAATTTGCTCTTTATTTTCTCTCTTAGCCGCGCAAACTGCCGAGATCAACAATGCGGGAACACGTGTGGATCGCCCGAGTAGTGAAAATATGGCCCGCAACAAGATTAAGGTTTTAGTTATGGCCCTAGAGGTCTTACAAGTTGGACACCCCTGCCCTAACGGTCCCCGCTGCCACGAAGATCAACAAACACAAAGACGCTGCCTCGGCCGCAGCAGCAGTGGTAGCGAGAGCGGTGCACGTAGGTAGTCCCGAAAGGCAGAAGGTGGTTCTCCTGAAAGTCGCAAGTCGCAACTTCGCGCTTGGCTGAACGTATTGCAGAGAAAACATGAGAACTACATAGGTCAGAAATACTCTAGTGAGACACAAGGGATCTAGTAATTTTAGGGATGTAAATGGGATGTGTTAATTGGTGCTTCCAAAGGGAAATAGAAATTGTGTTTCTAGGAGTAATTTCCTCTTTGTGTTAATACACAACATTCCGAGCATAATAATGCGATCCCTCGTGATGTGTTAACTCGATACGAGAGCTGAGGGAGTTCATTCTCAATGATCACGACTCGAAACCGAAGGGGAAAATGTGTTGCAGTGTACGCGTGAATTCAGATATATTTGAGAACTGAAAAGTATATAAAACTATTATAGAAAAGATCCTAATTATAAATAAAATTGATAGAGAAAAGATCCTAATAAGAGAAAATGGAGGAGTCGTGTGAAAAAATAACAAATTCCACAGGGTTTAGAGATGTCCCAAATCTCAGAATTGAAAGCCAATAAACTCGGAAATGAAATGGATGAAAACAAAAAAAGAGGAAAATAAAATAAGACAAGAGACCACGCAATTAAAAAGTGAATAGGTGAAAACAATAAGTTCCCTATAGTGCATATTGTCAATGTTGAATCCACGAGAGAGAAACAGCCCCCGGAGCCCGTCCGCCTGCGCGCACTGCACCTGTGGGAGTCGCGAGGCAGCTCAGTAAGAGCGGGAAAACGGAGGTGGGAAACGATTGCATGTCCCACGTCCCACGACTTCGCTGTTCCCTCCTCTAGCCCACGTCAGTGTCCACGCCCGTGTCCACGCCCCTACCCTAACCTCCCCCTCGCCTTCATCCTCGCCCCCCCATCTCTACAGCATTCCCCTCATCTTCATCATTGCCAATCATCATGCCCTTGCCCTCGTCCTCTCCCTTGCCCTTGTCCTTCCCTTCCCCCATCATTTTCCATCGCCTTCATTATCGCCTACGCCGCAGCCCTTGTTTTAGCATCGCTTGTGTCCTCAACTTCGTCCTTGCCTTTCCCTCGCCGTCGCCTTCGCTTTAACCTTCGCCATCAGTTTCGACCTCGCCCTCACCTTTGTCCTTGCTTTCGCCCTCGCCCTCACCTTCGCCCTCGCCGTCGCCCTCGCCCTCGCCCTCGCCTTCGCCCTCGCCTTCGCCCTCGCTTTCGCCCTCGCCTTCGCCTTCGCCTTCGCCCTCGCCCTCGCCTTCGCCCTTGCCTTCGCCCTCGCTTTCGCCTTCACCTTCACGTTTGCCTTCGCTTTTGCCGATGCCTTCCCTCTCGTTTCCATCCTCGCCTTAGCTCTCTCCCTCGTTCATTCCTTCACCCCCGCCTTTGCTCTCGTCTTCGTCCTCGCTCTTAATTTAGTGTTTAATTCTGTTATATGTACATTCCATTTGAGGTTTGATTGAATTGAAAGACCTAAAAATTTTGTTGCCTCAACATCAGCTAATTGCATATTGTTCATTTTCAATGGAACATGCGATTTCCGATTTGAGATGCAAAAATGCATTGAAACAGTTTTTCTTTCGTTAACAATTAATTTGTTATTATTAAACCAATTTGAAACTTCTGAAATTGTACTATTTACTGCTTCTTTTTTGCAAAGAACATTCGTGTCATCAGCAAACAGAACCGTTCTTCCATTTTTAATAGACGAGGGCATATCGTTTACATATAACAGAAAGAGAATAGGACCTAAGATCGAACCTTGCGGGACCCCATGCACAATTGGCAAAGAATTGGAAATATAAGTATGTAATGTCCTTTCCTGCCAGTATGGTATTTCTACTCTTTGAGTCCGATGTTTAAGGTAAGAAGTTATCCAATCTAGGGCAATACCACGAATTCCATACGAAGGTAATTTTGAGAGCAAGATCTTATGGTCAATAACGTCAAAAGCTTTCGACAGATCTAAGAATATTCCAATGGGTACTTCATTTTGGTCTATTGATGAAGCAACATCTTTGAGAAAAGAAAAAATGGCAGTTTCCGTAGATTTTGATTTTCTAAAACCGTGTTGTGAGTCTGAAAACGCTCTGTTTTTCCTGAGAAATGTTTCCATTCGTAAGTAGAAAAGCCTTTCTAATATTTTTGAGAAAACTGACAAAAGAGAAATTGGCCGGTAATTTTGAATATCATTTTTGTTCCCTTTTTTAAAAAGTGGCTTAATTTTTGCTGTTTTGAAAATATCTGGAAATATTCCTGTACATAAAGAAGCATTGAAAATGTGAGTTAACGGATGTATAAAGGCAGGTGCACAAGTTTTTAATAAACAATCCGGAAATTCATCTAAACCAGATGAATATTTATTTTTTAGTTTACTGACTATTCTGAGGATTTCGTTGGGAGAAGTTTCGGGAATAAACATCGTATCTGAAATTTTTTGGGAAGTGTAAAATGTTGAATTTTGTGATTTTAGTCCCTTCGTGTTTGTCCCTTTAGTCCCTTTAGTCCCTTTAGCTCTTGTTTTCACCATCACCCACGCTCTCGTCTTCGCCTTCGCTATCGCCCTCACTCCCACTGACCCATCCCCTCCACCCCGATCTCGCCCTTGTCCTTGATAATGCTTTTGTTCTTGCCCTTGTCCTCGCCTCTTCCTCGCCTGCAAGTCCGGAGTGCTCTCGAGACGGAGTCCCACTGTGGTCGTTGTCTTTCTTCGCCCTTCTCTGTGTCTTGGGGGTCATTTCTGGCAAGTTTCTGATAAGGAGAATATAACATCGATGCTTACAATGAAACGCTGACGAATTGGTAAAATGGAACACATTTTATGGATGACAAGCGAAAATGAACTGAAAATCATGCGATTTTCACCAAATAGAGAAAAAACTCATAATACACAAATTTTATAATGAGCATTACAACAGATAGGAAAATCAAGTACAAAAATCAAGTACAAACAAATGAAGATAACCTGTGAAAAATGAGATATATTATCTCTTATTAAGATAAACTTTATCAACTGCAATTTCTCCCGTATTCTTTACTTTTGCCTTCTATTGAATATCCCCAATTGACTTGTTTGAATCGAACAAACTTGATTTTACAACAAACTGATCAACACGCAGATTTTTCAAACGTGAACTCTGCACCAAATGATTTTTGTAAATACCCTTAAATTAAGAAAAAACTAAAAATGTTACAAACAAAAGAACAGGTAATAAAAGATACCCCAGCCGATGAACCAACTTTTTTTACTTCATTTCCTTCATGCAACAAAATTTTGAATTTAATCTTTGCCATATATCTAGTAGTGGGTAAAACAAATTTCATTTCGTGTTGACATTTATTCCTTGAAAAACGTGGACATGTTTTCAAGTATATTTTAATTCTCTTATTTCAACATAATGAGAAATTAGTGGCGTGGTTATTCTCTTCAGGAAATTATGTGCCAAAATTCTCTGAATATAGAGCTGCCAATACATTAAGCAACCGTATATTTATCTACATTCGTGTAAGTAGCTCTCTTGGGCTTCGAAGTCTCGTAAACATGAGTTTCATTCCACGTAAAAGCCAACCCAGTTTTATTCCATTCACTTTCCCCTCATCAGAAACCCTCTGCGTCATTACACGGCACCGCCGCCTCCACCACAGACTTTACTGGCGCCACTTCCCGCCACCGCCGTCACAAGAGTCCGTCACCATTGCCTTCACCACTCTTGTCACCAGGCGATCCTACGAGGCGAACACCATCACCTACCAGGCGATCACCTTCACAATCCACACCATAAGCATCACCGTCTCCTCAAGCTCTGTAACCACCACTACCACAACTATCACAATTCAATCACCGTCGTCCTCATCGTCACCATTCTTTAGCGGGGGAACGCAAGTGGGATTTATGACGGCCCTCTCGGTTCCTCTGCCTCTCATTACTCAATTTCATCACTTATTTCATTTTATTCGTTATCGCTATCACCTAGTCATTAGATTACCCAACCTGAATGACCTCATCAGTTCAATGGCCCCAGAACTTAAGTAATTGTTATTTATGCACCAAAGGCGATGTAAGGGTTCTAACGGTCGAGTGGAGACAAAATGACACTTTTTATCGCCCGAGATCATTAGAACGTGTTAGCGCCCGTGGTACACATACATTTTATTTTTTACCTAATTTTATTGATTCGGATTTTCCTTATTTCCTAATTAGGTAGGTGTTAAGAAAAACCAAAACTGACTCGGTTAGTTTTTTTTGATATTTCCCTCCCATAATTTCCTTTCATAATTCCTTCTCATAATTCCCTTCACAAGAGAACGTGTAACTGTTTACATATTTCTCTCGTAACCACGATCCTTTCGATCCAGTGTATATCGAGCTCCGTATCGAAGGTAATAACAAACTATAAAGTATCAGTAAAAGTAAATAACAATAAAAATACGCACTAAATAAATAAATAGTAAATCAATTAATTAAATAATAATAAATCAGTCAATTAATTAAAAATTAGTAAATGAATGAATAAGTAGTCAGTAAATGAATGAATAAGTTGTCAGCAAATGAATGAATAAGTTGTCAGTAAATGAATGAATAAGTTGTCAGTAAATGAATGAATAAGTTGTCAGCAAATGAATGAATAAGTTGACAGTAAATGAATGAATAAGTTGTCAGTAAATGAATGAATAAGTTGTCAGTAAATGAATGAATAAGTTGTCAGTAAATTAATAATCAGTAAATTAATTAATAAATAAATCACGACCACCACCACTACTACTTCTCCGCCTCTGCCGGCGTTGGCGTTCCCGAGACTGCCCCGTCCTCGGTGGCCGTCAGCGCCTCCGGCCGCCGCCGCCGCCGTCGTTCGCCCTATCTCGCGGCGCAGGCCGCCTCTCGTCCCGCGCGCTGCTCTGCGCCGCGGCCATTAGCCACCCCGCGGGCCCGCTCCCCACGACGCGCCTGTTTATGGAGAGAATTACGCTCTACTCGTTTATATCCCGGGCGCAGGGCTTGGCAACCCTGTTTCGTCCGGGGTCTGGACACGACGAACTAGTTACCAGAGTGCTTTCAGCTGGGTATCTCTGAATAATGTGCATAGTTGATCGTTGAAAGAAAAACATTACTTCTTAGATTTTTTATTTTAATTAAAATATAGTCCATTTTTATACAAGTAAATAATTGGACAATACATTTTCAAATGAATGATACTCTACACGACACTAAGTTTGCTCTTTTTCCCTAAAAAGTGATTGTTTCCTGGTTTTTACAAGAACAGTAAAATAGCCTCCAGAGCTCCCAGGTATTGTGGAAACAATCGCAGCCCTCTGTTCTCCGGGTCTAACTCGACCACAAAATCGCAGTATTGCGTTATTTTTCTATATCCTTGTAAACGTAATGTTTCACCACTCACACATGCAGGATAATTAAAAACACCATGTAATGAGCCATTTTAAAATCTGAATGGTACGGTTCTGGAAGTTAGAGGGTGATTGGAGAGGTTAATACCAAAATGACATATCTCAATTTCCCTTTATTACAAAGTTTTACGCATCAATACTTCTTTAGGCGCATCTCCATAATGTGAACAAATATGGTGTCACAATGGCGTTTCTCCTTTCGTTAGCGGAATTTGGACATTGTTTAATCTAAATTTGAACCCAAGAATGAATTTTAATACTTTCCATTTTTGGTAAAATTGACTTTTTTCGAGATTCTACACTTCGGAAAGGGGCTCTTTGACTTGCTTGATGTAGAATTTGTTCCATCACGTGGTCTGTTTCAAACATTTCTCAGTTACTTGACATACATTCTTCACAAATCCACGAATGGCACAGTACCCTTTTTTAGCGTTCTCTGTAATCTTTCTACCGGCGCTGATTTAGTCATATATCTTGTTTTATGTGGTTTACACAATCACAACTTGTTGCACTGCGTGGTTGTGTGGATTTGTGTTCTTTGTCTTGTCCTTAGTACTAAAGATGTGCTTTTTGTTTGGACCAGACTTTCGTTTCTTTCTTGTGTAAATTAATTCCCAGATAGGTGCAAGCAATCTAATATATTGCACGAGGTCTCTGGTACTATTCCATTTATCTCCGTCATTTCACCGTACGAAGAATGATTTCGAAAATAGAAAAGATCAAGCAGAGCTAAGCAAGTTCAGAGACTACAATCATTATTAATGTATTTATGGTTTGTACTTTTATAAATACCAACATTTCATTAAATTTGTTTACGAATTGTATTATTTCAAATAACAATTTCCAACAACTAATATTTTCGAAATTCCTTGGAATACCAATAAAGTATTTTTATGTAAATTTTACCAAAAATCTGCGGTATATGGCAGTCTGCAAATAAGCAATTTTACACTGCTTCGTGATCTTTCGATGTCCACAACAAAGGATTTGCAAGTATGTCACACAAACCCGATGGGAGACGATGTCACGGACGTTTTCGTTTCTGCGAAAGACCATTACTCATTCCCAGCACGAAGTACTTACTTTGTACTGTTATTTTTTTATTCCCGGTTTTCTTCCAATTTCGTCTGGTAGACAGTTACAATATTATTAGTTTCACCTACAGTCCTTATCATTATTTTTTCCAAAACTTATAATTCTCCTCCTCTATACTCCAAAACCTGTGCCTCGAACTAGCACTACACCTCGGGTAATTCAGTCCCGTCATTCGCATAGACGTTCAAACGCGAACCCACAGTCCCAACCGCAACACAACCTACCGTTCTCACCCGCAGACGGCGCCACCGCCGCCATCGGCCGCCGCGAAGCCGTCGGCAGCATATCGAATCAATTTTCATTATGCGCGTCAAACCCATAGCGCGTGCGATTTGGCGGGAGAAAAACTGAATTATACAGCGCGCGGGCTGAATAATTGGGCGGCCGCGCCCGCGTGCACGCGTCGCGCTCGCTGCGGTTTTCGCGATCCGCTGCGCGTTTGTTATCTGCGCGTCGCGCGTCTTCTGTTGTTTAGCGGTGGGGGTGGAATTTGTTTCCGGCCGTTTTCGACTCGGAGACTTCGAAAATAACAAAGGGGGTTGTGTTTGTTTACGAGTTTGTGGGTAATGTTTTGTAGGTTTGATTTTATGGAGATTTGAAGAATTATTTAATTTATGTTTCGTTTTGTGGTTTTCTTAGAAGAGACGACTTACGTAGGTCGTTAAATATTTAAACGGATAAAAGCTAGTAGTGAAGGTGTAGCTTACTGCAGCCACTTGAAACATTTTTTTTGTGTTTGTTGGCAACCTTGTAAAGTGTTATCCACCCATTCGATTCATATTTATGTAAACATAACGCTCAAGGTCTTGGTTACGATGGCGTGTCACAGAAAGTAATTTTGAACACAGCATTCTGTAATGAGATTGTTTAGGTTCGGAAAGCATACAGCCGTGAAAAATATTATTTTTGATGAACAAATCATGCGGCAGTAGTTGCGGCAGCCGTGCGCGTTTTTATGTATGTATGTATGTATGTATGTTTGTGTGTGTGTGTAAAGGTAAAAAGCTGAAAATCGTCACCGACGAACACCGCTCCGGGATCCCGGCAACTGCGTCGACCTCGACATTAGAATCTCCTATTGATCCACATCTACGAGAAGACCCATGACTTACAAATTTCTGAAAAGTATTGAATTAGAGTTGACACAGCATGTGTTTTACGAACGTGTCTCTCGTGTGCGTCGATGTTCCTTACGAACATCGATTTTGGCCAATTTTTAAACGGTTGCTGTGCTGCCGTTTAACATGTTAACGCAGAATTTTTCTACTGCGGAGGATTGTAGAAAAAAATTTTAGCAATAGTTCCAAATTCATATTTTCACTTAACTAGAACTTGTAGAAAAAATAGAAGGCCTTACTTTTTGACTGACTCTCGTACAAAGCAAATTACTTATTAAATTTTAAAGGTCAACACATGTTTCATACTTCGTGACACTTCTTTAAAATATTAAGAACGTGTTTACCTACTTCTCTCACAAGATTTTTTAATCTTAAAACCAGAATATTTTAGGTATGCTTGCTGTGCAATATATTGAAAAGCCATATCAATTTTGACAGAAAAATCATACGAAGTAGCACTTCCTAGATTGTGGAATAATCTTCCAGTAAATGTTACGGAGTGTAAAAAATTGCGATCATTCCAGAAACATTTTAATACTTTTTTTCTGACACTGTATGATGTGGAAGTATAAACTACATATTTAACAATTATTTCCGTTAAAATCTCGAAATCAATTTTCCGCAGCATTATATAACTTTTCCTATACTACGTAAATTACTCTGTATACAAGTAAGTTTACGGGAAAGTAATGATTGTAAGGTAATTGTAATATTTTATATCGCATTTTTAAACTGTTTTTCTTTCTTGTATTTGTTAAGTTTTTAATTTAAATTAAGAATAGTATAATTTGCTTAAATTAAGAATATTATGATATTAGACTAGTTTTGTGTTATCTAATTTTAAATCATTACTGTTTTACTTGTCATGGCTCTGACTGAAGAAATATTTTTTCTTGCTACATAACGTGATAAATTAAAATCAACGCCAAGCTGATGTCGTGCCTGGATGGTTGTGTGTACTGTGTACCTAGTGTTTTAAAGGATTTTTATTTGTACTTACTTTTTATTTGTACTTGTTACAGTACTAAAGTACTGTTTTTCATAATTTATTTTCTGGCATGTTTTTACTGTTTTCCTGAGTCAGTAATATTTTAAAAATTATTTTAAATATTTTATTTTGTTGCACAAACTTGAAAAGCTTGCGTACTTTCTTTGTTTTCCCTCTTTTTATCTGGCCACTTTAGGCAAATGCTCGGACGTTGTTTCGTGCAAACCCAGGGGCAAAGCGTGTCTATGTTGTGTATTACATTGTTACTAAATATAACTTTGGAAACTCTTATTGTTAAATTTTATCTTTAATTTTTTTATTAGTACAGGACGGACTAGTAGGACGGACGAGAGAGCTTAATAGCCCGATACTTCCACATTAATAAAGTCCCTGTTATTGTTAGTAGAGACAGTTTACCAGTAGTAGGGACCCATAAACTTGAAAAATACAGGTTGTATATACGGGTACAGAGCTTTTCATGATTTGTTGTAATTTTATTTTTGTGTAGAAAAGATAAAATATCATTTAAATGTTCTTTTCCACTACCCCACGGTAGTATGCAGTTTACAATCTGGCGTTCAATCGATGAAGTTAGGCACACAAACCAGACATTTTGTCCAATTATGCAATCGTGTCGAGTGTATTGTGAGACAATGTTAGTGATTTGGGATCATCTCTCAGCGAATGTGTAATGACTGTAAAGCCCTGTTTCCTGTGGCACCGCTCTGTAAATGCCACAGCTGACTCGTGGAAGATTACTGGAAATTAGTCCCCCCAATGTCAGCCCAAAACGTATACCGGAGCAGAAGTGTATCTCTGGCGTTGTATGTGCTCTGGACCAAATGATGGAAGCATTTGGACAAGATGTAAATACATTATCAATACAGAATCCATAAATATATTTACTGTTCTTTAACAGGATATTTTATCGTCTCTTATAAAGCTATATTTATGTTTTCTCAAATCTAAATCTTTCCAATATATTTTATTCTTGCTTCAGAATTCTGAAAGGTTTTAGCAAACAAATCAAACCATAAAATAAAAGCTTTTAATTTTCTTTCTGAAATCACTTTATTTATTGTTAAAATTTATTTAACCTTGAAAGTGAAGAAAGTCTTGAAGAACTAGGGTTGATGGAAATTGTCCAATATCCAATTAGAGAATTATGCAGAGTAGAAAAAATACTTTATTATTAAAAAGTCCGTGAATTCTGATTTTTTCTCATCCACAATTTATTATAATGTAATATTATGTTAATAATATACATTTGATAATAACACAAATCATAATTTATTTCATTTTACACGAAATATTCAGTTTGTAATACATGTTGTGCGATTTCTTTAATTTTATGGCTTCCTCTATCTTTCCAATATTTCATTCTCGCTTTGATATCGGCGAAGATGCCGCATCGTCTCACAGGCAGTGACTTGTGGTCTGAGCTCTCGTTTGTCACATGAATTTCATTTGAACTTTGTAAAGGGGCAACAATTTCATGGATGGAGAGTTTAATTAATGAAACAGGGATTTCAATTAGAAACTCGTCTTTCTGAGCTTTGAGAGGGTGGGGAGAGGTCGAGATTAAAGAATTCGTTCTTGAGAGGACTTCATGGATATTGATTAGAACGATACAGAATGGTGACTGCACTGGCAAAAGGGAAGAAAAACTCAATTGGAGGAAAAATGGGAAAGGAAAAGGAGAGATGAAAGAAAGACAATAATTTTTTCCGTTACTTTCCAAGGGGTAATTCGTGCTGTCATTAATTGAAAATTCCCTCTGATTATTAGGTTTTTTTCTTTGAGTTTTAGAGAGGAAATAATTTTGATATCGATGCAATAGACTCGTGTAGGTAATGTTTTTTTTATTATTATGATTTTATTTATCTTGTATCTTATGATTTTCTGATTAAAAAGTTTCTTCAACAAAACATAAAATGTGTCTTAACCAAGAATTGTAATGATCGTTTACTAAAAAATTACTTCTTATCGATCAATAATGTCTTCATTTCTTAATCACTTTTTCACAACAAAAAATTACAGTTAAATTACAGTAAAATTACAGTAAGTACAGTAAAAAAGTTACTTAATGTTTGGCAATGATAATATACTTGCTTTAGATTCAATAACTTTTCCCTCCTTTCCCCTTTTTACTTATTCCATATTCTAAACACTTAAAATTATAAGAACTTTACTTCACAAATTGCTTTTGATCTTTTATAGTGTGTAAGTTATATATACTTTGAACAAATATATATATATATATATATATATATATATATATATATATATATATATATATGCGTTGTATTTTTAGATGGATATTTTTCTAAAGATTTTCATTTATCAGATTCAATAATTCAAAACAATCATGTATTCCAGTATTTCTACATAAAGGTGAGGGATTAGAAAATTCCGCGATCTTGATAATACATTCATCAGTTTAAAAAATGGTCTGTCGACACATTGACTCACGGAACAAGCTGACGAGGCCGTTGGTCTGTTGTCTAGCTTGTCAACACGCATCCAATCCCTCGAGAGACTTCTGTTGATGTTACGGTGACAAATGGCTTCAGCAAGCGTTCTAACTTCTGTGACACTTTTGGACACCGATTCTACACGTGAACTATATAACTTGCATTACACAAAAGGCACTGATGCAAAGTTACATGCTTTGGAAAAGAAATACATCAAGGATACCATTAATTACTGTGAGAAATATGCAAAACTCCAATACGTGAAATGTCTTAAAACGTAAATTTCCATAAAACACATTAATAAAAAAATTCTAGAATAAAAATATTTCTAAACAAAAGTTAAAATATTGTATCATAGCGTAGGTAATCAAAGAAACCTAAAATATTTGGTTTTATTTTTTAATATTTAAATGTAATATTTTCAAGGCATAAGGTTAAAGAAAACGATGTAGTGTGGGCCGAGGAGAGAGGAGATCAAGAGTGAATGGAAATGAACGGTAGACAAAGAGTGAATATTCCACAGTAAAAAAGAAGCAGTATAAAATAATGATTTTTTGTATAAAAATCGTATTTTGTTTTTTGTCGTGCATGATTGATATTTAATGAATAATGTGAATAAATAGAGACAATAATAATCTTGAGACTTTGAAATGCACTGACTAGCGAATGTTTAATTTCAATCTTGAAACCGGAAACTTGACACTTTTAATAGAATACATGAGGGTTTTGGTGTTTCTCCAAAAAGTACGAGTGATGTCAAATTGTGTGGTGTGTTTTTGTCGCCGTCCTAGCTTCATGCGGCTCCATCCCTTTGCCCGCAAAGTCCTGCGATTCCTCCTACGACACGATTCTGATCAAGCGCCACAGGAGCAAACATAATCTAATAGATGACAGCCCAACACGTCAGAATTGCTGCCGCCAGACAACACAGGTCAAAAGGACACGAGTCAAAAGGACGATTTCGAGTGTAGAATGTGAAGTTAAGAAAAATAAGCTAAAACGTATTTTTTTTATTTTTGAAAAAAAAATCATGGTTATTCTCTGCTCTAATTTCTGGCTAGAGTGCATTCTGTATTTCTAAAATCACACCAACGAACACTATTTATTGTATCAGATCATATAAAAATATTAATACCTTTGCATTCTATTTAACAAGACCCATGATAATCTTTTGATTGCCCGTAACATATCGCCATGGAGATTTGCTCGTTGCTTTTTATTAAGTTTCATATTGGGGAAAATGGTCATAAATAAATACGCTGTTAATCATTACCCTACTTGGAATTGCCACATATTTTACTTTATGTCTACCTTGATGCGAGAGATTGTTCTCATAATTTTCTTCATTTTGCTATGATTTGCAGATTATAATATTTCTGGTGAACAACCAATTTTTAATTTGTATTTTTTTCTAGTTAGTAATGAATAATAAAATGCTACTGCTTTACAATATTGTTTAAGAGTCAATGTGCATGTTAACTTTTTAACAATAAAAAAAAGGAAAATGTATACAGTGGTGGATACAAAGGCGGATACACAGCAGTTCACGGAACGTAAACCCTGAACGTGAATTATGACCCTTGTAACTTGAACAACTAGACGTTATCCATTTAAACAAGCAGGCATATAAGTTTTCAGCCAGGGTGATTATTAGACGCCCAGGCATTCAATCTACGCGCCGCGTCATGCTATGTCAGACTTCTCCCCTCCCCGCAAAGCTTCCTACTTCTCACTACTTGCATTTTCGGCGCTGTTGCGGGCAGACGGTCGGCTCCTAAGTGCAGAATGCCCGCGGGAGCAGGCGTTGTTAAGGCAGGCCTGATCTAGAGCATGTGCCGTGGACGATTTCATGAATGAGGTTTAGTTCGAATTTCTAATCTCTGGGTCGCTGGCTTCAAATCCCAGTCACCCTGTTGGGATTGGTTGCGAGCAAGGCAAGCTTCCTGTGGATTCTCTCCTGTGCCTGGCCTTTCATTTCACTAATTTCAAAATCATTCAACCGATTTTCATTAAAATCAATTAGGGTGTTCCAGATTTTTATCCTTTCTATCGTTCTTTCAATTTTTTTCCTTGCAGCTGCCTTGTACTTTTCCATTTCCGCTTTCTTCTTCTTCTTCTTCTTCTTCTTGTTTTTGTCTCTTTACTGTACATAACTCCTTACATCATCTGAACTCTCCATTCTTCATGTAAATCTCTTTCTCTAGTTGCTAACTCTTCGGGCGTTAATTCACCTCTTTCGGAAATGTATGTTTCTTTGAAAATTTTACGCCTCATTCCTCCCCCTCGCAGTTTATTTTCTTAAAAGCCTTCCGACAGCGACCTAAGGAAAAGCAAATTATGCGGCGTTGGCTGGTACACGCCCCTGCTATCAATCTGTCACCAACATCCTGCTCCTTAGCATCAGTGCACTTTCTCTACCCTCTTCCTTTATTATGAAACGATGACTTGCTTTCCCTAATCCTGATGCAGCTTTTATAGTTAGTATTCATTTTGCTATACTATTCTTTTTATCCGATCACGTGCGTCCTTAAAGTCTACACCGAAATAGATTGTTGTAAAATCCAGTCTCTGCGCTAGTATTACAAAGCCTATCTATTCATATGATCTCCGTATTGAACATTTATTTACTTATGCCAAAACTCCACTCGCGACACCTCGTCCACATCCTACATCACGACAGACTTAGATAAAACTGTGACCCTTCCTCTTTTGTTTGTTCCTTTTCTTCAAGTTGCAGCTCAACAATCCCTTACCATATGATGCTTCCATCATTCTCTTATACAGATGATCTGAGATCATCACAAGTGTCCCGTAAGCCATCTCTCATCACGAAAACCCTCCCAGTTATTCATCTTGAGTGCCCCTTCTCCTCTCCTCGCCGTTCACTCCTTCCTACTCGCTCGGTTTTAGTGCCTTTTACTCACTTGACCCCTCCCTGATCACCAATCCTCGTCTTCCCAGACACACCGCGGGTTTTCACGCAAGGTACAAAGCTAGGACAAATGTGAGGAGAATGGCAGCGCAGCACCCTAACAAACGGCCCACGGATCTCGCGCCACTTTCTATTCCCAAATCTTGTTTCCTCCTATGTCCTTACACAGACTCATTCACATTCACACAAGATTAGGACTTGTCGCAGCTCGGGGGTGAGTGGGAGTGGATGCTGGGGAAGATAAGTGGAATAAGAGATCTCCGCCAGCCCACATAAAGCTCTCCTCCAGGTCACGCATTCTAGTGGGGAGGAACACCATCTCCCGAATGCACTACACTTGAGACCAATGACCGAAGGAGTTGACGCGCCGGGAAACCCAAAATAATCAATGAATCCATTCCATTCCTCACTCCTGTCCTCATTTCCGTCGTCCTCGAAAAACCCATGCACTCCGCACTTCGACCGCACCCACACGCCATCCGCCCGCCCCGCCCTCGACGCCCCGCCTGTCGGAGGGCCTTCCGCGCTTCCGCACGGCTAATTTGCAGTTGAAAAATCGCGCTCGCCCCGCGGCCGGACAGTAATTGGCGACCGCGACGATCGTGATGTACAGCCGCTCTTATTCGCCGGCTCCAAGTCGCGCGGCCGCTCCGGCCATTCGTCTCCCAGAGCGCGCTGTCGCGTTCGCGTCATTTCTCGCTTTTTACGTCGCCCCCCCGCCGCCCCGCCCGACGGCGCACTTCCCCGGCATCCCCTCCTCTGCACACCTCGCGCCCCCTCCCCGCAGCTCGCTCTCAGCCATCCACTATGCGCCGACCCTTCCCGCTGTTCTGGCCCTGACCTACAACCTCCTCCCGGCCCCGCCGTTCTGTTCACCGACGTTCCGTTGTCCCGTCCCGTTCCTCTTCATCCCAAGTGCATGCCGGTCACCAGCATACCGTTCCCCACCAACTCGTTTCCCGCCATATCGTTCTCCGCCATACTTGTCCCCGCCATTCTTATCCCTACCCCCCCGATTCCTCGCCACGTCTGTTCCCCTTCATTTCTATTCCCCTGCATTTCGATTCCCCTCCATTTCGATTCTCCTCCATTTCTGTCACCGTCCACTTATATTCCCACTACTTCGGTTCCCCTCCTGTTCGGCCCCCTCCTCTTCGGTTCCCCTCCACTTCGGTTCCACTCCACTTCGGTTCCCTTCCTCTTCAGTTTCCCTCCTCTTCGGTTCCCCTCCTCTTCGATTACCCTCCACTTCGGTTCCCCTTCTCTTAGGTTCCCCTGCCCTTCGGTTCCCCTTCCTCTTCGGTTCCCCACCACTTCGGTTCCCCACCACTTCGGTTTCCCACCACTTCGGTTCCCCTCCACTTCGGTTCCACTCCACTTCGGTTCTCCTCCTCTTCAGTTCCCCTCCACTTCGGTTCCCCTCCTCTTCGGTTCCCCTCCTCTTCGGTGCCCCGCCTCTTCGGTTCCCTGCCAACTCGTTTCCCCGCCCCCACGGTTCCCCCCCAAACCAGCCGCGCCATCCCGGACCACCGTCTCCCCTACCTCTCCCTTCCACCCGACCTCTAACCCTGCCTCGATAGGTTTGGGAAGGAGGGTGCTGGCGCCCGCCGCCACGATGCGACGCGGACGGTGGGCGCTGCAGTCGCGCTCGCGGAATTTATGTGCGCTCTTTGGTTAAAGCTTGTGGCTTTTTAACATCCATTTAACCCGGTCCTCGCGGCCGTTCCCCGCCGGCCGTGACACGTCGGGGCGGGGCGCGGGGCGAGGTTGATGGACGGGGCACGATAAGGTTGGGGATCGCGAAGCGACGTAGCATTTGCGCGGAAGGTCTATTTGCAGAGGGCGCCTGTTTGTCAGGAATAAATCCATTTCGTGGGTATCTATAGCAGATGCATCACTAGCACCTCGTCACCCTTCGTTAATGTTGAGTTAGGAGGCGGCGACGTTGTTTGGAATGTCGTCAGTCGAGTACCGAAATAGCATAATTACATATTTTATTTATTTATTTATTTACGTCAAAAACAGTTAAAAACTGCGTATGACGAGCTATGGGGAGAAGTGAATTTTGTGCACGTTTTCATAATTCTGTGGTCTCTATCAAACCATATTCTAGTCGAATTTTGAATACAGAAAAGAGAGTTTTTTTCGAGTTTTGTTGACAAAATATTCGCTCCTATATAATAAAATATATTTTCAAAGGTAAATTAGCTATAAATTTCTGCCCTGAACCCTCATGTTCTTCATGAAAGAATAATACTTTTTGCCGCGATAATATGAAAAACGATAATTTGAATAACTATATTTCCCACTGAAATTCAGAAGACGTGCACAAATAATGAAGTTACATTTATGTCCAGAAGCAAAACAAGGGACCATCTCAGCATTTGCTCAAGGATCAGGGAAACTGGACGAAAAACCTGATCGAGATGGGGGCCATCAACCCAGAAACTGTGGTACAATACTTGTTACAGGTTCTTTAGAATTATACAGTCCAAATGATAAATAATTACATTAACTATCATTGTTAAAATTAATTCTACTTTCCTTTTTGATGCTCGGTATAGTCTCGAATTGTATAGAAACAGTTATGCAGCAGAAAAGATTTTACTTGGGACTTAAACTTTTCTATGGAATTTAATCGTTTAATGTCTTCTGGCAAAGTGTTGTAGAGTAATGTACATGAATTGTATGTGAATTTTTGTAGTGAGCTGTTGATACTGCCACCTGGTGAATATGATTACTACGTCGTGTGTTATACTTATAGACATCGGCGTTTGCTGAAAATATATTCCCGTCCTTAAGTAAGTCATTTTTGACAAAAACTACTGATTCGTAAATCAGGAGACAAGGTAATGGTAAAATTCCTAGATTAATAAAGAGTGACTTACAAGAATCACGTGGGTTGGATTTGCTTATTATTCGTACAATTCTTTTTTGTAATCTGAAAGTCTGTGAACTATAAGATGTGTTTCCCCAAAATATTATGCCATATCTCAGGCGGGAGTGAACATTGGCAAAATATACACAACGAGCTGTATGAAGGCTGACGGAATTTGAAAGAATTCTGAACGCGTAGCATAATGAGCTTAATTTTGTGTTCAATTCATTTAAGTGGGCATTCCATTTGAGGTTTGATTGAATTGATAGACCTAAAAATTTTGTTACATTAACATCAGTCAATGGCACACCGTTCATTTTCAATGGAGTACAGAATTTTTTATTTGATATGGAAAACTGCATTGAAACTGTTTTATTTTCATTTACTTTTAATTTGTTATTACGGAACCAATTTGAAACGTCTGATATTGTACTATTTACGGTTTCTTTGTTGCAAAGAATATTTGTATCATCCGCAAAGAGAACTGTTCTTCCGTTTTGAATCGCTAAGGGCATGTCATTTACGTATAATAGGAAGAGAATAGGGCCTAAAATCGATCCTTGCGGGACTCCACGTACAATTGGCAAAGAACCGGAAAGGTGTGTACATAAAGTTCCATCATTCCAGTAAGGTATTTCTACTCTCTGAGATCGTTGTTTAAGGTACGAACATAGCCAATCTAGAGCAATACCACGGATTCCATACGAAGGTAATTTTGAAAGTAAAATGTTATGATCAATGACGTCAAAAGCTTTTGAAAGATCTAAAAATATTCCAATAGTTGCTTTGTTTTGATCCAATGATGAGGCAACATCCTTAAGAAAAGAAAAAATGGCTGTTTCCGTAGATTTTGATTTCCGGAATCCATGTTGGCAATTTGAAAACGCGTCGTGTTTATTCAGAAAGGTTTCCATTCGCACATAAAAAAGTCTCTCTAATATTTTTGAAAAAACTGACAAAAGAGAAATTGGCCGATAATTTTGAACTTCATTTTTGTTGCCTTTTTTGAAGAGCGGCTTAATCTTAGCTGTTTTAAAAATATCTGGAAAAATTCCTGTGCATAAGGATGCATTAAATATGTGAGTTAACGGGTGTATAATGGCTGGCGCGCACGTCTTTAACAAACAATCCGGAAATTCATCTAAACCGGCCGAATATTTATTTTTTAATTTACCGATTATTTTGAGAATTTCATAGGAAGAGGTTTCGGAAACGAACATAGTGTCTAAGACTTTTAGGGAAACGTCAGATGTTGAATTTTGTGGCTGAAAACCCTTAGTGAGATCGACAGCAATTCTCGAAAAGTATTGGTTAAAGAGACTAGCCACTGTTGCCGGATCGTTCACATCTCTATCGTTATCTTTTAAAACAACATTCTCTATAAGGTTTCTAGTTGGTTTGGTCGCATTTTTTACTATATCCCACATTGATTTTGTTTTGTTATTTGAGTTCAAAATATCCTGATCGTGTTTCATGATTTTAGCCTGCCTTATGACTTTTCTTAACAATGATTTGTATTTTTTAAAGTACAGGAGGAAATCTTGAGATACGTTATGATGCTTAGAAATGAAAGATAGAATTCGTTTGTTTTTACATGATGTTCTAATCCCTTGTGTTATCCAAGAATTGTTTTTGCGTGAAATATTTAATTTTCTTTTCTGAAGAGGAAAGCAAGTGTTAAAATGAAATGAAAGCGTTGAAAAAAAAGAATAATATTTATCGTTTGTATCAATAGTATTATAAACTGCGTCCCATGACTCCTGCAGCAAGTAATCAATGAATAATTTTATTTTACTTTTAGAAAACACTCTACTCATACGTGTATTATTTATTGTGTCATTGTTCGCATTTCGTATAATGGTAAGAATTTGTGCATCGTGGTCACTGTATCCTAAATCTTTTGTTTCAATTTCATGTCGAGTAGTGGTTTTGTTAATTATAATTTGATCGATTGCCTTCTTTGAATTTACTGTGATCCGTGTAGGTACTTTTATTGTAATATCTAAATTGAAGGCATTAATTAAGTTAAGAAACTGCTCTTTCTCGCAAGATTCGACCAGAAAATCAATGTTAAAATCTCCACATACAACAATGGATTCAAAAGAGCGATTGATGACTTTGATAAGTGTTATCTCTAGTTTTTCTAAGAACAAAATGTAATCTGCAGCTCTCTTTGTTGGAGGCCTGTAGATGCAAAGCAATATCATTTTTAGCACAGGAAGATGTACAACAGAAATTTCAAAAACATTTTCAACGGCATACTCATTGAATTCCGTCAAGGAGATAGAATCAATATTATTTTTAACGTAAATACAAGAACCTCCATATGCCGGACTTTTATGAGATTCTCTTTTTCTACAATAATAGCCTGCGAGGTAAAAGTTTGGAATTTGGAAAATGCTAAGTTCTTTAGGAGATAACCAATGTTCTGTAAAGCAAAGAACATCCATTTGATTTAAATCGCTCTGTAGAGCTGCGTCGATAAACTCAGTTTTATTTGAAAGGGATTGAACATTATGGTGCAATAACTTTATTTTTTGCAAGTACCTACACGAATGTTTTTCTGCTGCATCTGACTGTAGTTGCTATATATTTACTCCATTTTTACCTCGAGTGCGTGGTCGAAGGTTGTAATGTGTCCCAGCAGTCACAGGTTGTGAGGAAATAGAGGCGTCATTGGTAGTGGGAATGGAAGAAACGGGAGTAGGTTCACAGGAGGGGGTAAGAGGGTTCAGAATAAGGGTGGGGGGTGGGGAACGTAAGGAAGGTGAAAGGGATGGATTTTTGGCAGGAGGCTGCGTAGGACTGGAGTTGATGATGTATTGTGCAAGCTTTTCACCGACTGCATGTTTTCCAGCAAGGTTCATGTGGAGACCGTGCCGGGTGAAGTGTTTTACTGAGAGGAAATTCATTTCAAAAAGGGTTACATCTGTTTCTCTCAGTTGCAGTTTTAGTTGTTGGTTTGCGTGCTTAATCTCGCTGCAGAGTGTTGGTCTGTTGTACCAGAAGGGCAGAGTCGAGACTACAATGTTAGTATTTTGGGCGGCACATTGTAATTTGTTTACATGTTGCTCAGGTGTAAAGTTACCGCCCAAATTAATGTCATTCTGCCCTGCTATGATAATGACTGTGTCCTGATTGGTCATTGTCTTTGTGTGAGTGTCCAACTCTGCAGTCACGTCTGCAAACCTCCCGTTAGGTTTAAAAATAGACGAGACTGAGTAGTTGGGGGGTAACTTCCTACTGAGAATGGAGGAAAGATGGCGACCATGGCTGTCAGCTAAAATAAGTACCTGTTTTTTAGGCTCAGTAGGAATGGCTTTGTTTTCAAGTGGGCTAGGATGCGAAGCTTTACGTGTTTTGGTTTTGACACGCTTCCTAGCCTGTTTGCGTTGGTTTGTGCATGTATTTGTCGATGGAAGGGAAGGGTTGTGAGGATCAGGAAGGCGAGGAAAATCTGTTTCATAATCTAAAACACTAAATCTGTTTTGAATTGCGACTGGATGTGGTGTCTGTGTCTTATGTGCAGTCACGGGTGCACGGTTGGGGAAATTCGCAGTGTTGCCTACTTGTGCCCAACCGTCATTGTAGAGAACGACCTCTTCCAGCCTTCGGATATGTTTATCTAAATTACTGTTTACGTGTGTGAAGGCTTTCAGAAGGTCGGCTTTGAGGGTGTAGAGAGTAAAAAGAGTAGAACGAACAGTAGCCATGTCACGAATGCGTGTTAAAGTACGTGATAAAATTGGAATAAATACAAGAAAACTCAGATAAAAGCAACAGTCACCTACCTTAATATTTTAAAAGTGTAAGATTTATGTGTATTCGATAAATTAAAAATTAAGATTCGATACAAGAAAGAGAAGGTATGCTAAATACAAAATCTATTGAAAACTAGTACTTACGAAATTTGGCAATGCGGTTGCGTATTTCCGTTCACTTAAGCTGCAACTGTTTAATACAATGTCGACTATACTTTACCGTAAATAGATAAAGATATTAGATGAAATTTGTCTTCAAAATATTGAATAAGATTTGAAACAAATTCAAAACAACTCGATACACCGTCCTCGTATTTAAGTGATGGTAATGTTGAAACATGTATTAACTATCACTGGATTGCTCGTGAACGAGAGTTAGAAAATAATGCGATTCCATCTGACCCAATATTTTCTTTTTACATTTCAAGGAAAATATAAATAAACATCTCCACCCTTAGTCAATTAGATGGTTTCATTGTATTTGGCATAGTTCTAATCTAGGGAATATTTTATATTTTCCTGAGTATCTATCTTGTGTTTTTGCTCGTATATTTTGATACTGTCACATGGAAATGTAGGCCTGTGAAGAATAGTATATTATGAAACAAAGATGTAATGATGGGTATTTAATACACGAGTGTGATATGACGATAGGTGCGAGGGGCGAGCAAGTATCGTAAATTTCACACAAGTTTCTTACAGTAGTTTTCCTACGACTTATGGTAACTTTTGTAAGTTAAACGTTGATATTTAGTCGTTTCGTGGCAGTTGACATGTAGAATTCAGCCAAGGCCATCTAGCGGACAGCTCCTTATCAACCCTGCCACAGATGGCTTTGGTTTACCACTGTGCTATTCAAATACGATCGAAGTGAAATTACGATCAAATTAATTTTACATAATATTCCACGTACAATTGTTAATAATAAAAGAAATTAAAATTGACGAGCATAATATAATACTAAATGCAACTTTAATGTACACAATTGAACGAAACATTTACTCAGTTATTAACTGTCAGTACTTGGTTTATAAACGTTTCTGTGATCTGTCAAGAACCTGTATCATAATGAAATATATATTGTAATGAGTATCATTATTCAACGGGTTGCAGCCATGAAATGAAAGAATTATACAATGGGAGTAGAAAAGAAGCAATTAATTAGGTGATCTTAAAATTTTGTTGTGTATCGATAGTGATGTTACTTGATAATGTTAGTCTTAAGGTTTCAGTTGTCACAAATCATACGACTTTTATTAGTTGCCTTTCATCGTATTATACATCAAAGCACTTCGTAACTGTCGTCTGGAATTTTCTGAATATATTATTGTCAGCATAAATATCAGTCACGGAGTCAACCCGTTGTCTAGGAAACATGCATTACGACCCATTCCGACTCCACGCGAGAAAGAGCCCCACCTAAAAACACACGGCGTGTTTAATGCCCCCTCAGGACACGGTAAGTAACAAGCCGAGTTCCGGCCCTTTGGGAAGAACCGGCGCGCCGGCCCGGCGAGAATTCACTCAGGCGGGCGCGCCTACGAAACGAGCGCCGGTTGCGGCCGCCGCAGCGCTGACACGGCGTCGCCATCAGGGGAGCGTGTCCGCTGCCGCGGCAAGAAAACCGCCTTCCAAAAAATGTCCGGCGCCCGGCCTCTCATTAAGAGGCGGTGGTGGTGAGGGGTGACGGGGGAAGCGATGGTGTGGCGGGCGGCGGTGGTGGAGAGGGGAAGTGATAGGGTGACGTCATGGGCGGTGGAGAGGGGGGTGCGGCGGTGGCGGTTGCGGGGGAGGTGGCAAGGAACGTCGGGGGCGGACAGGGCGGCGGGAGCGGTGGGTGGTGAAGGAGGTGGCGGTAGTAGTGAGGCGATGAGACGTCGGGGACGGAGGAGACAGCGGGGGTGGTGAGGATGGCGGGGCGGCGGCGGCGATGGCGGCGTGGGGCGAGAGCGCAGGGGAGGCTAAAATATTATCGACACATTTATCTTAGCTGTCGTGTATAGCGAGCATGCGGTTGCCTCCCACTCCGCTGCTTGCACCCCCCCCTCCCCGGCCAGCATCGTTCCCAGGACGCTGCACCGCTTCCGTGCGACGTGGCTTGGTGCTGCGCTGCTCTTTCGGTTGGTAGAAGGCTTGACGCTCGTCTGCTGTGTCGCGTTGCGTGATTGTTTCGAGCTTGGCTCCTCGACGTCCATCCACAAGAGGTCCACCAAACCCGATATCTTGTTCTTGTATCGCACTCATACATCCCCACTACGACTTCCAATAGCCGCACAAACATTTATATGTCCAACACACATTCTTTAAACGTCCACCGATTGTACCCGTGATATCTGCCTCTCTCATTCTCTCACTTTCTCTTTTCTCTCTCTTTCTCTCTTACTCTTTTCTCTCTTACTCTTTTCTCTCTTTCTCTTTTTCTCTCTCTTTCTCTTTTTCTCTCTCTTTCTCTTTTTCTCTCTCTTTCTCTTTTTCTCTCTCTTTCTCTTTTTCTCTCTCTTTCTCTTTTCTCTCTCTTTCTCTGTCTCTCTCCCTCTATCTCTCTCTTTACCTCTCTTTCCCTCTTTATCTTCCTCTTTATCTCTCTCTCCCTCTTTATCTCTCTCCCTCTTTATCTCTCTCCCTCTTTATCTCTCTCCCTCTTTATCTCTCTCCCTCTTTATCTCTCTCCCTCTTTATCTCTCTCCCTCTTTATCTCTCTTCCTCTTTCTCTGTGTCTTTTTCTCGTATCCTCTTGCCCTCCGACCGCTGCAACACGTCCCCAATATTCTCCAAACGTCCACCAAACTTCTCTCTATCGCATCTTCTTGACATTCACTTCGTCTGACATTTACCTTGAGCTTGTACATTTCATTCCCCACTCGTCTTTGATACCTTTCTTACTCGTTCTTTATTCCCTGACAAATCGTTCGTTAATTACATAGGCTTTCCCTACCCCTTTATTCACTCTTATCTGTTTTAGCTCTTTCCCCATTCCTTCTTCTCCCCTGTCCTACTCCATTTCTTTCCGACTTCTGTCATCCGCCTCCCTCCTCGTCCTTTCCCGAACCACTTCTCATCCTGTCGTTACTCCACGCCATTCCTTCTCCCTCTCCAAACGTCTGTCCCGCCTTGTCATTCTGGTCATTCCCCATCTCTTCCCGTGCATCTGCGTCGCTCCCCGTCCGTCAACTCCTCGTCATTCACCGACCCACCTAGTTTGTTGAAGTTCGCCTCCTCGCTCTCCGTCCTTTCCATTTTCTCTACGCTTCTCCGTCTCTCTCTCTCTCTCTCTCTCTCTCCCATTTTCTCTTCCTCTGTGTGCTTTCTGTCTCTCACATGTCTTCATTCTCTTCTGTCTGTCTTCATGTTCTCCTTTGTCCCGTATCCTTGTCTTTATTCTCAGGGAAAGGAGGAAAGAGAAACAATAGCAGCCAACGCCTTACTGATTCCAACCACCCACCCATTCCCATCTTTATTCCCCACTGCGCGCCCACCGCTGCCCAAGCCAGCTCAGCCGGGTGTCCGCAGCTGCGCCGGCACCCCACTGCCCGCCTCCCTCGGCGCTATCGCGAACGCCGAAGCTCGCCCTCCCCCCTCCCCCCTTCCCCCGCCCCCCGGCGCGGCCCTGTTCCCGCACCGCTAGCGACTCCGGTCTTGGCTCGACTTGCTATAATTAATACGCGCTGTAATGGAGGGCTGCTTTCGCGGCTAATGCGCCGTGACCTGCCCCCCGTAATCGCACGACGCGACGCGACGCGGCGCCACGCCCGTGCTCGCAACCCGCCTCCGAGGCACGCCGCTTAGCAGCGCTGGGTAACGCCCCCCCCCACACTCGGAGGTGGTGGGTAGTGACTGGAAGAGACGTTGAGTGGAATGAACATAGATCTGGTAATGTCCCTAGCGAAGGAGCCAATAAATAGGGCTCCTCCCTTTTTAATATGTTTTATTATTAATTTTTAATTATATGATTGTTTAGAATTTCGGGTGCAATATGATAGAAGTGTAAAAATTGGTTTTTTCCCTTAGTTCAAAGGTGCTGTTTGTCAGCTTCCATTTTGTTGTGATTATAACATGATAATTATTAGAAGGATAATTGTAGTTTTATGACACATGCGTTACTGGGTGATGTGAGACGATATAAAAACATCAGTGAGGAATGTAATGTGGTTGCTAATGTCTTTGACAGAAAAAAATGCATGCCAATGCTGGAACTATAAAAGGAAATATATTCAGACGGTTTTGTTGTATGGTATTGTATACATTAGGCGATGAAATTCTGTTAATTGTATTCGTGAAGACATATAATAACCGTAATAGATTCGAAATATCCAATATTAGATCCAAGTACACTTTTCTAGGTCGGACCCGAGTGAGAGAAAGGGGACTGAGGATAAACGAGCAGGGTACCCAGAGAACATCAGGGGCGTAGGGCAGTTGATTCTTGGGGGGCTCATTATTTCATCCAAAAAGTTCTCTCGTCCCCCAATTCAGAAACAGAATTTGTTTCTCCATGCATTGGAAATAACTTGTAGCATTAAACATGATTTGTAGATAAATATATTTTCATTTGATAATCGCGACCCTAATTAAGTAGTGGCCTGGAGCAAGTTGCTCCAGCTGCCCCTCCCCACTCTGGACACCCCTGCTGGCAGGAATCTGAGAGTGAAGAGCATTGGGCAGGGGACGGAGAGTGATGGACGGGGATGGGGAGGAAAAGAGTGGCAGGCAGGGGACGGAGAGTAACGGACCGGAGTCGGAGAGTGAAGAGTCAAAAGCGAGGGGGACGGAGAGTGTCATGGCGGATGGAGAACGGAGAGTGGATAGTGACGAGCGGGCAGCGTTGAGAGCGACCGATGGGGTGGGGTAGCGGAGAGCGAGTCTGAGAGTAACCCGACAGCTAGGGGACGCAGAGTATCGTTGGCGAAGTGTGGATAGTGACGAGCGGGGAGCGTTGAGAGCGACGGATGGAATCGGATAGCGGAGAGCGGGTCTGAGAGCAACGCGACGGCTGGGGGACGCAGGGTAGCGTTGGCGGAGAGCGAGGAGCTGCAGTAGAGCAGCCGGCTTGGCGCGGCAGGCTAATGGCAAAGGGCGATCCGGAGAGTAAACAATTTGAAAAGGGGCGCGCCGCGGCGTGGCCGGCGAGGTAATGGGGCGGGGCGCGCCGAGGTTTTGCGCGGGAGGGCGGCGCGGGGGGGTGGCAGGGGGGCGGCGCGGGGGGGCGGCGCGGGGGGGGCAGGAGGGGCGGCGCGGGGGGGGCGGGGGGGGCGGCGCGGGGGGGGCGGGGGGGGCGGCGCGGGGCGGCCGCTTCTTGCGGAGGCCGCCGACTGCGCCCTGATTTCATCGCGCCGCGTGTAATGGGCGCCGCCCTCTAAATGTGGCGTGCGGGGCCGGCGTCCAAAGCCAGAAGGTGCTCCCAGCTTCCGGTTGACGTAGACAGGCTGTGTGGTTTCTGGTGAAGGCGAAATTACTTCCGAGAAATGTTATTAATACAAATAATTGCAATTTCGAAATAAATTAATGTAATAGCTTTTAGATTTAATCTCTGAAATCCGAAACAAATAGTAATTTGATTTTGTAAAATGAGGAAAAGAGGAGATGCATTGCTTTTTTGTTTTTGTTTTTGTAAAACATGTAAATTGATGTTAACTTTCAAAGAAAAATATTTTTGTTACTGGAAAATGAGATAGAGAAACAAAAGCTAGGGTATAATTTCCATTAAAAGATAATTATGCAGGAATAAGAACGTATTCAAAATAAGCTCTGTTGTAATATATAAATGTAATTGATTCAGACTGTTGTGAATACTTCCATATATCATCTTGTCAGATTATCCTACCTCCAGCTCCCTTGCCATTTCATACATTGATGTGTATGACTTCTAATTTAGGTTTTATCCATAGAGAAAGCCTGTATTAAGCAATTCGGTTAGTGCATCCTACTAAAACGTGTTTTTTATAGACTTCGCAGCCCAATTGTCCATTTTCAGCTTTCAAATACAGGATTTATACCTTCACTCTGCAGCTCAACGTCGAAACAAGGCAAAGGGGTTAGCACGGCCATTTCGTTGGGAGGGACGGATTTTCTCAGGCAGAAGATCGATCCATTATCATCGAATCACGAATTCATCCCTCCGAAGCAGCGTGTGATTTATTGCGCAGCCGTCTCCCACTTCCCGTTCCTTCCCGAAGCAAATTCTTATCAGTCGCTCGCATCAGTCGCTGTTTCGCCTTTACGGGGTTCCGGCGGCGCGGGGCGACGCGGCGGGGCGGCGGGGTAGGGCGACGCGGGACAGCGGGGTGAGCCAGCGGGGTGTGACAGTGCGGGTGGGACATCGCGGTGGGACAGCGGGGCGGGACAGCGGGGTGGGACAGCGGGGTGTGACAGCGGGGTGTGACAGTGGGGTGGGACATCGCGGTGGGACAGCGGGGGACAGCGGCAGGAAAGCGGGGCGGGACAGCGAGGCGGGACAGCGGGGCGGGACAGCGGGGCGGGACAGCGGGGCGGGACAGCGGGGCGGGACAGCGGGGCGGGACAGCGGGGCCGGACAGCGGGGCCGGACAGCGGGGCCGGACAGCGGGGCCGGACAGCGGGGCCGGACAGCGGGGCCGGACAGCGGGGCCGGACAGCGGGGCCGGACAGCGGGGCCGGACAGCGGGGCCGGACAGCGGGGCCGGACAGCGGGGCCGGACAGCGGGGCCGGACAGCGGGGCCGGACAGCGGGGCCGGACAGCGGGGCCGGACAGCGGGGCCGGACAGCGGGGCCGGACAGCGGGGCCGGACAGCGGGGCCGGACAGCGGGGCCGGACAGCGGGGCCGGACAGCGGGGCCGGACAGCGGGGCCGGACAGCGGGGCCGGACAGCGGGGCCGGACAGCGGGGCCGGACAGCGGGGCCGGACAGCGGGGCCGGACAGCGGGGCCGGACAGCGGGGCCGGACAGCGGGGCCGGACAGCGGGGCGGGACAGCGGGGCGGGTCAGCGGGGCGGGTCAGCGGGGCGGGACAGCGGGGCGGGACAGCGGGGCGGGTCAGCGGGGCGGGACAGCGGGGCGGGACAGCGGGGCGGGACAGCGGGGCGGGACAGCGGGGCCGGAAAGCGGGGCGTGAGAGCGGGGTGGGAGAGCGGAGAGAGACAGCGGGGTGGCGCGCCGGCGACTTTGCGACTAGCAGCGATCGTCAAACGCTTCAGAAGCGGCTCCCCGGCGCGGGAAAGGCTGTCGATTTATTGTAAGCCGCCCTCCGCCTCCCCTCCTTGCGCCGCGCCTTCGCCCGCTTCCGGGGCGCCCTCGCGCTCTTCGCAACTTCCGCCTCTCTGGCGTTTTTAGAACGCACTCTGTTGCGTTTGCTGGGACCCGCCCACTTGTTAAACAGTCTTCCTAATTCTCTTGCTCTTCCTCATCTCTTTCATTTTGTTTCTGTCTTGTTTTCCTTTCATCGTTTTTAGTTCATTTTTTTATTTCTTTTCATCTTTTTTCTTCATCCTCGTCTTATTTCTTTGATTTCTTTATTTTCAATTTTTTTCTTATCTGCGTCTTTTCTTCTTTGTATTCGTCCTTTTATTCTCTATTTTCGTATTCCTTTCTTCTACATCTTCATTGTCGTCATTGTCGTCTTCGTCATCTTCATTGTCTTCGTCATCTTCATTCTCCGCTGTTTAATTTTCATGTTTTAGTAATCTAACGGACGTTTGGCAATCAAAAGCGAAAACTTATCTAGAACTTCATTATTCGTCATTCGAAAAGTACTCATGAAATTGAATTTGATTTTAATAATCTGAATTCACTTTATAATTCACAATCACCAAGTGAAATATTCCTTCCTTCCACGGGATTGGAAATCACTGCCTTTTGTAAATGAAATCTTCAACACAACGGTTTTATATCAACAGCTATCATAATTGCATATGTTCTTATTAATCCAAAATATTACATTTATTATTATTATTATTACAAAATGTAATAAAAAATAAACATAACAAAACATTATACCGCTTAAATGTCTTACTTTCCCAAAATTGTTGTGGAATGTCTCATACGGCACCTTAATTAGCCTTCAATTCTAGACTTACTAAATCATCAACGGTCAGCCACTTGCCAACATTGTAACGGAAGATAAGTCATAAAACTAAAAAAGAAACTGTACAAAGAATTCTATCAAGTAGTTTCCTGTATCTCCGCAAGGCATTTAATGTCTAACTAACATCGAAGCGAATTGTTACGGCTCGCGTGGTCGTAACTCCCTGGAGCGTATCTTTTCTTGCATATTTTTATTTGAACTTTCCAAATTTCAATTACCACAAACTTTCGCTTGCTTCACTGCTCGTCACGTTGAAGATAATTCCTTATTTTTTTAATTTGTCATATGTGTCCAAAATCGTTGTCACTTTTTCGTATTCTTCACTACTCCTTCTGCACCCTTGTTATCCTTCGCTATTTCTGGTGCTCTCAGAATACATCGGAGATCTTTTTCGTCCTCATCTTCTTTTTCATCGCGTAGGACGTGACTTATCGCTTTACCGTTTACAATTTTCTTTCATATAAATCGTATTTGTTTCACTGCTCGTCTTTTATTGTAGCCCTTCTTTCTTCTCTTTTTACAAGATGCATCTCCCCGTTGCATTACATTTCCGACATCCTTTGCCCTTTGTTCGTGTCATGTTTTTGTCAAGATCAAAACGTATGCTGGGAGTTGTAAAGCTGAGTACCATAATCCTTTTCACATAAAATTCAAGTTTTCTTGTTTTTCCACTTTTAACAGTGGCATACTACGCCATTTCCGTACTCTACCACAAATGGGGGACAGGAGGACGGTAAACACTGTATCCAGAATAAACTGCAAAATATTTGTAGGAACATTTTATATAGTTCATAAATAATGAATGTATTCAGTAATATGTTACACTCATTTTCTGTAAATTTTTGCTGCAATATTTTCATTTTCTGAGGTATAGCACGGGCATGTATATTTTGAACATTTTCTGTTCTTACAGTCCCTTTGCGCGGAGACTCAAATGATAATGTGTTTTTGAAGAAGTAGTTCAATACTTGCAATGTTTCTGCAATAGCACAATTCTTATCTATATTGACAGTTACTAAAATAATACTACAATGTCTTTATGGGCAAGCGTGACTATAAGAGTACGCCGGAGTCTCCACTAAGCGATTACGCAGAGCGACAGTTTAGATTTTTTTCTAAAAATCCGAAAAGCTTTAAAAAACAAAACTATCACATTGTTAAGAAAAGTTCTGATAATGAAAGTCCTAAGCGATTAAAAATTAATTCCTTATCTAAACAGAGACTGAGAAAATCCACGCTGGGATCTATCATCCCCACCAGAAGAGAGGGCTCAGTGCTTCAACTGATGTCACTGCAGTCCCTCTGACCGGGAGGTCGTAGTTTCGAGTCCCAACGGTGGAAGGATTTTTGACACTACATTGTCTGCTAAATCGAATTCAGTCGCTGTCTGGAGGGGAATTCTAGCGGCCGGCTGCTCTGATCGGTAGTTTTCCGTGGTTTCTCTGATCAATACCAGGCGAATGCCGGAGCCCTAACAGGCCACATGCGACCTTTCCTACCTCTTCCTTGTCCTATTCTCTCCCTTAACACACACAATCTCACTAACATGCACCACACTATTACACCTGACGAGAGACCGGTCAGGAGCTTAGAGCTTGTCCGGCTAGGCCTGTGCCCAGCTGGTGGGAGAGAGCTGATTGGGGAAAACGCCGCTAGCCGACAGTAGGTCGGCGCCGAATCTCGCCATCCAGCGAGGGAAGACCACCGCCCCTCTCGATGGAAACATGTACTGCGCTTACGGCAATAGTAACCCTAGTAGTTGACACGTCCGGAGTCACTAATAATGAATAAATCGTCCCTACCCAGTAGATGTGAAACTGTAAAAACTAGTGTGCTGGTTTGGTCCAGCTAGTCTTATTACATGAACACGAATTATTCCACTTTAATACATTTACCAATATTGTGTTTTATGCTGTATATCGATTCTGGAAAACATTTTTTTCTCGGCGTAACACTTACATCTGTTATTTGTGACCCGCCTGATACATTGTCGCTCATTTTATTTTTGCCTTATCGCCGCGCGTCAGCGAATGTTTGGTTCCATTCTCCTGACTCCGCACTTTTCATATTGTGTTGTATCGTGCTGTCTCGCTCGGGGCGTTTGTAATATTTCCCATCAGCTTTTCCCCCACGTGTCAACGCATACTTCTCTTGCATACTCTGCGGTTTCTCGATGCAGACTGCAGACTCGTCGCCCTGGGGCATTTTTCCGTTCTGTCGCGCAGAACACGTTACGCCCTATTTTTCTGCGTACTGCTGTCTATTTTCAGATTGAAGATAGTGGAAATTACTTCGAGAATCCAGGTCACTGGTTAGTCTTCGTTTTGTGGATGATAGCTTTACTCATATTTTATTGTTTTCACCACTTTCGCACTTGTTTCTGTTTATAGGTCACAATAAATTGGCACTACAATAAGCATCGTCAACAGTGTAGGTTTCACTCGATATACAGCAAGGCGGTCTGTATACCCGCTCATACCCCAAATGTCCCTTTTGTCTACCGTCACACATAATGTACACTCTTTTTCCCAAAACTCCTACTGCACTTCCTCAGTCGCATCCCTTCACTCCCATCGACGTATTCTTTCCCCTCTCCTTACGATTCCTCTCTCCTTCCTGTTCTACATTCCGCCCTCATTTTACCTTTACCATTGGCTGCTTTCTCTCTGTTTCACAGCCTCTCCAATCATACGTTTACCTAATCCACTCATCGCTTCTCTTAAGTTTCCCCAAACGTTATATCCCTGTTCGACTTTCTTCTCACACGGTTACGTATCTCATCCATTTCAACTTTGCCTCTCAAGTATCTTCTTTCCTCCTTTCCCATCCAACTCCTACCTTTACCTCCTTCCTCACCCAACTCCGTCGTCTCCCTCCTCTTTCTCTGTCGTCTCCCTCCTCTTTCTCCGTCGTCTCCCTCCCCTTTCTCCGTCGTCTCCCTCCTCTTTCTCCGTCGTCTCCCTCCTCTTTCTCCGTCGTCTCTCTTCTCTTTCTCCGTCGTCTCTCTTCTCTTTCTCCGTCGTCTCTCTTCTCTTTCTCCGTCGTCTCTCTTCTCTTTCTCCGTCGTCTCTCTTCTCTTTCTCCGTCGTCTCTCTTCTCTTTCTCCGTCGTCTCTCTTCTCTTTCTCCGTCGTCTCTCTTCTCTTTCTCCGTCGTCTCTCTTCTCTTTCTCCGTCGTCTCCCTCCTCTTTCTCCGTCGTCTCCCTCCTCTTTCTCTGTCGTCTCCCTCCTCTTTCTCCGTCGTACCTCTCCCCATTCTTGCTCTTTCTCTCGCCTGATCCCTGCGTCTGGCTGCTGGCGCGGGTGCGGGGCAGCCCGGACGCGACGGCGTCCGCTCGGCCAGCGGCGCGCCCGCGCCCGCGCCCGCGCCCACACCCGCCGCGAAATATCGTTTGACATATTTCACGCCTTTTTCTGCGCCCTCGCGATATGGCGCCACGCTCCGAGGTCGACCTCCCCGTCTCCCTCCATCCATCCCACCCCACCTCTCCTGAGTTTCTACACTCTTCTCCGCCCTCCCGCCGCCCACACCACCCTTCGCCTCCATCACTGCCGCCGTTCCCACATCCGACACTGCCCCCGCCCCCGTCGCCCCCGACGTCCCATGCCTCTGCCGCCCCTGCCGCCACGCCGCCACCGCTGCCGCTGCCGTTCCGTCTCCCCACCTCCCGAGCCACCCCTATTCTCTGCCAACCCCGCCATCCCTGCTGCCTCTGCCGCCCCGTCTCCCCACCATCCCCACCTCCCAAGCCACCCCTAGCCTCTGCCACCCCCGCTGCTTCCGCCGTTCCGTCACCCCTCCGTCCCCGCCTCGTCCGGCTCATCCGTCGTCCCTGTGCCGCCACCACCGCGACCTCTCGCCACAGTCCCCTCGGCCACCCCTGCCGTCGCCCCCTCCATCCGCCATCGCCACCCGCTGCCGGCCCGGCGCAATGAATTCCCCGCAATAGGGCCACGTGTAATTCCGCCGAATTAATTCCCGCTGCGGGCGCGCCCGAGAACAATTGCCGCGCGCGGCTCGTCACCCGCCGCCGCGGATACGAGGGGTGGAGGGTGGGGAGGAAAGAAGCAGGAAGAGGCTGTGCGTGTGTTGAGCGCGCAGTTCGGTTTCATTTATCTGAGTTTGATATTCAAGATTGTATTCTCCCTCCCTCCTATATATCAATTTCTGTCTTACTTTGTTCCCTTATTCCAGAGCACAAGCAGAATAGCACAGAAAATGACAAGCAGGAATATAGGATACAAGCAGAATAGGAAAGACCAAAATGATAGAGAATAACCATGAAAAAATGTTTGCAGAATAGATTTCTATCACAAATATTTGGAGGTGTGTGTTCATAGGATATTTCACAGAACAACTCCGAACTCCGTTCACTGAACGGAGGGGGGCACGAATGAAAAAGAAAATGCCCAAACTGTGCGAGTGAGTAAGAGACGGGACAAGAGATCTATAGAAATGTCGGAATGTAAACTTGGGTGAACGATTTGCAAACTTACAGGTCATGCAGCGGGGAACGGGACTATCAAGTTATCTGGCGTGAGAGAGGATGTCTGAGGAGTACAGAGAGCTGAGAGAGGAAATTCCGTGCCAGGGAACAAACAGAGGTGCGACCAGGGTGTGGCGGCGGGTGCCTGTTTTGCATATCGCGTTGTCACCCGTCAGAATGGTGAACTGGAACAGGAAGAACAGGGTCCAGGAAAACACAGAAATGCGGGAGGAGAGGAGGAAGGGATGTGGCGAAGAGAGGTTGGGAGGAGATGGAAGGGATGGGGTTAGGGGGAGAGGCATAAGAAGGAGAGGGGTGATGCGAGGAGGATGGGCCGGGATGGAGGAGCGAGAGAATCACGGGGCCGACGGCGGGTAGTGAGTGTCTAGTCTGGTTCCGGAAGCGAGCAGGGGTAGCGGCAACCCGGAGCTGTGACTATTTGGGCGGGGATGGGAGTTATGGAGTGGAGACGAGATGCATGGGGAGGGGAGGGATAGTGCGAGGAGCACGGACCGGGAAGGAGGAGCATTGATAAGTCAGAGCCTGCGGCGGGTGGCGAGCGTCTAGTGTCTGACTGTTCCGCAGGCGAGCAAGGGAGGGTGACGGCGAGCTGGAGCTGTGAGTATTTGGGCGGGGATGGAAGTGATGGAGTGGGGAGGACATGCATGGGGAGAGGGGATTGTGCTAGCAGAATGGGACGGGAAGGGAAAAGCGTGGAGAAGGCGGAAAGCCTGCGGTGGGTGGCGAGCGTCTGGTGTCTTGACTCGTTCCGCAGGCGAGCAAGGGTGACGGCGTGCCGGAGCTGTATTTGGGCGAGGATGGAAGTGATGGAATGAGAAGGAGATGCATGGGGAGGGGTGATGTTGCTAGGAGAACGGGCCACGAAGGAGGAGCATGGGGAGGGCGGAAAGCCGGCGGCGGGGGCCGAGCGTCTGGTGTCTGGCAGACGCCGGAGGCGAGCGCGGCCGGCTGGGCTGAGCCTACCGTAATTGGGCGGCAACGAATGCGCGGGACGTGATCTGGTGCGACGGAGGCGCACGGAGGGTCGATGCCGCAGTGACAGGGACGCCGCCGCCGGCGCCAGCAGGGCACAGCCAGCCCAGCGCTCAATCAGGAACCGGGAGAGGTGGCTCAGTGCATCAACTTACGGCATCCCAATGCCTCTGACTGGGAGGTCCGAAGTTCGATCTCCCGATGCAGAATTTTAGCCACTAGCTCAGTGTTGTTAAGGTCGATATCACGAGCGAAAGTTCGTGGCACGAGTGCCATGACGAAATCGTCCTCCCCCACACGCTGTTCATTATCCGCCACCAGAAACGACATCTCGATTGTAAAACGGCGGGGTTACTATTACTCGAAATAGTTCCCTTTCCCGACGCTAGTTGTGCAGAGAAGTTCTTGGCATATTACGGTGCCACGATGCGTGCCACTGCCAGCAGTAGAAGACCTGGACACCACTGCACTAGCTTGTCAGTTAGGTTTAATTTTATCGGCCGACCGCTCTTCTCGGTTGTTTTACGTGGTTTCTCAGATCAACACCAAGCGCATAGTGGAGCAGTACCCGAACAAACGGGTCATTGACCGCGCGCGATCTTTCCTTCCTCTTCCTTGACTGATCCTCACCCCTTACGTACACACTTACACTAAGATGCACCACACTATCACACACGTCAGGAGACCGGTCGGGGGCTTAGAGCTTGTCCCGGCTGGGATGGTGCCCACCTGGTGAGAGCAATTCTTGCGACAGCAAATCTTTAAGGAATGAACCACCATCCTTTAAGTATTTGATATTCTCCTGTTGCGAAATGATTCAGCAACTTTATCGGTATTCTTTGTGTGTAAAGTACAGTTGTACTGTTTATCCATATGTATTCTATGTTATTTTAGTATCTGTGAAGATTATTTTGTTTTAAAAAATTGATTTACTTCAGTTTTATTCAAGAGTATTTTATTTGAGCAGGGTACGTGCTACTGTTTTGAAAATAATTTTGTGTTGCTTTGTCCAGCCACATTTTTGTTCCTGCACGTTGCTAGTCTTTCTCTAAAAAACAAATAAGTTAGACATGTTACCCAAAGTACAGACAAATTTGGAATAATAATAAAGAGAATGGACGATTAATTTTACGATGAATCAAAAGAAATTAAATTTTTTTTTACACTACTGGTCGTTTAGATTTTAGAATATTGCACAATGATTTTGTATATAGATGGAAATTTGCCCTACCGATTGTCCTTTCGATTTCTTAGTCTATAATAGACTTGTGATTTGCGTTCCGCTATGTGTGACACATTCACTTTAAACGTATGCATGTTCCCAATTTTATTGGCCGTCGAACGTCCGTTCAGTGTGAATAGTGCTCTACGACACATCTTCTGAAAAATATTTTAACATATTGCTGTAATATAAAGATTTAACGGCTATTATTTAACACAAATGTAATATGTTTTGCTATCAATGTTAAATAAAATGATTACATGCTGATGCAATGATTACATAAATGATTGCATGAATTAGTATACACGCTATTAAGCTTGAATACTAAATTATTTAGTGATTAAATTTACAAAAATGTGTAATACCTCAACAGAATCAGGACTTGAGCTTTGAGCTTCGGAGTCCCTTCTTGGTGAAGCCAGAAACCATTTAAACATTCGAGTAGCTAGGGATAATGACATTAATATTTGTAAACGGTATAAATATATATTTCTTCAACGTCCTGCTTTACTGGAGTAATTGTAATATCTCTTGCCATAGCGACAATGACAATTAATCCGTCAACATCACTGCGATAATGTCCACAACAACTACTTGCAGCACGCAAACAAAAACGGTCACTGCGAGAATTAACAACGCAATATCGAGCACCGCCACATTTACAAGCCGTCCCAATCGTTGGCGGAACGGGCGCGCCTGCATCGGCGCCGCTGCGGCGGGCGCGCCAAACGCGTTATCAGCCGCCGCCGCCACCGCCGCTGCCACCGCCGCCGCCGCCACCGCCACCGCCACCGCCGCCGCCGCCGCCGCCGCCACCGCCACCGCCACCGCCACCGCCACCGCCACCGCCACCGCCACCGCCACCGCCACCGCCACCGCCACCGCCACCGCCACCGCCACCGCCATCGCCACCGCCACCGCCACCGCCACCGCCACCGCCACCGCCACCGCCACCGCCACCGCCACCGCCACCGCCGCCGCCGCCGCCGCCGCCGCCGCCACCGCCGCCACCGCCGCCGCCGCCGCCGCCGCCGCCGTCACCGCCGCCGCCGCCACCGCCACCGCCGCCACTGCCGCCGCCGCCGCCACCACCGCCACCGCCACCGCCGCCACCGCCGGCGCCGGCGCCGCCGCCGCCGCCGCCGCCGCCACCGCCGCCGCCACCGCCGCCGCCACCGCCACCGCCGCCGCCACCGCCGCCTCCGCCGCCGCCACCGCCGCCGCCGCCGCCGCCGCCGCCGCCGCCTGCGCGCGCCGCGTCCTCGGCGTTCCCGTCGCGCGGTTATTCGCCGCCGCGAAATATTCCCGCGCCGCGCGTTGAACGCTCTCGTGGGCCGAATCCAATTCGCTCGCCGGAAACCAGCGCGCGGCGCGGCGCGATGCGGCGCGGCCAAACATCGCGCTGGAAAAGGAAAAAGAACGCGGCCGGCGCTCTCCGTCTTTCTGTTGCTGCTTTTTTTTGTTTTCTTTTGCTGTCTGCCTTTACCTTTCTTTTCTTCGCCCGCAGTTTTTCATCTCTCCCATGATATTTTACTTATTCCAAGTAATATTACATCACGCTTTCTTTTCTCTCGTGCCTTCCTTAGCAATTCCTTCTCTTTCTTTCCCCTTTTGTCATTCTTCTTTTTTATCCAACTTCTCTCAATCCCTTTTCTCTCCGTGCCCTTTATCATGATCTATCATCTATGAATCTCCATTATCTCTTTTGGTTTCCGATGTATCTCTCGCACTCTGTCACTCGCTTTCGCTTTCTGTCGCAATATATTTGTCTTCGTTTATCTGCAGTAGTTCTGCTTTAACGACTCTCTGTATTAGCTGACACTCTTTTTTTTGTTTTTGTATTTTTTCCATGTCACCTTGACATATCATCTATATTTTGTGTTGTATTTCTATGCGAATCTACAAATGTGTTTCTATTCTGAAACACTCTCTGTTCCTGCCTTTTTGTTTAATAGTATGTGTTCTCTTCTGCTCTTAACTTCACTTCTCATTAACTCCCTTTTAGTGTCAGTCATTTTAACACTTTATTTAGGATTCAGAGGTGTATGTGGATTTGGAACCGAATTTCAAAACACCTACTCATCGCAACTCGCTTCAACGCGGTTGATTTTTTTCATTCGATTCATTTACGTAAACTTTGATCAGAGTAATGAAGCTCCAAGCGAGGCAATACTTTGACCTATTCATTACTCTTCCCTATTTCTCTGATATTTCCCAACTGTTAACTAAAATGGTCCTCTTTAATTAAGCGTTTTTGAACTGTTTCATTTTGTTTTTGTAATTAACGCAAAAGTTGAACTCTTTTATATGTCTTTTCGCAGCGTTAACGACTGTCCACAGGAGATTAGCTGTGATTTTGGATATATTCTAATTGTACTCGGAGTAATTTCGTTTTAACGGTAATTACTCTTTTATAAACAATGAGAGTTAATGCGTATGGATGTGTGTGTTTTAGAATATGAAGAAGAAAAACATCATTTAGAGATTGTTTCACCTACTTTCACCAAAATATGCCGTTAATATTTATGATTAGTATTATTTCTTTTATTTACTTTGAGTAATTTAATGCTGTTTGGAGTTAAATAAAAATCAGTAGTTTAATGTTATTTGCCGACAAAATAATAAGAGAATACATTTTGCTTCTTACATTTTTACGATTTTCTGTAATACAATTTTATTGGTTACATTACTTTATTTTGACATAATAAGTTTTCTATTATATATTAAATATAAGAAGACAGATCTATTAATGTGGGCAGAGGACTGTTGTTTCCTATTATATCTTCACCCATCAACAACACAAACTATATTCAAAATTGTGCCTTCAAATTTTTGTACTCTCTAAATGCTACAATTCGAAAATTTGAAATTGCAGAAAAAATTAAATAAAATAGGCTTCAATTCTAATATACGTTTTTCGAACAGTTTCTAAAGAATTTGTAACGTTAATTCAATTTCTTTATTCATTTGAGATTTTGTTTTGAGTATTTTGTTAAGAAAGGACAGTAACATTGTACATTAGAAGTAAATGGTACAGAATAATGCTTTGCGTTTTCAAACATTATTTCATGTATCATCGTTGTATAACTACAGGAGTAATTCTCGTCCAGAATTGTTTCCTAGAACTTATCACAATTTTTTAGTAATAATTTGCTTTTCTATCTAATAATACTTGAAAATTTTCAAATCAAGAATGTACAGATCTTTTTTGTAGTTTGTTTATTTAATTTTTAGTTTTCTGTTAAATAATCACAAAACATCTGGTTGAACATTGTATATGCAGAACCCACATAAGAGAACACATATTAAGATTTTCATGTTCAATAAAGGTGTTAGTTAAACTATCAAAATTTCACTTCAAGGGCGGATTGACACAATTATTCCACAATATTGGTTGGCGTTGTACGCGAAAACAGATTTTAAAAATTTCGACGAAAGAAACTTCCAAAAAATTACAATAAAAGTATCCCATTTAAAAACACTATTTTTTTAAGTAATACTTAGAATAACATTTTTGTTAAACCACAGTTTTTTTGTGGTGTATTCACCGTGTTCACCTAGTACCACTATTGTGCCTTGTTCTCGGCGCCAGGGCACAAAGGAACCACTGGCGAAGTTTTAATTTGGGCGTTCCACAGCGGCGCTGCACCCGCATGCCGCGAGGGCGGTAATAAAAATCCGCTGCACCTTTTACACGGCGCGGTGCCGCCGCCGGCCGGTACCTTTGAGGGGCGTTGCCGCTGCTGAGTAAATGTTTCACTGCGTTTTCGGACAGGGAGGGGCGGGGACGGGAGGCGACGGGTGGAGAGGGGCGGGATGGGCGGGCGGAGGGAGAGGAGGGTGGGGCAGGGAGAGGAGGTGAAAGGCGGAAACGTGCGGGAGATAGTTGGCGTTAGTATAACGTGTGGAAAGAACGACAGCAGAAAGGAGGATGTGATGAAGGTGATGGCGGCGATGGGGATGGTGAATGTGTTGTGACGCATGAAGTGTATTAAATGTTAATTGCAGGGGTTAAGTTGAGACACTAAATGTTAACACGTGGGAGGAAGTAGTAGCGCAGAGTTCGCGGCTGGAAAGAGACAAACGCTGACTGGGAGAGAGTGGGGAGAGGGAGAGAGTGGGGAGAGGGAGAGAGTGGGGCGGGGCGTTTGAGTGGCGAACGAAGGGATGAGGACGTGGCACGCGAGGGCTTTGTGGGGGCGCGCGCTGCACTCTCCGCATAGCGGCGGCGGACGGGCGTCGATGAGGACGTGCTCTTGAATGGCGAATCGGTCAGAATGTCCGCGGGGCGGGGCGGAGAGGGCTGCGGTGAAGCGGGAACGGCGTCGGAGCGGGGCGGAATGGGGGCGGGACGGGAGCGGGACGAGGACTGGGCAAGAGCAGGATTGAGGTGGGTGGAAGTTGGACGGGGGGCTGGACGGGGGCTGGACGAGGGCTGGACGGGGGCTGGACGGGGGCTGAACGGGGGTCTGGACGGGGGTCTGGACTGGGATCTGGACTGGGGTCTGGACTGGGGGCTGGACGGGGGTCTGGACTGGGATCTGGACTGGGGTCTGGACTGGGGTCTGGACGGGGGGGCTGGACGGGGGGCTGGACGGGGGACTGGACGGGGGGTTGGACGGGGGGTTGGACGGGGGGTTGGACGGGGGCTGGAGGGGGTTGGACGGGGGGTTGGACGGGAGGTTGGACGGGGGGTTGGACGGGGGGTTGGACGGGGGCTGGAGGGGGGTTGGACGGGGGGTTGGACGGGGGGTTGGACGGGAGGTTGGACGGGAGGTTGGACGGGAGGTTGGACGGGGGGTTGGACGGGGGGTTGGACCGGGGGCTGGACGGGGGGGCTGGACGGGGGGGCTGGATGGGGGGCTAGACAAAGGGCTGGACGAGGGCGGAACGAGGGCGGGACGGAGGCGGGTGGAAGTTGGACGGGGGCAAGATGAGGGCGGGCCGGGGCGGGTTTGGTGACGGGAAGGGAGCGGGCCGGGGGCGGGCCGGTAACGGGGGGGCGAAGGAACCGGATGAGGGGGTGACGGGGCGGCGGAGGGCGAGCGCGGGGCGCGAGCAGGTGGGTGGTGGGTTGGCGCGGCGAGCGGGCGCTTCAATGGAGTGGGCGGTGGCGCACACCCGCGGGCTCTCGCGCAGGGAATAAACATTGCAGAGCGCCGTGTTGGGCGTTCTGTGTGTTTGCAATTCCCAATTTAACGCTGCATCATGCAGTAGAGGCCTTGCAGCCCCCGCATACAATATTCTGGCACTCGCAGGGGCTCCTCGCGCATGAAGCGGTGCGGGTATGGCTGGTTGCTATGCTTTGTTGTATTTTGGTACATTTTCTACAAGATGGATTGAGCTTTTTCCATGTTTAGTTATTTATCTAATGGTGTGGTGTAACACATAAAATTAGTACGTGACTTAAAAAATTTGGTGCAAGTGAGTCTTGGGTAGTCTCACATCTCCAATTCGATATGCGAATAATATGATGTCAGTGAACCCTCTCCCGTCTGCTTTCCTGCTGGCTTTTGCTCCCAAAGCACTAATGTACTCTGTTTTATTAATATTTGCTTATATCTAGAATGTAATTGAAAATAATTCGTTGTTAGTATAGATTTACTGTAATTAAATTTCCCTGATACTTGTCAAAACAAATGTTGACATTCACTCTGATCTATTGAAAGTTCCCTGACATCAAAGTTCACAAAGTTTACTTAAAATACACAAATGTTTTTAACAAGAAATTGAGGTTACTTTACGTCTATACTACACACATTGTAAGGTATAAATATCTCACTATTATCAAATATTGATAATAGGTATAATTCTAAACGAGCTTTCAGAACTTTTTATGCATAAAATTTCATATATTTAACATTGCAACGAGTTATGAAGGGAGAGAGAAGATTATAGAAGTTAACAAAGAGACTTCATGTAAGGAAGGTCTAGAACAACGGAAACCCCAGTCAGAATAGAAATAAAGAAACAGAATCCAATAGTTGTGAGAGATTTGTAGAATTTTTCAGTTTCATTAATTTTAAAATGTTACTATAGGAAAGAATTCAATGAAACGGGGAATCTATGCTTTTAAAACTGTAAAATATAGGTTAATTAAAATCACTTTCTTAGTTTTACCATTCCTGCAGTCCAAAACGTGAGAACACTTCTTAAGAGTGGACGAGTCGTATCATCAGCGACTGTCGTGACGAGAATAGTTCGCCTCTTGAAGTCCCATGCGCTAGTGGGACTAGACTAGAATCTAATCCAACCGAATCAACGGCGCAAACCCCAAAACACGAAGTACGTGACGGAATTTTCGATCACCTTCCTCCCACGAAGGCTTTGTCCTGTGATGAGGTCAGTTTCATTTCACCTGACTCGCGGCATCAAAGGAGCCCGGTGCCTCTTAAAGGGAGTCATTTGCAAACACGAACCCTCGCGCACTAATTCTCGTTTGTTTCGCGAGAGAGAACATGGAAGCTGTGTACTTCGAGTACAACTTCGAGGAATCGAAGCTCTCGCATGACAACGTTGTATCGATTGAGCTCGTCTGTGGCCTCTGCGAGACTTCATTTGCTGATCAAAGGGTGGTGAGAGATGGTGGAAACATGCGGTCTCAGGAAAAAAAATCTCTCTAGCGTGGAGGTGATTATTAAAAATGTACCTCTGAATGAAGGTTTCTTTCCTTTCAATCTGTGACAGTATGTTAATGATGTTGGGCTGTCTTCTACTTCAATACATCTCCTTGCCTGAGGTCATCCATTACCTTTTTCTGTCAGGTTTCTTTTTCCTTTTTCTTTTCTCGTTTTCTTCCCATCTTGTCCTTCCTTTGGATTTGTTGTTCGCCGGTTCTTTTCCTTACCTTGAGCTTTCATACTCCTTTCTTGTCAGTCTACGTGCATAAGTATTAAAACAAAGTATTGTAATGCTACAGCAAAAATCAAGAAATTTTCGAAAATCTCGTAGCATAGTGCCCCGGTGTGTAAAAATAACAAAATATGTCGTAAATTGTCTCTACCCTGTGCAGTTAGAATCCACGTTTTGTGGGTCCTTGATACCGAAAAATCTATTGACGCCAAAACTTCTGCCTTTCAGTCAGTCAGTCTGTGGTCAACGCTCGCACCTAAACGATTTTCTCAAAAATGTATAACCCCTAATCGATATAAACAAATTGAAGTCCCTGCGAGTTTGAAATGGATATTGTGATTTTGGCGGCTCCTTTACATGAAATCTCAACAACTTTTCAAAATTTTCTCAAAAATGGCACAATTGATTGATTACAATTTTTCTCAAATATCGTAAACAATGCTTAAAAATGGCTTGGCCCCATTTTATTTGAAATCTCTGAATTTTTGAAGATGCCAAAAGTTCAGTTCCATTCCAAAAGTTAATTTTTGAAGGTTCCAAAAGTTTTTTTCACAGTCCTCCTACGAGGACTATATCGGAGATAGAGATTTTTTCATTAGTAAAATTTGTTCTTCAAACGCATGTCTTTAAGGAGGGTACAAGTTTTCGGAAATATTAGTAGTTTCACAATTTTCTGTGATATGTAGGCATTTTTTAAACAATTATTTTCTGCAAAACTATTGCAACAATTTTCTTTATATTCTTCCTTTTGGATAGACTATTATACGTTTAATATTACTCTGCATATCCGATTTTTGGTGAACTGTCTCTATTCCAAAATTTCAGAAGTTAACGTCGTAGTACAATATTGATTGAAACAACTTTTCCTTTTATAAAATATGTTAAAGAAAATAGTTCTTTAAATAACGTTCACGTACTTTTTTGAAAAAGTAGTGGCTTTCTTGAAATTTTTGCTTGAAGGAAAGAAAATTTTAAAAAAAATTTCTCAAAGACGGCTCCAAATTTTTTCTTATTTTTCTCCTCCAAATGACGCTTATAAGTGCGACAGGTCCCATTTTTGGCAAACTTCGTATTTTGGAAAATTACAAACAAAAACCTTTCATTATAACGCCACAATTTTGAGAATAAATATGAATTTTCTTTAATGAAATCTGTTTTTGAAAATTAGATATTGAAATAATGAAAGTAAAAATCTCTGATTTTTTGAAAACGTAGGGTGGTATATGGGTAACGCGGCTGGTGTGGTAATTCCAAGAAAAGAGTTCGTGCCGTTGAGAAAAAATGTCCCCTAATTGGAAATACTTTTGCAGGTTCATCGGTAGGTGGGGTACATCGGTTTTCAAGTTTCGAAGAATCTACGGTCCACTAGCTAAAGTTTGTGATTCGCATGAGCCAGACTAAAAACAGATAAGAGTGTATAAGGACAGGGCCTTCTGAAGTATCCATTGGAAGTTCATGTTGCCATCCTGTCTATTCTGTATATTATTTGCATAACGTATTAGTATATAATTTATTATTATTGTTATTATGATTCCTCTAGTTCACGACTAAAGATGTTTGGAGTCGGTTGAATATAAAATCTACTTCGTGTTGTAACCAACTTCCTAAGGAGCAGATTTAGGGAGTGTTGGTGCCTCTAAAATACGTTACGAAAAATGTAGGCTGTTCACAATAAATCAATGTCTTACACTTCCTAGACTTTTAAATGACCTGGGAGTTTAGTTAAGTTCTCCTACAAATTTTGCAGAAAAAAAACAGATCTTCGATAAATATCAGGACAACCTGTGCTTTTTCACCTCACTTCGACTGATCGACTAATCTCGATTTCCAAAGTTCCATTTCCTCGATTGTATTTAAAACGTTTCTCTGCCTCCTTGGTTACGACGTTTTGATCGCACGGGAAAGCAATATCAACAAGTAGACATGTTTTTTCTCGAAATCCCGGATAATAATATCCGATTTGTTTGCCTCTATCGCGCGATCGGTTTGAATTTATTGGTAGTACAATATTATACACAATACAACGAACCTCACTGGGTTTGGTGAGTGTTCGTACAACTTAGAGCATCTGTTTGGAACTTCGACAGCGTTACAGATCTGCCAGTGGAGTTAACTGCGTGCCTATTGTGTCTTTTCAAGTATTTGGTCTTTGCTAGAGCTCAACAAATTGAAAGGAAATGATCAATGTTTTTTCGACTTGTTCATGGCAAATGAGTAACATTTATCGTCTTGGGAAATTTTGAGAACCGTTTTATCATTATGTGTTCTCAATGCTTGATCTTGGCCAGCTATTACAACCGCTTCCGATTCTGGCGTTATTCTTACCCTTTACGCCACTGATCTTCATTGATCTGCGTCTTGCTCATTTTTTTAGATATTGTCCGTGGAGTGGTTTGTCTCTTCACGATTTCTTTCACAGTTCTTTTCTCACACATTTCAGTTCAGTAGCATTCAGTAGAATTTCATTGTCTGTTATTCAGCGTGTCTTGCGTACTTTTCTTCTCTTGTAATGCTTCTTGCTACACTTACAATCCTTCTGTTTCCCATTCGTCGGTCAGATTTAATGACCTGCCTCATTAGGGTCATCTTGATGGCCGACTAGTATCTATTGCATTGTTATTGTTATTAAAAAGTTGAGTATAAACTAAGCATGCATATTTAGACATGTTTTTTCGTAAATTATGTTCGGAGAAGAAATTATCGTAATATTGTCATCATGTATGTTCTCGCTTAAACCTTCAGGGTGCCATCTCCCGAATGACAGCTGTATTCTGGGTTTTATTAATTCTTTACTAATTTTAGATTGCCAACTGTGCGAAGTTTATGTAACTTTGCAATCATCACAATGCACGTGAAGCTAATGTGAACTTGAAATTGAGTCTTAGAACTTAGCAAAACCCTCAACTGATGGTAAATAAAGAAAAAGTTATCAAATGACTTGTTGTTGTTATTTTTATTATTAGTAGATGCGTAGATGGTACGATTAAATATGTATTGGCCACATAGGATAAATCTAAGTTGATACCAGAAATTAAAACTTTTGTATTATATTTATAAACATTTATTGTTAGTTCAACGTTTCGCGTATTCAGTAGATGCCTTGTCAAGAGCAATAAAAGTATGGAAATGATTGACAATGGCATATACAATAAAAATTGATATAAAACAATGGAATACAAAATTATTGAAATCAATACTTGCATTGGGCGTTACATTAGAGCATAACATATAAAAAAACGTTGAAGACCTGTCACACCTAGTGGTTACAATTCGTTCATTGTGGAAGGCAGCACAAAATATACTCATATAACAGAATCAACAGGAAGAACCTACAACAGTTTCAATATCTTTTTATTGTTATTGTAAATTTTGTTATTATTAATACTATTACTATTATTACAAACGAAAACAAACCGACAAAAAACAACTTGGTCATGGCGAATACTTTGGATGCACCACTACCCCAAAGCTACCTTCTCCCACGTCATCCACGTGCCTTCACTTCCTCCCCGCGCAGCGCCATCGCATCCCGTGCTTTCGGCCTCGCTCCGCTCCCGCTCCTCCGCCTCCACCGACTCATTAGCGTCCGGGCGCTGGCGCGGCGCGGCGCGGGGCGTGGAGTAGCGAGGCGGGGAGGGGGTGGCGGGGAGCGTGCATTGTTCGGCAGCCGCGGGTGCAGTGAAGAGCGCCGCCGCACTTAATCCGCGGCGCCGCCGCCGCCGCCGCCGCCCCCGCCACGGCTGCTTTCAGTGCCCGCCCGCTCCATTCGCGCGGAGAACATCAAAGCTATCAGCGCGCGCCGCTCGCGTCGCCGACACCCCCACCCCCACCCCCGCCCCCATCGCCGCCGTCTCCTTAAGCAGTGGCCCGAAACGTGTGTTGATACGATCAAAAGTCTAATGAAATTGTAATTGAAAAATACAATATTTTCTCACCTGGATGGCTGATGTGGTAAAGAGCCCAAATATTCTAGTATATTTAATTTTTTGTAGTACTGTCATTCAGTACATCACCAATGCTTTGCATCGGTTACATCAAATATTGCACTTAATTACATTACTCTGATTAAGAGTGTTCTATTTATGTCCTCACTTAAGAACGTATATTTCCTTTCTGCTTGTTGACTTTGGCGCGTCGTTTCAATTCGGCAGTCTCCATGACTTCAAACTTTGCCAACTTGTGATTTTCTGTTCCAGTAAGCCAACGCCGTACTTAGGTCCGAAGGGTCGTGAATTGGAATTCCACCTTGGGCATGTTTGTTTGTTCTTTTCTTTTATGTATGTGTTGTTTCAGAGAGTCTCCCGTTATGTTGACCCCAGATCAGAGGAGCTGGCGCAAGTGTATTGCTGTCTAGTGTATGGTCAATTTACGTTCAGTCGCGACGAAAAGTGTAACCGCCTGTTGGATAAAAATCCCTAGGAAAAAATGCAGTTTTTATCAAATTGTTCAAAGACTTCGTAACCCAACCGGGAATAGAACTCCGCACTCGTGGTTTACGGGCAGTTCCTAGATCCACTGTGGTACCTACATCACTAATTTTTTCCTGTGCGAAACGTGCATTTGCCAAGCAATTGCCTATACAATAAAGTTACGATACAATAAAGTGGTGAAATTTAAATATTGATTCTGTTTTCTAATTATTAATGCCGTAAAGCCGATAAACAGTTAATAACAGTTGATATATAAACAACCAAGTCTGTTGCTTTTGTTATGGGATATATTCAACATGAGTTTACTCAAGGCTTTCAGAAATATCATTTTCTTACGAGAAAAATAATAATGTAAACACGAAATACCATTTTTTGGAACAAAAGTGAACATACGCCATCTTAAGCTATAATTAATTTGTTTCGTTTGTTCTTAACGAATAGGGTACTCTTAAGTCCTTAAGGGCTGTTATGAATAGCTTTTCCTGTTGGGTTTCGTTATGTCGATACTGAGATGGTTTTTACTTTTCCCATTAATAAAATATGCAATATATTTATTTAATGGGGAAAATAAAAATATTCATTTAATATTTGTTCAAGACCGATGATTCTACTTTACATAATGTTGTTCTTTAAACTGAAATAATTTTGAAACTTTTAGTTGACTTCACAGTTTTCAATAACGATGCCTATGTATGTTTTCTTCACCTTTCAAATAACATACGACCTTCCTTTAGGTTCAATTATATACATACAATTCACTATCGCAAATATTTTAGTATATTTAATTTTTCGTAGTACTGTCATTCAATACACTACCAGTGCTCTGCATCTGTTACTTCAAATATTGCACTTAATTGCATTACTCTGATTAGAATGTTCTATTTATGTCCTCACTTAAGAACGGATATTTCCTTTCTGCTTGTTGATTTTGACGCGTCTTTTCAATTTGGCAGTCTCCATGACTTCAAACTTTGCCAACTTGTGATTTTCTGTTCCAGTAAGCCGTGTATATAGTTGTATTGTCTTGACGTCAAATAGGGACGAAATATGACTGATACCTAATTACGACTCGTTAGAACATTAAAGAATGTTGCGAAGACGCCATTTCCAATCCCAGAATTTTTCAATGCCATGGCTGCCGACATTGCTGCCGCCGCCGCAGCTGCCACCGCCGCAGCTGCCGCTGTCTCGCCACCTCCTGGAGTAGTCATTCAAAACTTCAGATAATGTGGCCAAAAATAAGCTCTGCTGTTACTGCTGCTGCTGTGTGAAGATCATGTCTCATTTCCATTTACAGGCGTTGAGAGGGGCGGAGTCCTCTTTTGTTGACAAGGATTTTTCGAGTAGGATATTAGAGTGGTGGATTGGCTTACTAGTTGGACAAGTAGATTTTACATGTGTTTCTACTGCGTCTTCACTGTCCATTTCTTTCTGCCGGGCGACTGTTTTTTCTTGATCTGGTTGCCCTAGCACTGCTTGTGGTTGCATTGATGGCAGTTGACCGAACGACGCCAGCACAAGTTGCATGAGGTTCGCTAAACTTGTATTTTGCACTAGATGTTTCGGATTCCTTGAACAGTTTTGCCTTTAAAATCCCTCTTGAACATTGATTCCTTGGCAATATTTCACTTGAATCACTGGATGGAAAATTAAGTAGTTCTTTAGAATAGGGAGTGAGCTGCCCCGTACTAGGGCAGGCACTCGCCAACACAAGTCTTCACCTCTTTTCACTGGCCACGAAAAACGAACTTGATGTACTTCGATCGTTTCGTGCTTGATGTGCTTCGCTCGAGAGAACCAAAGAGTATTGATTATAAATTCATCAAAGACATTTTTATGATTTCATCTCTTCAATTAATTTATAAAGTAGTTTCTTTAGAGCCCGATTCTGTTGTCGTAGCGAGATCAATGTTTTTCTGATATGTTTGTATTAGTCTGATAATCGGGGATATATACACTAGATTAAATTTAGTTTTGAGAAAAGGATTTTACGTTTCCACGCACGATACCAAATTTTGGAAAGGAAAGCAAAAGAGATAATAGAAATTAATAAGAACATTGAGCATATTTCATGGTTAACACTTACGAAAGAAGGAAATCTAAGCAGTAAAAGGCAGAGGCGTATCTACGGTATGGCAGACATGGCACGTGCCATGGGCGACATTGACAAGGGGCGCTAATTAGAGAATACCCGCCATAACAATTAACAACACCCCTCGTTTGAAGATTCCTGACAGAGGCACAAATTTGATGTTTGCCATGAGCGCCTGAATACCTAGATGCGCCTCTGATAAAAGGTTGCTATATGTATATTTTGAGCCCTTTGAATATAACTAGTAAGTATTCACTTGTAGGATTAACTATTTAATTGACCTGCCCTGTAGGGGCGATTTTAACACTCCCACGTGTTTAAAAACATGCCAACGTGTCATTTGAATGAAATTCGCTTATGTCAGTCTGGCTTAAAAGGTATTATGTGGTATTCCAAGAGCGCAAAATTAATATTGTAGAATGTAAGCAAAAGTGATAATTGAAAAATGAATTTTATCGAACGATTCATTAACAAGAATAAGATTTTGTTTGAAATATAAAATGTACTGAAAGTAAAATGAAATACTCAACTTTTTAAGTTCTCTCCAGCAGTATCATTTATTGCCACAATTCTGCATTGTTGATCATTTCTTACATTTGAACGTCTAATAAAAGATTCGTTGCTTGATTTGACCAAAAAGAAAGTATTTACAAACCATCATTATTTAATAAAAATTATAACGCCGCAAATGAACATAATCTTAACTGGATAAAAGGTAAAGAGTAGTTTAGGAAAAGAGGCCATTTCTCTGGTATTACAGGCGCAGTAACCGATTTGCCCAATAATTTCAGAATGAATAAATTAGAATGGGTTATTCAGGGAATCTCATTTTAAGTATCAACTGTGAATTCGTCCTTAGAAAGAGAAAAGTTCAGCAAGACCTGCACAGCGAGCTGGAGGAAGTGATAGGTGAATAAGGTGTGTGGAGAGAAGCAAACACCCCCGCGTACTTCATCCGCGTCGAACGGAAGCCATTGCCAACTTTACGAGTAGAGCATCGTCAAGGCTGCCTTTAACTCGAACAGCGAACATTTCGGCTTCAGTCGCCTTTGTCACAACAGCCTCGTCGACGAGCGCAGCACTCCTCCTTGGAACCTGCCATAGACCCCCCGTTGGCCAAACGGGAGGAGGCGCTACGGCAGTCGGAAGGTCGATATTCTAAAGAAACTAAAAGGGCCAACAGAAACGTGGCTTAGGTGCCGATCGCGAGGACGAAGTAGAGGGAAAGAGATAAGATCAGACGGACAAAGGAGAGGAAAATGAAGAGTGGAAGCAGTGGAGCCGCTGGAATGGTCGATAATGACGCAGGTGTCGGGTACGGTGAGTTCACTGCTATTGAATACAATAACTCCTAAGTAACGTTACCATACACTCGAGACTACATCATTTCTCTATGACGTTACTGTGAAGAGTATTAGTTGGAGGAATGGGGTAACGCAGAAGGATAGCTAAGAGGAAGCAAGAACACTTAGAACTAATACTCGTAGATACACAGGATGTCGAGGATGGGGGGAGAGAGAGAAAGAAGGGCACAGGGCGAACTGAGAAAAGGAAGGATAACGAGATGGGCGGAGAGAGAGAAGGATGGAGAGGGAAAGAAGGATGGGGAAGTTCGGAAGAATAGAGATGGAAGCAAGAAAATTGAGGGATCGAGAAAGAAAGGAAGTTAGGGAGAGAGAGCAGGGAGGTTAGAGATTAAGAGGGTGCAGAGAAATAAGAGAGGGAGAGAGTGCAGAGGAGTTAGAGAGGGAGAGGGTGCAGAGAGGTTAGAGAGGGAGAGAATTGAGGAGTTAAAGAGAGAGATGAGAGATTAGAGGAAGAAAGAAGAAAATAAAGAGGAAGCGGGAGATAAGAGATTAGAGGAAGAAAGAAGAGAATAAAGAGGAAGAGGAAGATGGGAGATTAGAGGAAGAAAGAAGAGAATAAAGAGGAAGAGAGAGATGAGAGATTAGGGATCAGAGAGAGGAAGAGTGAGAGAAGGAAAGTGAGAGAGGGAGAGAAAGAAAAGGGAAGGAGAGGGGAGAGGCAGGCAGAGAGAGAAGGTAGGATAAAGACGAAGAGAGAAAACGAGAAGGAAAGATAAAGCGCGAGGCGATAAAGAGAATGGGCGGGGTTTTAGGAGCGTTTCACCCCCAGCGAGTCTCGCGGCAATGACGCAGCGCGGGCGGCGGGCGCGGCTTTGAAGCGGCGGCGGCGCGAGGCTTCCCGGAACATCGCACGCTCAATGGCCTTCTTAACCTTCCTCACTGCCGCGCCCGCCGCCAGGCGCGCCCCCGTCGCTCCGTGTAAACAATCGGCAATGGCAAACTTCCCCCGCGGCTCTTTGTGAGCGTAATGGGCGCGCGTGAAATATCGCCGATACCGCCGCTCACCTCGTATCCAAGATGGATTGTAACCAAGTTCCGCGCCGCAACCCGGCCGCGATCTAGCGGGCGGCGCGCGCGTATAGCGAGCGACGTAATGTACCTCCACGTTTTATACCCGCTTCGCGTATTTGTTCGAGAGCATATATCAATCGCACGCGTCGAATACGGTGTTTAACTTGATGGTGAGCGAGCACGTTGCTCTTACGGCTTGTATACACATGATTCTGTTTGTCACACTCGGCGTCAAGTGCGCTATTGGATGTGTGTGTTTAGAGTCGTGATCATAAAGATGAGCCAAGTTTAGTGAGAGCCATTCTTTACAACGGGTTCATCAAACTGTCGTCAGCTTTGCGTGACTGTCACAAAGTCATGAAATGGTGCAAGATAGTTGCTGGAGTTGCTCGTAGTAGTGGTGTGTAGTCTGTTATCGTCTATTCTGGGCTTGTTTCATTGTGGGATGTAATGTCGCGCGCTTTGAATGGTTTTATTAAACTATTATATTGGATCAATATAACTCCTAAGAGATAAAACAGAAAATTCTATTACTGAAAAATATCGTCAAATACATTATTTTGGAGGCAAACAACACAAATAATTACATATATAATAAGATAAAGGTTTGTGTTCTTTAACGTACCTATTAAACGTTTTTTTTTTAGAAAAAGGTAGTATATTTTTATTTATTCTTAAAAATGAATCTGATTTAAGTTGAAAGTTATATTTTTATCTAAAACAAAATGCCAGAAATACCACCATCGGTACTCAACTCTCGAAACTCGCGTTGATTGCAATGGTAAAAGCTCTGATATCCGTCGATGCCTTGAGCCACCTAATCCTGTCGAATCGTTGTTAATAGCGTGAAGAATCAAACAAGTTGACTTGTCTTACTGTTTATGATTTTACAAAATGTACGTTATGTTTTTAAATCCACATTCCTCATCAACCAACTTAATTTGTTTTACGCAAATGTAGATATTAATTAAAATAATCAAGTAGAAGCACCAATAATGTCCATAATTAAGAATATTTCCGTCTTTGTCTTAAAAGTTTCAGACTCCAGCAGTAAATTTGTTACCTAAAACGCAATGAGCAATTAACCTACTTTCTTCTGAATTAATCCTTTGTCTGAAAAAGACCAATTTTTAATTTTCTTTTTTATTAATTTATTTCTAAACTCTGATTTTGATTCAGCAGTGACCCCATGATCATTTCAAAATCCGGGAATGTTCTTAATTTTGAATCAATTACTCTACTCTATATTCTATTCCCTGAACCTGATACTCTACCTGATACTCTATATTCTATTCCCTGAACCCTTTGAGTCTCCCCTTGAAAAAAAAACAGTACAAGTTGATTACTGCAATGCCAATACCAATAAAATGCTTTAAATCTATTCATTAAATACAGAATAGTAAAAAGAATATTTTCGTTATATTTCACACCACTAGAAGGCTTCTCCGCGATCTGGAAGTTTATAGCAAGTGGGAAGCCTCCAAATCATATTTAAATTTGTATGCTAGAATTTGCCAATGCTGATGCAGTGGGACGTACTGATGTCTTCATCCTATATCCCTTTTGTAATTTTCAAGAAAAAGTTGACTTATTGTCTTATGTATCTGAGCTGAAAGATTTGCGGAGCTGGGATTAGTGTGTTGCTTTACAAGCGCTCCGTCCCAGAGATCACGTGCTCCGTCCCAGCGATCACGTGCTCCGTCCCAGCGATCACCTGCTCCGTCCCAGCGATCACGTGCTCCGTCCCAGCGATCACCTGCTCCGTCCCAGCGATCACGTGCTCCGTCCCAGCGATCACCTGCTCCGTCCCAGCGATCACGTGCTCCGTCCCAGCGATCACCTGCTCCGTCCCAGCGATCACCTGCTCCGTCCCAGCGATCGCTTGCACCGTCCCAACGATCGCCTGCTCCGTCCCAGCGATCACCTGCTCCGTCCCAGCGATCGCCTGCTCCGTCCCCGCGATCGCCTACTTCGTCCCAGCGATCGCCTGCTCCGTTCCAGCGATCGCCTGCTCCGTCTCAACGATCGCCTGCTCCGTCCCAGCGATCACGTGCTCCGTCCCAGCGATCACCTGCTCCGTCCCAGCGATCACGTGCTCCGTCCCAGCGATCACCTGCTCCGTCCCAGCGATCACGTGCTCCGTCCCAGCGATCACCTGCTCCGTCCCAGCGATCACCTGCTCCGTCCCAGCGATCGCTTGCACCGTCCCAACGATCGCCTGCTCCGTCCCAGCGATCACCTGCTCCGTCCCAGCGATCGCCTGCTCCGTCCCCGCGATCGCCTACTTCGTCCCAGCGATCGCCTGCTCCGTTCCAGCGATCGCCTGCTCCGTCTCAACGATCGCCTGCTCCGTCCCAGCGATCACGTGCTCCGTCCCAGCGATCACCTGCTCCGTCCCAGCGATCACGTGCTCCGTCCCAGCGATCACCTGCTCCGTCCCAGCGATCACGTGCTCCGTCCCAGCGATCACCTGCTCCGTCCCAGCGATCACGTGCTCCGTCCCAGCGATCACCTGCTCCGTCCCAGCGATCACCTGCTCCGTCCCAGCGATCGCTTGCACCGTCCCAACGATCGCCTGCTCCGTCCCAGCGATCACCTGCTCCGTCCCAGCGATCGCCTGCTCCGTCCCCGCGATCGCCTACTTCGTCCCAGCGATCGCCTGCTCCGTTCCAGCGATCGCCTGCTCCGTCTCAACGATCGCCTGCTCCGTCCCAGCGATCACGTGCTCCGTCCCAGCGATCACCTGCTCCGTCCCAGCGATCACGTGCTCCGTCCCAGCGATCGCCTGCTCCGTCTCAACGATCGCCTGCTCCGTCTCAACGATCGCCTGCTCCGTCCCAGCGATCACGTGCTCCGTCCCAGCGATCACGTGCTCCGTCCCAGCGATCGCCTACTCCGTCCCAGCGATCGCCTGCTCCGTCCCAGCGATCGCCTGCTCCGTCTCAACGATCGCCTGCTCCGTCCCAGCGATCACGTGCTCCGTCCCAGCGATCGCCTATTCCGTCCCAGCGATCGCCTGCTCCGTCCCAGCGATCGCCTGCTCCGTCCCAGCGATCACGTGCTCCGTCCCAGCGATCGCCTGCTCCGTCCCAGCGATCACGTGCTCCGTCCCAGCGATCGCCTGCTCCGTCCCAGCGATCGCCTGCTCCGTCTCAACGATCGCCTGCTCCGTCCCAGCGATCGCCTGCTCCGTCCCAGCGATCACGTGCTCCGTCCCAGCGATCGCCTGCTCCGTCCCAGCGATCACGTGCTCCGTCCCAGCGATCGCCTGCTCCGTCTCAACGATCGCCTGCTCCGTCTCAACGATCGCCTGCTCCGTCCCAGCGATCGCCTGCTCCGTCCCAGCGATCACGTGCTCCGTCCCAGCGATCGCCTGCTCCGTCTCTCGGTCGCGTCCTGGGCCGATGCAGAGTCTCCGCGTCGCGGCGCCCCGCCTCTCCCTCGCGGCGCGTCAGAGGAACCGGCGACGGCGGCGGCGGCGGCGCGCTCCGTTGGCCGCGCCGGGTGACACGTGTCGAGCCACCCTCCGCCGATACATATTCATTACCTGGCGCCGAGGGGCGCGTTCATTACTCGCTCGGCCTTCGCGATGGTGGAGGTGGAGATGATAGAAGTGGAGGTGGAGATGAAGGAGCAGTGGGGGTGGAAGTGGATGAAGTGGGGTTGGTTGAGGTGGGGTTGGTTGAGGTGGGGTTGGTTGAGGTGGGGTTGGTTGAGGTGGGGGTGGTTGAGGTGGGGGTGGTTGAGGTGGGGGTGGTTGAGGTGGGGGTGGTTGAGGTGGGGGTGGTTGAGGTGGGGGTGGTTGAGGTGGGGGCGGTTGGGGTAGGGATAGAGGAGGTGGAAGTGACGTCAAAAAAGGCGATGGCGGCAGTTGAAGCTGCAGATACTGGGGGCGGCTTCAGTAACATTGCGGTAATTGTGGTTGTGGCGGAGGTGGGAATGGTGGCAGTCACAAAAGGGACAACGATGGCAATGGTGATGGCGGAGGCGCGGCTGGAGGAGGTGGAGGAAGTGGAGGAGGCAGGTAAGGCGGTGGGGACAGTCGAAGCTGTAGTGTCGGCGTCTGTGACGGCGGTAATTGTGTTTGTGGTTGTGGTGGCGGCGGTGACCGCAGCGATGGCGGTGGCCGAGACGATGGCGGAGGTGATGACGGAGGCTGCGCGCCACGGCGATGGTACCGCAGAGACGCGGGCGCCGCCCAGCCTCGAGCATCTCCCAGGGGACAGGTGACGCGCCCGAGGCGGAGGAAAGCCAGCGGAGAATGGTGGGGGGGTAGGCGCTCGTGCTGACGAAGGTCGAAGTAGCGGCTGGTATACTCCGATTTAAACATAGCTGCACTTCCAGGTCACGATCTGGAAGGAGAGGGTAACATTGTCCTCCAATCGGGAGCTACGTTTTTGGACTTCCATTTTTGGCTTTGGAGCTTCCGATTGGATAACAATGTTCCCTCGGTTTCCAGCTCGTCACCTTGGAGTGCAGTTTTGTTTAAATCAGAATATAGTGATCGCAGGGACGGCAGACTGGAGAAAATGCTCTTGTTGTGTATTGTTGCTTGAAGTGGCTCTTTGCCTCAACATGAATTGTATGTCGGAAATGACAGAAACAGACTTTTATTTTCGAAACGTGATTGGTCAAAATAAAAAAAAATTGACAAAAATGATATGTATATCAGTACTATGAGTAATCACATTAAAACTGAAATCTGTTCTCTAGCTATTGTTTAATTAAAAATGTACTCTAAATTAGTGAACAATGAGTCTTATTTGGTGCGTATTAGGGTCACCCTTAAAGTTAAATTCTTTTGTTTACCAATCATGCATAGCTTCACAACGCAAAGGAACTCAGCTTTTCAAAATCTCATACGATTTGGATAATATTAACACATTCCGCGAGGGATTCAAATTTAAACACGATTTGTCATTTGTGATTTTTTTCCACTTTTGAAAGTTGCGTTTTTACTTTCAAACTTATGAACATGTGTATCTTATAATCTTGGAGTTACTGGTTATAAATCCAATGACAAAATCTTTTCACATTGGAACAAATTTATTTTAAATGACAGTTATAATAAAATTTTAATGACTCTGTTTTAAATGACGTTTTAACTCGCATAATAAAGTGCATCTCTTTCATGAAGTGAAAGAACCATTTCTCAAGAATTTCTTTTCGCTTGCCCTACTTTCATTCTCCACTCATACGCAGCCCTATTTCTAGTCCGTGAAAACCAAATCAAAGTTTGTCATTGAAAAATATGTGCGAAGATGATGGTGATGACAGCAACCTTTTTGCATGCGTTGGCAATATGCTGTCTTTTTTCTAAGGATGGGAAAGAAGTGCTGTACTCATTCGTCTCCTTGACGAAAGTTTCTGCTGCGGAGTAGGATAGCGCTAGTAAAATGCCTGAGAGCTCGTGCTCGCAAAGAACAAAGGCCATATTGTTGACCCAACAATCTGTGAATAGATCACGTCTTAAACGATTTGACATTCGAGCCTCCTTTATATTTACGCAGATATGGAATAAAATACGAAAATTTTGCTTTGTCAACATGGATTCGTGGTCGTATTGTACGTTTTACATCCAAGGTAATTTGCAAATAATGCTTTATAATTGTAAGTTAACTAGAGAGATGTTACTTCAGATATATTAATACCAGACATTCCTTGATATATTTGTTTCACTAAAAGAAATCATAGAATATTTTTATCTATTTAGAAGTTTAGTATAAGTTACTATAGACAGCTGTCATTTAAAACAAACATAGGGGAGAACACACTGAAAAATTTCGATTTATTTGTCCAGACAACACTATTACAGATTTCTCTCCTGGTTGACTTTTAAAATATAGAGCGGAAAAAGTGTTTTAAGCCGATAGCAACATTACAATAGACAATTTATTATATCTAGATCGTCCCAGTGATATCGCAACGGAACACGAGATATCTCGACCATCATGTACCGTTTCCAAGTCGCGGGCGATTTGTAATCGGCGTGGAGGGTCCAGAAGCGCCGCAATAACTCGGCGGCGACAAAAGTGACTAATCGCTGGCGCTCGCAGTTCCGTGACAAAGCGCCATTCCGAGGAGCGAGGATTTCCTGGGGACGCGGCTGCCCCGCGAGACAAACAGCAGGCGCGCGCCACCCCCTCCCACTCCTTGGCCCTGGCCCGTGCCCGTCCTCCAGGCCCTTCCATCCCTCCCCCTTTACTGGTCATCTTTGTCTCCTTCTCCTCCTCAGTTGGTCTTGTATCGTCTGTCGGCCGTGTCGTCACAAATACCCGTATCGTCCCAGCCGTCTAGTCACCTCCATCACTCCCATGGTCCTTTCCGTCTGCCTTCCTTACTTTGTTGCTTTATTACCCGTTCGTCGTTTGTCCCACTTTAACACCCCTTCCCATTTAAGCCCTTCTCTTTTCACTTCCTGCTCTCTTCATCTTAAGTAACTCTGTTCCTTCCTTTCAATTTTTCATTCCTTCTTTTTCCCTTTATTTTTCATTTCCTTCCTTTTCATTTCCTTCTGTTTTCCCTTCTGTTTTTCCCTTCTTTCGTTTTTTCCCTTCCTTCGTTTTTTCCTGTCCTTTGTTTTTTCCTTCGTTTTTCCTTTTCTTCACTTTTTTCTCCCTTCACATCTCCCTTCCGGTCTCTCCATCTCTCATCAATTCTTTCTTTCACGTCGTCACACAATCGACCTCTCCCTTAATTTCCGTCGTTAATAAATCTTGTGTTACTCCTCCACACACGAAGTTGTAGTTTGTAGTTTCCCCTGCACTTACACTTTTCGTTGCCTTCCACATTGAATATCTTTGCCTCCTGCATTTGTCGTAAATGGGATCCTCTATTTTCGCCGTATTCATCGTAAGCAGTTACAAGCTTTCTGGTATCTAGCAAACTTACATATAATTTGACTATGGGGAAGAGAGATTGACGCGAGGCGGAGCGAAGGCGCGAATATTATGGAGCTGGCAAAGAAGAAGGGCATATGGTCTCGCAAAATGGGACGGCAAGACTTGCAAACGGAACGTCGTGGGCGAGCACTTGAGAGAAAGTGGATGGCGAGCAAATGGCACGAAAGGCAAGAGAGAAAAACGATCTAAGTTGAATGCACAACAAGGATGATAAGCAAAGAAAAGTCGATTATGGTAAGGAAAGAGAAATGGGCAAGAGGACTTCGGGGTAGCGGGTGCTGCTTCTGGACGAGAAATTTCGCATACGCTGTCATCTGTCCTGACGCTCACCAGAGTGCAAGTGTCCCTCTGGTTCATCCTCTGAGTTGCTGCTGAGTTTCATCTGAGGCACATCTGCAGATATATGCTGACTTTACATTCTGCGCATCAATATCTGCAAAGAAATTAAAGGCTTTCGGTCCCAAAGAATGAGGAATGGGCTCTTCTTTTGTGTTTTTTATTAAAATATCTTCGTTTTATTATTCTCAAGTTAAATTATTTTTGGAGACAAAATTACTTTTTTCAGAAATAGAATGTTAATGAAATTTTCGTGTGTGTGTGTGTGTGTGTGTGTGTGTGTGTGTGTGTGTGTGCCAGTAAAAGTTCTTGGCAACTAACCGTACTGTTTTTTTTCCTTAATTCGCTTTGCTTGCAATAAATTACTAAAATTATGTTAACTGAAAGATATTTCAGTATGTACCTGCCTTTGCAATTCATATCATTTAGCTTTCCTTTAACAAATTCCATTACTTTTATTTGTCCTATTCTATATTTTCCACTTCTTCTATCATTTCTTTTTGTTTTATTTCATACTTTTCTATACTTTCATGATATAATGTATTTGTTTTATATTGTAGTGTCATTTTACTGAAATTTTACTTCTTTTTTATTTTCACAGAAATTTCTTAGTACTATTAAATTTTAATTTGTCTTTTCCTACTCTTATCGTATTCTATATTTCGTCACTCTTCTTCTTTTTTTCTCTTGCTACTTCTTCTAATGTTTCCTTCTCCCGTCTCCGCCTCGCCGCCCGCCTGCTGGTCCGCGGCTGGGGGCGCGAGTGGCGAATGGCGAGCGCCCAACAGGAGCCTCTCGAGGAGTCGTTGCTTCTGGGCTCCGCAGCCCAACGCCACGCTACAGTCCCTACATACAGAAAGTGGCGCATTCCTTTTTTTTTCCACCGATCCCGCCATTTTATATCCAGTTGTCAGGCAAATTGGAACTGTGTAGTATTCTGTATGTTGAGAGTAATGAATACAGCCCAAACCAATAAGAATATTCTGGAAAAATCTTTACAATGTCACCAATTGTTATCGTTTCCAGTTCCTGATTCGTGTCTGACGGGGTTATCGGGCGAGGGGATGTTAAACGGCGGCGGTTGCGCTACTCTGTATCTAGAAACTCTACGCCACGCCCACTCGCAGGGCCTCCCCGCGGGATCTTGAGGCAGACGGCGCACAGTGGGGCCAGAGGGGGGGAAAGTTGGCAAAAAGTCCAAAACCAAAATGTGCTTCAGAGGCTCCATTTCACATGAAAAGGGTAGTAAAATGTTTGCTTCATCGTTCCCCGATTGGTTTAGGGTAGGGGAATCACGACACTCCTTGCTATGCAAGTTTGAACTTGCACAAGCGATGCGCGGCGCACTTCTTCGCTCGCGGAGGGCGAAGAGAGGTGTGATTTTGATTGCACATAGTTTTGCTCTCGTGGGTAGCAGAATTGAATGTGTCGTAGATGTGATACCTGGAGATATGCACTTTAATTCTGTATTAGTAAAAAACATATTACTTAAAAAATAATTTAGTAATTTCGGTTAGAAACCCCACGTGTCACAACGAAATAAAAGTTTTAAATCCGTTTTTTTCATACTGTCTTTTAGTTACATTCCGGGCATTTCCGGACAATCATATTAATTGAACTGGATTCTGTAATTCATCTAGTTTTCAAAGCATTAATAAAAGTTTGCCCATGTTTGCCCCATTTTGCATGAAGGCGCATTGTTTATAATCATGCGCACCTCGTTTTGTAAGCCTTTCTATCGACAATATTATATATTTTTTTATTTTTCCTTCGGGATCTCGCACTGATAGCTCTGAATTAACAAGGTGGGATCTGTTTGATGCTATTAAACACTCCGATAAGGAAAAAGCGGAAAAAATCAGATTTTGAAGGAATTCTTGGAAAAACATACTAAGTGGTCCAAACACGGAAAGTCGGATTTAAATAAAATTGTGTAAATTTTATGGCCGACTTTAGGAAAAAATGGTAGGATTCTAATCGCAGAGAGGATATATTTTTGCAAAAAAATAAAAATTGGTTGGCAGCTTTTATTAGAATACCAAATTCGACCTCCAACGTGAAAAAAATGGGTCGGCCACGTAAGCTCTTTTAGAAGGTTTCTGATAGATCTAAACGTCAAAGAACTACAGTTTTACGGTCCAAACATTCTCCCACAGAGCTATCATATGTCGCCCAAATGAGTTTACGTTCTTCCCGTGAAGTTGATTCTGCTAAAGTTGTTAAAGATGTGACAATGACTACACCGAACCGCGCTTCAAAATACTCTATCGGTTACAAATAATTGGGCATCCCACAAACTCAGGAACGTCAGGGAACTGAAGCGTTATCATTATTGAAGCAAACCCTACGAGAGAGCAGTACAATAAAATTATAAGAAAAAATATCTCTCGATTATACAAAAAGTTCAGTTGGCGAAAGCAGACTCTTGCTCGCAAAAACAAGCAATTATTGTAACTGAAATATCTGCTGAAGTAAAACTACAGCCACTTTTAGACCACACAGTTTCGCGGCTTTTGCAAGCACAGAAATGTCTTGACTAATCATGTTTTAGGACAATCTGGCAAATTACATTTGTTTGGTATACGGGAATATGACAGATCACATCAATCCACAAGCATACATTTATTTCAAATCCCGAAGCAACTAAACCAGATATTTTCATTACATAATTAGTTCCCCTGCAATTGACTTATGAAGGCCCCGAATCAAATGAAAAAATATAATATGGCAAAACAAAAAATGTTCAACAAGGTTTTGTGGACCTATCAGGTTTCAATTTGCTCAGGAAACCTCTGATCTTTCCAGAAATGAAAAATTACTTGTAGAGAATCAAATATTTCACGTTTAAACAATTAAAGAGGTTGTGTTTTATTTATTAAATCTGTTTTTTATTTCCATTAATCCTGAAAAACGCTTAAAAATACTTTTTGCCAACTTTTCCCCTTTCTGGCCCCACTGTGCGGCGGCTTTCACTCGATCAACCCTAGATTACGAAGGCTACCCGTACCAACAAGCATTATTACAAAGGCGTAGTCTGGGAGAATACTTTGGGTAAAAATAAAAAAAACTCACATTTACAATGAAACACTAAATTTAATGGACTGAATCTCAATGATATGGGGTTACAACATACATGTTAAAGAGTTTTGTAGATGCACCTAAGTATCTTGACTCTCACAGCAATCACTTGCCTGGTGTGGTCCATATACGGTTTTTGAGAAGCGTCCTTAGAAGCACCTCGTCGATTAACACATGACGGAAATAAAAGGGATTTGAGATTCAAATGGCAATTCTGAGAAAAATATTTTTTAAATGTATTGTGAAATAAATTTTAACGCAAGACCATCACAGAAACAATTTAGAAAAGGAGCATTTTAAAAGTAAAAATTTCATCTCTCCTGAACCGGCTTGAGCTCGTATAAATTTGCAATCATTCTTTTTAGGTAAACAAGACTTCACAATCTTCCCACACCTCTCCCTAGGTTATCTTCGTACATGCAATACAGAGCTACTAGGAAAACATTGCACGTAATAAATTGCAATCCACTGTAATTCTCACTGAAGTAGTTTTTTGCCACTACCAACTATCCAATTAACACGTCACTGCCATCACGACATGAATAAACCGACAGTGTCACTGTCATTCTCAGCTTCACCATTGCGTTCATCTCTATCACTATCACCACTTCTGAAACGTTCTGCTCGAAATCACCTCGACTTCCTGTACCTACTTCACTACAGATCCCTGCGAGGATAATTTGCTAGAACATAGCAAAATGTAATATGTGATAATTTTTCTACCTGCACAGGTTTCTAAAAGGGTCAAAGCACTGTCAGTCAGAAAGCACTGTCAGTCAGTCAGAAAAAAATATGCAATATGCTTTGCTCTTTTCACTAACAGAGCGCGCGTAATCCCCGACGATGTCATCTTCGGCCCTTCGTTTACAGCTTCCGTGAAACGGTTCCCCGCAGCCTGGAACTTTTGCCAACTGCCGCCGGGTGGAGTGATGCCCAATTAGGAGCCACCGCCCCAGAGGACGCGGGAACCGATGCGTCTCCGCGCTGGAGCTCCGCCCCGGCCACGCAAGGGCCGCTCTTCCGTCTGACCACGCAAATTTCACTACGCTCCTTTCACCTAGCGGAGAAAGAAGGTATTATCTCGGGCGACGAAACAGGCGATTTGAATTTAGCTCAGAGGCGTCATTTAGGCTGGAGGATCTTTTACATGCAAGTAAATCTACTAACATGGGACAGCCGGCTTTACTTCCCCTACGAAGGCGTACGAAGGATTTTTTCGCCCTTAAAAATCCACGGCTTCGATTGGGTTTGAACCCGCGAACTTGGGTATGACAGTCCGGTACGCTAACCGCTACACCATCGAATCCGAATCCAAATTCGAATCCGAATTTGGCTGCATTTTCCGAGCGAATATGGCTAGAGACGCACGGGTATGGAAGGATTCTTTGTTTGCAAGGCGACGGCTGAGACGGATCAGTCACAGCCCTCGTTGTTTGTGTACTGGGAGAGATGGCTCAGGGCATCAACTGGTATCATTGCAGTCCCTCTGACCGGGAGATCCTAGGTTCGAGTCCCGACGGTGGCGGCACAATTTTCGACACAAACTTGCCACTTCCTGAGTCACTGTCTGGAGGAGAGATCTAGCGGCCTCTTCAAGCTCCCGGCTATTCTGATCGGTAGTTTTCCGTGATTTCTCCGATCAACACCAGGCGAATGCCGGAGCAGTACCCCAACAAACGGGCCACGGACCGCGCGCAATCTTTCCTTCCTCTTCGTTGTCCTCTCCTCAACCCCCTTACACACACACACACACTTAAACTAACATGCACTACACTACCAAACATGCCGCGAGACCAGTCGGGAGTTTAGAGCTTGTCCGGCTGGAGCGGTGCCCCGCTGGTGGGAGATACCTGGTTGAGGATAAACCTCACTAGTCGACGGTAGGTCGGCGCTGAATCTAGCCATCCAGCGGGGTAAAGATCACCGCCACCTCCCGAGGAAAAGAGCACGCGCTACCCTTATGGAACTAATTGTAATTGTCCTCGGGACTAATGACTTCTGTAACAGTGATTCGTGCCCGGAATCACGAATCAATCACGGTTGTCAGTGTCTCTGCTTGGAATTTTTTTGTATTTGAGTCGAGACGGTGAATTTTCAACACTAATATTTCGAGTTCAGTCTGTGCCTCAGGTTGGAAGTTTCTAAAGTTTGAGTCTCGACGGTAGCAGATTTTGAACACTTTCGAATTAATTCTGCGTTTGGAGCATAAGCATACGCAACCTGGAACAATAGAAGTCTAATACATTTCTGTGTCCCGTTTTTCATTGACATTATTTATTTACATGACATATCTTACTAGTAGAATAATAAAGAATACTACAAGAAGACTGAAATTATAACTTTCTTGATGTAATTAACAAATATAATTGATACTATTTACAATTGTTATCCCGGGACCGGTCGCGCGGGTCAGCATGACCCGCAGCTGATATTTTGTTATCTCCCTGTCTGTTGTCGGTTGCGATAGAGACGTGCCGATTGCAGTAGCTTCTTATCTCCTTCCCCCCTCCATTATGGCGTGTTAGTTTCTCAAATTGCTTCCACAGCCCAGTAGGGAACCGTCGTTGCGGGTCACTGTGACCCACCGCGACCGCTAACGTTGCTATATATATTTTAACGTTTTTCTGTGTTTTAAGTGTGTGACAGTGCTAGTGTGAAGCATTTGGTTATCATAATGAATCAAAATGAGGTGGATAGAATACTTCGCATTTTGGACGAGGTAACTTCAGACAATGACGATGTTTTGGGTGGTGAAGAGAGTGATCTTGGAAGTGACGTGTGTGAAGAAGAAAATGAAGATCATGATACGGAGACAGAACAAAGCAACAGCGAGGATGAAAATGCAGTTTTTGATTGCACGACTTCAGATGATGACATTCCTTTAGTTGACAGAGGTTGCTACACAGGAAAGGATGCCTCTAAATGGAAAATGGCCGAACCATCTCAGTCGCTGCGCACCAGGAGGCATAATATCGTCACTCATCTTCCAGGTTGCAAGGGCGACGCGAAGAATGTGAACACGCCGCTGGAGGCATGGCAGTGCTTCTTTCCAGATTCTCTTCTTCAGAAGATAGTGGATTACACTAACCTGTACATTGAAACAATACAAACTAATTACTCTCGTGAGAGAGATGCAAAGAATACTGATTTAGTGGAGATCAAAGCGCTAATCGGGCTTTTGTATTTTGGCGGTGTGTTGAAGTCATCGCACTTGAATACTGAAGAGTTGTGGAGTGATGATGGAACAGGAGTTCCTATTTTTCGAATCGCCATGAGGCAACAGAGGTTCAGATTCTTATTGAGAATGTTGCGTTTTGATGACAAAAGAGATCGTCAAGCGAGAATGGCACTTGACAAGTTTGCTCCTATACGAGAGGTATTTGATCTTTTTGTTGAAAATTGCAAAAATAATTTTTGTCTGAGCGAGTACGCCACTATTGATGAAATGTTATGGGGATTCCGAGGCAGATGCCCATTTCGTCAATATATGAAGAGCAAACCTGCTAAGTATGGTGTGAAAGTTTTTTCCCTTGTAGACTCACGGACCTACTATGTCCACTCCATGGAAGTTTATTTAGGAAAACAGCCCAATGGCCCATTTTCTCTAGATCAAAGTCCTTCTGCTGTTGTGAAGCGCCAGATCCAATCAATATCAGGTACTGGTCGCAATGTAACATTCGACAATTGGTTTACAAGTGTTCCGTTGGCAGTTGAACTTCTTCGCCAACACAATCTCACAATAGTTGGAACAATACGAAAGAACAAACGTGAGATTCCACCTTGCTTTATTACCAGCAAGAACAGAGAACAACACTCGTCTCTGTTTGGTTTCGGGAAAGACTTTACAACGTTGATTTCTTACATTCCAAAGAAGGGAAAAGTTGTTACATTGTTATCAACTATGCACCACAGTAAAGCAATCGACCCGCAGTCCAGTGACAAGAGGAAACCAGAGGCTATAACGTTCTACAATGCAACGAAGGGCGGAGTGGACACCGTCGATGGGATGTCGGGTAGTTATTCTGTTGCTAGAAAGAGCAACAGATGGCCCTTGACAGTGTTCTACAATATCCTAAATGTAGGAGCAATAAATGCATTGATCGTGTCTACATGTAATACCAAAGAAGAAAATCTGGGGATAATAAGGAGAAAGTATTTGAAGGAAGTAGCTACGCTTCTGGTGAAACCATATATCAAGTCTCGTTTGAGTACACCAGGGCTTAACAGAAAACTAAGAAATGACATTATTGAAATATTAAAGGAACCAGTAGGGTGTAGTCACATTGCAAATGAAGATCAGAGAAGTTCTGGAAAAAGAAAGAGATGTGGAAAGTGTCCGAGGACTGGCAACAAGACCTCCAACTACTGCCCACTATGTGAGACACCAGTCTGCGGAAGGCACGGAAAACTCACCTGTAATGACTGTCTGAAAAGTGTTTAAATGAAACTGAATGTATAAATGTGAAGTACATTTAATTGTTTCTTAGAATCCGTTATAAAACATTTTCCCAGATATTTTTTCTAGAAATAATTTTTCAGTTTTGAGACACGCACAGAAATAGTACAAATATTCAGCGTGTATTTTATATTATTATTAAAAATATTAAAAAAATATTATATGTGATGGCAATATTTTATTTTGGTACATAATGAGAGTTAATATAACACCCAAATCAGAAAATACAAATCATTAAAAATATCTCGACAAAAAATTTTAGGAAATTTGCGGGTCATCCTGACCCACCGCGACCGCTTTAAGATGTCTTGCATACGCGACCTCTCCCGGGTTAAATCATTTATTATAGCGTTGACACGGTTGCCAGATAGCTAGGAATGTCTTTTTCCAAAAGTCGTATAACTAGCTCTCAAATTGTACGGAGAAAAGAAAATGCCTTATCAAGTAAGATTAGGGAGCCCATTGTCCTAAACCCGCCAGTGAGTACGCCTAGGATACGGAGGATAATTCTAGCGGCCGGCTGCTCCTATCGTAGATATCGGTTGTAGCTCCTATCAAAACCAGGTGAAGTCGTAGACGTACCCTAACAAACGGGCCGCAGACCGTGAGCAATCTTTCATTCATCTTCCTTGTATTATTTTCACCCGGTCACACACTCACATACACACTTACATGCCCTAAACTACCAACATTGTGATATTAGTCAGTAGCCTAGAGTTTGTCCCGGCTTTTGCTGAAGGAGTTCCCTGGAAAGGGAAACCCTACGAACTGGCGTATACATCGATATCAGATCTGACGTTTCCGAGGAATATCACCATTTTGCGGACATTACATTCACTGCATTGACGCGGCTCATGGACAAAGTAGTTGAAGCGCACGGAATTACGAAATAAACTCTCACTTGTACAAAAGATAGTATGTACACTTAAATCTTCATTTTCGTTCGAATTAAGTCAGCGAAATGATTTATGTCTTTTAAATAAAATTTTAATATCAAACTCTAAATAAACAGAAAGATCGGCGAACGAGCCACGAGCAAACCCAAGCATAACTGAAATTTCCAGTCGATTATCAAGATATAGGTCTCTTCTTTAGCTCATCACGAAATCTCTAAATAGATGGAGAAAGTTAATTTAATTGAAGATCTGTTTGTCTGGTGGAAAACGTGAAAATGAAACAAGAGCCTGCTAGTGTCGTTTTTTCTGTGTCATACGTTTACACTTTTACAACACTTCTGTTTGTTTAAAAAATTATGTTTATATATTGAATATGTGGTTTAACTCCATTTATTATATTATTTGCAAAGAAAAAATTGCATTTATTACTGGAAGGTTTCTGGTTGATCGAATTTCAGTGGAATAATGGACAACGTGACAAGTTCGTGTGAATAGTATGATAATTGTTTTTCTTAGAAACGCCCACACAATTTTCTCAATAACGAGTTTCCCTGAAAGTGTCCTTGTGTAGATTCCTCCTCGGTCAGGATAGCTTGAGCATGTTTTTCTGATAATGAAAATTGATACTAATGAAAACTACAACATCAGTTAATAACATATTTCAATAAAAAATCGTCCATTGTTTGAACAGACAAAATCCTACGTGTTCGTATTGAAAACTATCATAAAGCATTGCATTCAGTTCAAATAACATATATGTATCGGTGTCAATTACTAATCGACGCCTTTAATGGAAATCGATGTTACATGAAAATTTAACCCATTATTTCAGTCGTTAGTGTACCTAGATCTCTATTCTCCATCCTAATAAATAGCGAGGAACTGGAGCTCTATTCTATTTCCTCTTTCCTGCTCTTCTGATTACGACCCGGAGCGGCCTGTCGTTCTTTCGAAAACACGTCGAACTTTTATTCCTGTCGTTTGATGGAACGGTAAACATCCTTTCCTGATCGTCTTTAATCAAGTCCTTTTGGTGGGCTCTCAGGGCTTTAGCAAACAAGTTCGTTTTCGAAGTTTCAAAATCGCCAGATTTCTGCTCAAAAGAGCTCTCCAGTAATGGGATTCAAAGTGTCGTTATAGGCGAAGCTTCTTTGAGGGTGAACTGCATGTTTTGAGAAAATGATCTCCATGAAAGAAAAAAGGAAACGCGGGAAAACGTGCGTGTACTGTAAGAGGGGGCGACTTTTAGTCACTTTCCCTTCTACAGTGAAAAGATGAGATAATGTGGACTTGCTCGTAGTAATTGCGAGATGTTACGTTAATGCAAATCCAAGGCGCTCATTGTGTCAAAATTTTATAAAAATTCAGTTCAGGGCTGCGAATGAACACAAAACTAAAAAGTTAACATAGTAATCCTGAAATTTTAGTCGTCGAGCGCCACAAAATTTCTAGTGCCACCACAGAATGTATCCTAAGTAATAATTTTTGAGATTTAAAAAATATGATTGTTGTACCATGAAAAAAATTAATGAAATAAAATAAACTATTAGTTGAACATGACTATTACTTGTCAATATAAAGAATTATTTTGAAGACAGGGGAATGGCGCTAGTCGTTTCGAAAGTTTTAAAAAGCATTTGAAGGCTTAATTTATTTGGAGAACAATTATTGGTAGTAGCGAAGACTTTGCGATGCAACTTAATAGTAAAAAAAATGTTATAGGCATGTAATCAGTCGCAAATGAATCGTTAAAACTGTAAAGTGTAAAAATTCGTTAATGACTCAGTCGTCGATACTGCTATAACTTAATGAAAAAAAAATGCAATCAAACAAACAAGAATGCTACATTCGTTTAATTTTCCTAGGTACATTAAAGAATCGACATAGTGCCGCCAAAATAGAGGGGATAGTTTTTAATGATGCTTTAGTCCGGAAGCAATCTCTACAGCTCGGACGAAATATAGTAAGTTCGTGCATAGAGCAAAGATGTAATGATGTAAAGAGTAAAGATGTGCATAGAGTAAAGACATCCTTAGTCTATGGTTCGTGTGAACACCACACTCCATGTCACAACATTTCTCTTTCTTCTCACTGATATTGTCACACACTGACTTCACCACACAATATTTTTTTAGAAAAAACCGAAAGTTCAAATTCCTGTATGCACATTTGGCCTACTCCACCAAAAGGACCGTAGATTCTGGTAGAAACGTGCATGCTATTGCAGCGGACTCTGAATTTGCGAGAAGAGGATATGCATTTTTATTCCAGAGAGCCCGCTGCGGAAAGGTGGATATAAGTAGAACGTACGGCCGCGGGTGTCGCCGTGTGTACTTAGTAGGAAGCCCCAAATCGGCCGGAGCCACCTCACGGCGGCTGCCGCCTAATCCGACCTAGGCGGCGGCGGCAGGGGGGGGGGTACTCGTGGCACGTGGGCGGCGCTTAGTGCTTCGGGAGGGCCGGGCAAGCCCTTCGTAGAGCGACGCGAGGGTCCGAAGAACAGGAAGAAGGGTTGCACTGAGTTAACCCCTAGCTGCCGACGTGGGAATTCACACTGGTACCGACGTGGATTCCCGTGGACTCATAACATGTTGTTTCAAATACTACGGTATTGATTCGTATTTCGCGTGAAGAACATTGAAACTTATGATAAATGATGAGGAAAGAAAACATTAATCAGGATATATATGCTAATAAGTTATCTAATGAGAGAACATCACGTGATTAGTAATGGTTGAATAACATTATGCAGACCATCAATTTAACGAATTTATCTATATAATAAAAATTATTGAACATTAAAAAATGTATTAATGAAAACTTACTATAATTTTAGAACTGTTATTCAAGTACAGAAATGTTACTACTGCAAACAATAAAATTCTGAGACAAGTTGCTTTACTCATCTTTTTCTGCACAACTCTTGCACACTTGTTTGTTCTTTCCGTAATAATATTTTGCATACTGACTTATTTCTTATTCGAGTTCTTTATTATCAAAAAATTCCTATTCATTATCGTCTTCTTCCCCAGATTCTAAACAAAATTTTCTGTATGATAAGTAATGGTCATTTTCAATTCAACGATCCGAAGATACTCTCAAAACTACTGTGCATGTGCTCCACCCATTGCGCAATATTTTCTTCAAATCATGGTCACTAATATTTATACACCCACTTAACAGACTAGACGTTTTTCTGTACATTACACTTTCTTCAGAGGCGCCACAGAACGAAATGTTATAACTGGCAAAGTAAGACGCGCACTCAGTAAAAGATACATTGATACTGACGTGGAGTCTCCTGCACGCCAAGGCTGATAATTTTCCTGAAACGCATTCTACAACCGCAAGGGCACGAACCAATTCTTAAAACTGTAGAAGGAGAAGGTACAAGGAGAATCACTGTTATAAACTAGTGGTGCTACAAAATGGCACAGACTTTCCCGTATTAGTTTTCTATTTTCTTGGGTCTTCGCTAGCTATTCGGAATTGCCACATACTCTTTCTTGCCAGCTACATTCTATCATCGCCAAAAGTACATTTTTTTGTCATTTTCTTAATTTTTCGGTTTCCTATTGGTAGAACGGAAACATTAATTTTAGAATATTAAAGAACACAAAAACCTAGCCGTAAATGGCAATTTTCTTTTAAAAATTATGTGCCGTCAAAGAGAAAATGGCGTTTTTGCACTACTAAAAATGCGAAATTTGAAGCTCATTTTCACAGAAAATTTTTGAGTTTTCAAAATACTATATTTAAAGTTATTTGAAGCACTTACACTCACAAATATAATAATCTTTACAAATTGCGGATAATGTGAATATTAAAGATGTGAGAGATCTTTCAAAAAATTTACATTTATATAATTTTTGAAAAAAACAAAAATCTCAAAATAAAATTTACGCTATACTGAAAAGTGTAATTAGCATTATCCGTTAAAAAACTTTCAATAAAAAAATTGCAGCCATATACGAGAAAATGGCGTTTGAGCATTTGTGAAAATGCCGAAGTTTGAGCTACTTATCACAGAAAACGGTAGTGTTTTCGAGAAACTTTACTTGACATTATTTAAAGCATATATACTCATAAATGTAATAATGTAATAATGTAAATCGTAGATAATGTAAATAATAACGACGTGAGAGACATGTAAAAAAATTTACATTTTTGTAATTTTTGAAAAAACCAACCGATAGACCAAAATGGCTTTTATGTCATTGATAGGGTAAATTTACCACTATCCCTACCAAAAGTTTAAAGAAAAAATTTGGAGCCGTTTTTGAGAAAATCTTGTTTTTGTAATTTTTTAAAATTGCACATATTGCACGCAATATTGCACGAAAACTACCAAAATCTTGAAAAAACATTTACATGACCTTGATGAAAGAACTCAATATGCAGAACAAATTTTATTTGAAGAAAATAATCTCTATCTTCAATTTTGTAGTTGGAGAAAGACGCCGAAAAAAATTCACTCTTTCACAATTTTCGAAAATTCAGATCTGTACGTGAAAGTCGGACCTATGCCACGTTAAAGAGTGTATTTTACTCTATTCATACAAGAAATTTAAAGAAAAAAATTGGAGCCGTTTTTGAAAAAATTTTGAAAATCCCCGGGGGGCTTAATATAAAGTACCCCCAAATTTGATGAATCTTTTTCAAAATCTCAAAACTTCGACTAGAATCAGATCGACCGGGGAATATCCATTTTGGAAGAAATCGTACGAATGGTTTAGGCGCTAGCAGTGTTCACAGACGGACGGACGGACGGACGGACGGACGGACGGACGTTTTCCTTTCAATTGGGTTTTCGGTATCAAGGACCTAGAAAACAGGTTTTCTGGCTACGCCACGTGTTAGGGAATTTTTTTTCTTAATTTAGCAACTGGTTTTATCCACTTATTCGTTTTCACGGCCCGGCAATTAATTTTTTTCCGCCGAAAATTGGCCATTTTTTCGCGCAGCATTACATAACTTTCCCTATACTACGTATATCACTTCGTGTATACGTACGTATACGGGAAAGTAAAAATATCATCAGGCTGCCACTTAACGGAAGACCTACATGTACGTACAGACTACGTACAAATACAGTAAAAAATTTGTATTCGACTGCAAATATCTTAAAGTAGCGAGTATCGCGAGTATCTTACAAGTAAAGTAGCTGTCTTTATGAAAAATAAAAAAAATACTAATTTCTTGTTAGATGAGTGTAATGTATTTGATTACTTTATGATTTTAGAGATAATTTTTTAATATTTATTTATTTATAAATTGGTAGGTTTTTACCTTAGACATCGTAACAAATTGATATATTTTGATAATTATTCTTCAAATTTACCACAATCAGATATTCTAGAGAATGAACCAGGATAGTTAAGGTCCTGTGAAAATCAAACAGTTTCATTATTTGTGAAAAATAATTATTTATAAATTTTCTCTGCACATTTCAATTCATAAAACTGAAACTTTTAGTGACACATTAACTATTGTAGTTCATTCACTAGAGAAAATCATGACTTTCATGCTGCGAAAATAATTATATTATTATCTTTTATAGTTAATCATTTATGATGTTTGACATGCATGATTGTGCTGAAATATCCCAATTCTCTAAAGTTCACGCACTAAGGGCTTTACAGTTGACACACACTTCGAAAAATGTATTTGGTGAAACACTAAGAAATGTAGCAAGGAATGATTAGAAGCATTTTAAAAAAATAAAACGGAGCATACGACCCAATAAAAATGGAAAAACAAGAAATTTCACGACTTTCATCATTTTGCGGTAGACAGCTACCTTAACTCTCACAGTTTAGCATTTATTATCTATATGGCCCTGTTTTATCTGCCACTTGGTGTTACCGGAGGAAAATAAAATGCAATAACATTTTTTATTGACAAGATGTAGTCGTACAAACTCATAATATTTTAAAGAAAACAAAAGGTGAGTCTCAATGACATTGATTTTTCTACTGCTCTGCATGAATTTGGAAAATTCAATATGAAAAATAACATTCAGCCAAAAATTAATCAAAAGAAAGAATAACATTAAAATAATTAAACAATAGAGAATAAAATGTAATTCTAGCATTAAAATTAAATACAGTTGGAAATGTGGTGCTGTAATTATTTTTGTGAAACATCGCGTTGAAGATAAATACTTGTTAGATTCAAAGCAATAAATTGTAATAAATTCAAATAAATAAAATTGATTAATGTAAATCTTTAAAATGTCGATGTGAATGTCTATCGTCTTGGGATCTCGCCTGTTACTACCGCTGCCAGCACTGAGACGCCATTATCGACAGCCCCCACAATCTACGTATGCAAACAGGTTTGAAAGGGCTAATTGGAATAAATTTGGAATGTGGTTTGGAATGTTTAGAAATAAGGAATATCTCGTCTCGATAACATTCCGTTTCATGAAACGTTATTAATTGGCGCTCTGTTAATTAATTTCTAGGTTGTTCATTTTAATCTTCCAGAAATTGCATTTTTGGGTTAATTTCTCCAGCATCAATTACTTCTACTTCACTTATTCCAACTTTAAGTTTCCAACTCCAGTTTTTCTTAAAATTCAGCGTTAGTTATTTCCTCTTTTAATATATTCTAAATTATTGAAGTGAAATGATTCAAGTATTCAGTTCTTGTAATGTCGAGTTAACCGGTTCCCACCCAACGGTGCTAATTTCTTTACATTTCCTTTGTCTTCATATTACATTGCATCGCTTGAATACGTTTCTATTCACTCCGAAATGAGTTGTTTTCATATAGTAAACTCCTTTCCATTAAATCCAGAAATAATTTTTTTATAGCCCGCTTCTGCAGCAAGATCTTTGTCTATGTCATCGCCCACTTTTGGGATTACTCCTACAGATCAGCTCCATTACTTCGTATTGTTATGCAACAGGCGCACCTCTACTCTTTAATGTCTTTGTACGCTGAACTCACTCTCGTCACGGAACTTCATAGTTTTGCCAATACTTCTCCCATCTTAAGAGTTATTTTAATGTTCTGGCAAAGAGAATAAATTCATGAAAGCGAGTTTGATGAAAAGTGGAAATAAAATTTTCTGTGATTATTGGAGAGCAAAGACTATTTCAAAACATTGGATTTTCCACTTTTTAATGGTATAATTTGCCAAGAAGGTTGTAGACTTTGTCATGGATAACTGACTAATCAACATAATTCCACCTTCACAAAAAATACTTTATTATCTTTACCTGAACATCTTCAATTTCCTTACCATTTGCGTATCTTTTTCGGCTTGTCACTCGTTGCTTTCTCGACGTCTCAAAATCCTTTATCACTTCTCTCTTTAAATACATTCATGTTTTGGCTTTTTCTCGTAGATTTAATCTTATACTTTGCTCTCTTACAACAATTTATAACATACCATACAAAATATTTTCCTAACAGCAGAATTGCAGTGTCACTGTCATTTCTGAGTAACAACAGGGACCGTGTCACCTAGATTTCAATCTCTTGAAAATGATAAAATATCACTAATATTTTCACTGCTTGGAATATAAAATAATTTATTTGTATAAATGTAGATATAAGTTAAAATTTTGAAAACGTAAAGATATCATGAAAAATAAAGCTTTTTTACTTCAGAATAAAAATTATTACCCACAATGCACGCAACTGAACTAAGTGTTCCTTTCTTTCTCTCGTTTAATATCGCAAATAATTCAAAAACTAAAAATTCTGAACAGTATGTCTTATATCTGTGTACTGGCATTGGATACTAATTTCCCGTGCGGTAAAATAGTTATGGATTAAAAATAATGAGAATTATGAGACTATTATCGTCCCCATTTCTGCACCACATCTTCACCGCCTACGTCACTCCATCTGCCACCTTCTTCTATAACTTCGCGACCTCCTCTTTCCTGTTCCCGCCATTGCGTCCACCACCACTACCACCACGACCGCTGCCGTCGCCCCCGAGGAAAAACAAGCGCGCGTCGCATGAATTACTTGCCGGAACGCGCCGCGTTGCCAACGCACCGCCGCGAAAACCGCTGATGCGGGTCGCGGGCAGGTTTTATTATACATTCCTCGCCCAAATAACGTGCAGAAAGACCCCCTCCAAGTTGGCGTGTGAGTTATGAGGAGGCGGCGGGTAGAGAGGGGGGTGCAGCGGTCGCAGGGCAGGAGGATGAGTCTCGCCGAGATACGGAGGTCGGTGGGCATTTGTTCCTGGCCACCGCCGCCGCCTCTACCACGGTGCTCGCGTATCACGCCCTGTTCTTTTGTTTTATTTGCGGCCCGCCCGGCGGCGGCGCTGGTGGTCCTTGCAAACGCCAAGCTTGCGAGAGAGTACATGTCGCGAGAAAGAACCCTTATGTTACAGGGTGAAAGTGGTCAAGTAGCCTCACTGCTTGAAATTACCGATTTTCAATATATTTGTTAAGGTACAACTTGGCATTCTGATTGTCCTAGTCAATGAATATGCATATTAGGTTCAAACACTTTTTTGACAATCATCTAATTTACACAAAAGGCTACATTGCATTACATGAGATTTCGGAGCTTGGTTTTCTCCTTCATCAGAATTTATACATTTATAATTTATACAATATTTTAAATTTAACCGTGACCCATTATGACTTGGAACTCCTATTTCCAAGTCATATTATGTTGTAGGTTTTATATGATGTACATGTTTACTCCAGTGGAGTAGGTAGTGACCGACATAGACTTGGTTACAGTTTAACGAGCTTGTGATGCTCCTGCAAGGTTGTGTAGTCTTGAAACGAGCCTCCGAATGTATAACTCATTCAATAAATATGAACTGTATAAATCAGTGGTGTCAAGATCTAATGGTGGCAATGGCACGCCTCGCGGCACCGTGCAATGCCACGAGCTTCTCTGCGCCACTAGTGTCGAGAGAGGAAACTATTAGTAATTCCGCCGTTTAACAATAGTGATGGCTTTGTCTCTTCCGGCGGGGTTATAAACTGCGTGGAGAGGTGATTTTGTTATGCCACGGACTCCCGCTCGTAGCATCGACCTTGACAACAGTGATATAAATATATAATCTTGTGTAACACTGTTGTTCTTTAAGCCACCTTGTGGACCTTGTGACAATTATCTATTTTCAGTATATTTGTTAAGGTACAATTTGTCATTCTAATTGCTTTAGTCACGAACATGTACGTAAGGTTCAAACAGTTAATTTAAATAACCGATTTTGATAACGTATTACAAAAGTTTTTTTATTTCATTATTAATCAAATCACTTGAGCTCTATGTTCTTTAGATGGTGAGTGATCGCTCTTCTTGGGACAGCTCTTTTACAATTACAAGGTCGTATGACAGATTTTGGAGATGAAGTTGGTAAAGTCGCATCATTGTAAAGTGACCAATCATTAGCGTCTCTAATGGTTATTTTTTATCTCCACCAATCTATACTGAGAAATATAAGAATAAAAGAAATTGTCTTCACTTACTTTGTATGTTCTTTGTCCGGAGCATTATTTGCTTTTGGATATTTACAAAAAATTGCTTCATTGCATTAATGCTTACTGAAATATTGTAACTAAGAAGAATGCAAAATGGAAGCAAAATATTATTTCAAGCGGGCAGATTTCTATTTTAACGATAGAAGCACTTTTCCGCTTGTCCAGAAGTCAGTATATTACAGAAGCAAAGAATACCTTGCGATGAGTCATCACTGACCATAGTTTCCCCTAGTGTCGCTATCTGAGCCGTACCCAAATGTTATCGCAACTGGCGTGGAGACCATTACTCACAGCCTCTTCGTACATCATGATTTTCTAGTGTTCTCTAAACAGGCCAATGAAATACATTGGTAATGGCAAGTCTGTTAATTCTCGAGCTAAACCGGTCTTGTTCGAGTGTATATAAGTGAATTTTCTTTCGGAAACTTGCATTTGCTATTCTGACTCTTCTCCAGCAATTACTAGCTTAGAGTTTTAGTACAAATATTGAACGTGAAGAGTCATACAGAGAAGAGGCCAACTATGTGAATTTGCCTTGTGGGACTGAAGTGACTTTATCGTATGTAAGAATATACATCATCTAAACTACTTTTTAGGTATGTTATTGTTTTTATTTTTCTGTATAATTACTTAGCAATTTGTTTATGTTATTATTCATATATTTATTTTTCACTGTTTGATTACTTATTACTTTTATTTTCTGTCTAAAGCTACTATGAACGTTTTGCATTTCCACTTATGTATCACGTAAATATAATTATAATATCTGAGAGCTTCCTATTTAGTAAAGTTTCTTTTATAAATCACTTCGATTTATAGACACGTTTTTCCAAATTTTCAATTGATTGTTAGTTAAATGTACGAAAATTTTTATTTTACTACTGTTCTGTGTGTTTAAATCGGGCTTAGGTATTGTTAATTTAGTGTGATTTATATTATTATTTTTCGTTAACTTTTTCATTTTGTGTGTACGTAACATTTGAGAAGCTAAAAGCAGCATTGCTTGAAAATAGTACAGAATGCTTCGTCCCATTTTTTGAACAAGATATTTGCAAATGTTGTTATAAATTCACTGATTAATAATCAATTACACTTCATCCGTGCCAAACCCCCTTTTTTAAACATCTTTCACATATATTATTCATATACATTATCATTACATCCGGAGAACCAAGCCTTCTTGTTTCTAAACTGAGGGAATTTGAATCACGATAGATCAATTATATTGATTTTTAGGCTATCTCATCCACCAACGCGTCAAATAAATTGTTTTATAATTGTAACTCATTTAACACAAATATTTAATTTTTATTTTAGTAATATTATATTTGCACATATCTTAAATTTTAAATCTACAATAAATGTCATTTCAGTTTACATGACAGTTGAACAACACAATATTTTCACTATCGTCATTTCAAGTTCAACTACAGGGAACAGGGTTTCACTTGAAAACAACCTCGTACTCTTCATTCCAAAGTTCATTAAGGCTAACTTCACTTTCTCGCACTTTCCACTAAATATATTTCTCATATGAACTTCAACAGTCCAATAACACATCAAGTTGTGATGGATATCCCGCATTGAATTCGACAGCAAATTTATTTTACTAATGTTAACAATGAAGAGTATGTTGAGTGACGTAAGAAAAAATCACAATCTTTACGGGATCCCCTGGGTATTTTCATGGCAGAGCGGTTGATAATTTATTTAAAGAGAGCTTGCTCGTCGTGGAACAAGTATAGTTACTTTTAACTAACAACCGACAAAGTAAATTGCGATCCTTATACACTAACTCTTATAAATCAGTTAATACTTAGGTAGCTTAGAAGAGAAATATGTGCTATTCGTAAATAACATTTGCAACATTTTAATTTACTAATGTACTTGTTACTGTGGCAAACTGACTTTGAAACAGAGAGAAAACAAACCTGTTGTGTTGTGTATCAGGAATTGATTAACATGCGGACAGAAATGAAGAAAGTGGATGAGTATGTAAGCTGTTTCCGAAGGTTTTAGTGGAAATTAATGATTATTACACAATAAAGAAAGTGATTTCTTTCTTGTGTAATTACACGAAAATAAACGGAAAGAAAATCATGCTAATTATTTCTTTTGTACTACTAATTATTTACAGAAACAATTATAATGACCAACACAATTTAAATCGAATTCTAGTGTGTACAAACGTTCCTAATTGTATCCAGTAACAAAATTATGTGCTATCATAGATTTTCTCGACGTTGTGACGTGATATATCATTTTTTATTGAATTACAATTTTTCATAACTCTAAACAAAGTTAGACTTCCAGTTTGTGCGTTTCCAACTGATTTGCAAAACCACAGAAAATTAGGTTATTACATTCAAAGTTTAATCGACATCGTTTTAATTCCTTTCGGAAATGTTCTATCAAACATTTCTGAAAGGTCGTCGTTCTATTTATATTTCTTGTGTTCTGTTGTAAATGGTGATTGAAATGTGAGATACTGACGGGAAATCGTTTCCCAGAAGCAACATTTTAATTTACTAATGTACTTGTTACTGTGGCAAACTGACTTTGATACTGAGAGAAAGCAAACCTGTTGTGTTGTGTATCAGGAAATGATTAACATGCAGACGGAAAACGCGAGCTAATTGAAGTGAGTGGTAACTAGAACTCGCAAAGATAGACATCGGTTCCAGTGAACATTTGCAAGAACAACTTTTGATTGTACTATTATTATGTGATGCGTAAAACGCATTTGGTCAATTGATTTTCATACGAGTTAATGATAGAGAAGATTCTTCCGATATCGCTCTTTATGCATGATATTATTCAATATTTTGCTAATCTTTTCAAAATGTTTATAAAGCTTTTGAGCAAAATACGTTGTTCGTTATTATTAAAATGAGCAAGACGGATAAGGTATTAGTAACAAAAGGATAATAATATAAAATTTATTACATAACACTATGTATTGCTCCTTCAACAATCTGAAAAGTCTGTTTGAATATTTGAAAAGTTATGTAATTAGAAAATACCCAAATTTGGCAAAAGTGGGGTAACTTTAGACATGAATAATGTTTTAGAAATAGTTAAAAGTTTAACCATTAAATTAATTATGTAAACGTGTGTAAATAAATTTTATTATGTATTCCCAACAGAATCCGATTAATATTCCTAAAGAAACTGATTCCTTGTTTGGTGAATATAACCAATTATTGGTACAAAAGAAAATGTGATTAGTACACTTCACGTTTTTCGTTGTATGCATGCTCCTGAAACATTTACGAACGAAATAAATTTCATTTTTCATAAAATGCAAAAGTCATTTTTCATAAAATGCGAATGTCATTTTTCAAATATAAATTATTGTATCAAATTCAGGTTAGAAAAAGGTTTACTATAAATTAATATTCACCGTATCTACGTAGAACGATCGGTCATTAAAAATTAAAAGAAAATTTGATTGTATTAGTATCTATTATTATATTATTGGAGTACACTATAACACTATTTCACTTGTAACTCCAGAAAAAATGCGGATATTACATAAAAAGGACGTTCTGATCACAGCACTTACACACATCTCTAAAATATTCAGTATTTGGAAAATGTCTCAAAGGCTTAAATAATTATGATTTATAAAATTGAAGATACAAGGTATAGCTGGAATACGTCAACTTCATAAATATTACTGTAATGAACAAAACAAGTTGATTCATTAGGGTAGAATTGCACGAGTTGTGTGTTCACGTAAACAAGAGATAAGAGCGAAGATAAGAGCGAGCTTTCTTATTTACCACGAGTGCATTCATCTTGATGTCACATCCAATATTTTTTTCGCTTCCATTTAGAAATAATTTAAATGTAAGAAATTCAAGTATAGCTTTACCATTCGAGGCATGCATTTGATGACGTCATATTGCCTCTGAAAAAATATATTTTAGTGGGCATTGTGTTCTTATGTTCACCATTGTGGCTTGGTGGACCAAGAAATGTTTCCAAATGGAACATATTGAACACATTCCAGATGAAATATTAGAAACAGACAAAGCCATGAAAACATTACTTCTCGCGAAACTTTAAGGCAGGTATGAGAGAGAATACAACATATTGGAAAATAAAAAATAGCGAGTCCCTTCTGACACAGTTTTGCTGGTGTACATTTTAGAATGAGTGAACGCAACAGACGTTTATATTTTTTTACCTTCGTAATATGTTAAGACCAAATGTTTTGAATGTTATATATTTAATTTATTCATGTTAAATCCAATTTTATGTTGTTCTATTAAACAGCTAGTGTCAAACCAACGTATTATTCACCAATTTCGTTTATTCATTCATTGTTTACATGTAATTGGTGTATGTAAATAATCTTTGATGTAGCACATTTTGTTCATGTTTCATGGCCGACTGGAAACAACCTTGGCCACGTCTTTGTTATAATGACTTAATTAAACGATTTTGATTCTATTTCTGAATTCTCATTGGTAGTTGTGAAGTTTTAATTGCACGGTGTAGTTTTTTAATGGCTCACATGCCTTTGACATGGTGATACTCAAAGACTTTTCATGGAATTAATGAACCTATTAACTAAACGAAAATGTTTTAAAATTTGGTCTCAACTTGTTTTTAAATGGTATTGCTTTGCTAGTTAATTATTTTGCATCAATAAAATATTTATTGGTATATTGTTGTTGAAAGCTTTGTAAAGTACAGCTTTCTTTCGGTTTTAAAATTACCGCTGATCACTTTATCACTGATTTTTATCATCATTATTAACGACTCTCTATCGTTCCAATTGAATTTAACTACACATACTTAAGAGAGAAGTAGGGCGAATGTTACGATTTGGGTCTCATCTCGAGTAAACTCCTCGCAAATACAATTACCATCCATTTCCTGTGCGCAACATTACCTCTTTACAGCATTCCATACACGGCCCTTCGTGCGGTGCATCGAGGAAAGAAACCTGAAAAACCAACTTATAGCCCGAACAGCGGTGTAAAAGCGGTCTTCCTATTTATGAACGTTACTTTGAATATGTATCGGACGTCTCCCGTTCGGGTGGTGCGGCGTGAGGTGAGGTGGTGGGTGGTGAGGTTGTCCAAGGGGGAGGGTGAAGGCGGATGTCCGATGCTGTCGGGCAATGGGGAACTTTCCGAACTCTGCAGGCACGCGATCTTGCCCCTTCCACACTTCCTACCGGCAATAAACGCCCCTAATAATAACAAATAACATGTAAAAGGTGTTGCTATAGGATGGTTCAAAATTTAATACAAATGACTCCTGTAAGTACAATCATTATGTAAGAAATTTTATTGATTTTATTTTGGCAGTCGCCATTATCATGTAGTTTTTTTTCTAATGTCGCAAAAATTTCGAGCAGATCAGCACTGTTTTATTGCGCTACGTAAATTGAATAATTTTCTTTCCAGTAGTTTTCTTCCAAAATGTTCTACTTTCGTTGAACCTAGCAATCGCTTGCTATATCTGAATTTTTAAAAATATTGTGACGAATATAAATTTGAACGAAGGTTCAAATCAATCAATAGCATTTTAAATTCGCTTTGGGTATAATTCACGAAATGCAATGTCCTGTTCTATACCTGAGCCACAAGTGGATTCAGAACTGTCAAGCAGATCGTAATTTATTTCAAAAAGGCATCTGCTGCAGGTAAATGAAAGATGTATAATCTTCTGTGACGGCAGTTCCAGAATGAATTACCTAAATTTTCCTTCATAGATTGGAAGGCGATTCGAGCTTTTTTTAGAGCCAAAGTTCTAGGAATCTATTATAAAGTACAACGGCATTGCTGACTTGAATCCATTGCAGTTTCACAAGCAGCAATAAATATAATAATTCTGACATGCGAGTAAATGCCAGTGCTGGAATTAAGTATCTCTTCACAGAAACATTATTAAAATTTACTACTTTGATGCTCTTGCAGACAGATTAAGTGTTAAAAATATCTATGTGTACTAAAAAGTTTATTTACAAGATAGTCGGTATATAAATAGAAACACGCTGCCTACGGCTGGGAAATAAACTGCGCTCTCATGAAAATCATTGTTTTGCACAATGAAATATTTTGGGATGTGCCACTTGACTTGTCCTTCTATGATTTAGAAACTATTAGTTAGGAAACGAAGTGCGTTAGGATGTGACCCAGATTCAAATTCTTCCGAGCGAACTGAGAGTTGACTTGAAAAAAATTTTTGAAATGGTCAGAAGCCAAGTATAGAACGATTTGAGCAAAAAGTTAAATTACAGAATTTGGTCTGAATAAAACAACTGCAAGTTACGTCTTTTACGTCACTTGTTATGTATTTTTTAAATTTTGAAATAATCTCTTTGATCGTAATTTTCTACAAAATAATTATATGTATCAAAATCAATACTCAGTGTGAAAACAATGATGGTAGACCTCGCTTTAGTTTCTCGATTCGTCATAGGTTTGCATCTCGTGCAAAAGAGGTCAAGACAAAAGTCGTAATCAAGCGGTTTCAAATATGAAAACAAAGTAAATGTATGGTGAAAGTACTATTGTATTAGAAAAATTCTCATTTACCTTAATTTAGATTGATTGATGATTGCGAACGTGTCAACGGCGAAGGTCATTAGCCCCGTAAGTGTAGTGCATGTGTTTTCCTGTAGAGGTAGAAGTGATCTTCCCTCGTGGATGGTGAGATCCGGCGCCGACCTACCGTCAAAAAAAGCAGGTACCTCTCACCAGCGGGGCACCGCCCCAGCCAGGACATACTCTAAGCTCTCGAACACTCTCTCAACATGTGAGGTAGTGCAGCGCATTTAAGTGTATGTGAGTAAGGGGTATGAGTAGGACAAGTAAGAGGAGTTCGCGCAGTCCGTGGCCCGTTTGTTTAGCGCCCTGCTCCGGCATTTGCCTGGGGTTGATGGGAAAAACCACGGGAAGCTATCGATCAGAGGAGCCGGCCGCTTAAATTTTCCTCCAGGTAGAGGCTGAACTCGATATAGCTGACAAGCTAGTGTCGAAATTCCTGCCGCTGTCGGGACTAGAGGTCTGGGACCTCCGGCACTGCGGTGACAGCTGTTGATGCCCTGAGCCACCTCTCCCGGTCAAATCACCTTGTTATTTTCATCTCGAGAACTCGATGCATTAGCGTATACAGTGGAGGAGCCCCCATCTGAAGTTTCCCAGATCGGGAGACTAACGGTTTGAATTCTGACAATGATGAATGTCCTACACTGCGTACATGAAAACTCTGCGAAGCGATTACGCTGATCGTTTCTTTTTTTTCGGAGGGAGGGGACTCCATTTCCATGAGGATGCAATAGCAGTACTTTATCAACCGGTGTAAACAATACATGATACTTCTTCCCAGTCCTGCCCCTACTCCTATTCATAAAGCCCATCGCCAGGCTATTCTCCCATGACCAAAGAAGGCATCGTTAGATCTGCACGTAGAATGGAGGTTTCACGCCCACGCGCAAAATGAGCAGAGACACAAAACAAAGAAACAGTATTGCTGTGGCGGCGCCCTGCTAGTGGGAGATACCTGGTTGCGGAAAAAAAAGATAGTCGACGGAAGGTCGGCGCCGGATCTCGCCATCCATCAGGGGAAGATCACCGACAACTCTCGATGAAAACATTGTGCAATACACTTACGGGAATAATGACCCCAGTAGTTGATTCGCCCGGGATCACTAACAATCAAAGTTGTGCCGTAGACTAGAAGGTTTACGCGTGTTTTCTACACGTAATCTACGTGTAGTTCCACGTGGCTCTTTTGATGTGTAGACTACGCAGACAATGCAATCTGTGTAGAAATTATTTTTTCACATCAAATAATTCAAAATAGTTTATAATAAGTAGTAATAGTCGAAGAATATTTTAATTAATATTAAACAATATTTTCGATTCAGTAAGTCATTCTTGATGAAGAAATGACAACCTCTGTATCCATTTCAAGAACTGCACTTCTTTAATACTCTTTTAGATGTGATCCAATTATAGTATTGCTTTGGATATATTGACTATATCTATAAATACATTTTGGATTTGGGGTGGAACATGGACCTCATAGATTCTTCCCTGCCCCACAAAAGAGATAGATTAGTTGTCTACTTAGATTACCATTGTCTTCTCTGAATACCATGTCTACGCATTCTTTACGTGGACTCGTAGACTATGGTTCTTTAAGGGGCCCATAGACGTTCGATATTATTGTGCAGTGTGGGTTGCACAATATTTGGGATGGTGGCCCTAAACGGGCAATATTATTGTACAATATTTTGGTTTGTGCAAATAATTGTATCGTATGGAAGCGATATTGACAGTTGTGCGCAATCGCGAACACAGACGTACAACCACATGGCAATATATCGTAGAATCTCCGCACCGGGACCACTTTTCTCTGCATGACGAATCCGATTTAGTTCTTTCCGGAAGTTTGTCCGCAACGAATTAATTTTTTTTCACCACTTCTTGTTTCTCAGCATCTGGATATTTTTCGCGATATTTTTTCTACCAGCACTTCGTACTGCTCTCCCTTTTTTGCACGATTAGTATAATCGTTGCATTTCACATCCCACAGAGCCGGAAGGCGGCGATAAACTTCAATAAAATCTAAAATAAATTTCTCATCAGCTTGCTTGGCAGCCATGGCGATGCGTACTCGAACACGTATTGATACTGACCGATGGGGTTTTGGGCAATATTGCCAAGAGACGGCACATCCTTTTCCCGTTTGCACAATATATTTTCAAGAAATTGAAAAGTTGTGCAATATATTGTGCGAAATTCAATTTCGTCTACACACGATCGACTATATTGCACAAACCTAAATATTGCGCAATAATATTGAGCGTCTATGGGCCCCTTTACGCGTATACGCACATGACTGCTAACAATCAATCAATCATTGTTCAAAGCGTGTGTTGAAAAAGGAGTATGCTAGGGGTGGTGAGGCTGATTCCGAGTGCCCCGGTGCAAGTGGGGTCGGGTGGCTTCGCGACCTCCTCCGACAGAGGTCAGGAGACGAACGGGCTCTTCGTGCTAGCGCCATCCGCCTCGCCCCGCCCCGCGCCGCCCCGCGCCGTCTCCTAGACAAATGGCCTTATTTTGGTAGCGGCCCCGATACTCGCGGCGGCGGCGGCGCGCGGCCATCAAATATCTTTATTGGCGTCGTTTCTTTCCCGCTGAATTTTGAGAGCGCCGAGTCACCCAGCCGCCGCCGCCGCCTGGCCGAGCGCCCCGCCCGCCCCGTGCTATTTCACGCCGCGCCACTACCCCCCTCCTCCCTCACCCAGGGCACTCACCGGCTCTAGGCGGCCGAGTTGGCTACGGCTTGGAATGATGCAGTTACTTTCCCACCTCTTCCTCGTCGTTTACTCCCCTTTTATTTACTCTCTCCTTCGTTTACTCTCTTCTTAACTTTCTTCATTTAGGCTTAATTCTTGTCTTCATTTATGTTTGCCTTATATACTGACGTCTTTGTTTTCTTCTTCTTAATTTACTGTCTTCTTCTTTTTCGTTTACTCACTTCTGCGCATTCGTTCATTAATTGCCGTTTTCTTCTTCACTTACGTTCTTCTTTCCGGGATCCCTTTCTTCTTCTTCTTTTGCATTTTCCTCTTTTAATGTGATACTACAAACAGGAAGCTGGTGAAAAAGTATTGGTGCTTGCATTTCATGAGGAATTAAGAAATAATAAATACAATGATTTACTTACGTAGACCTATAAGAAGTCACGTCGTAAATCTGCCTCCGCCTACTATCATTGAATCTTCATCAGAGTAATGAAACATTCATAATATACGCGCAATTTAAATCCTGAAATCTAGCGAAGACGGGTTCTCGCGCCAAATATCAGCTCTGTTTAGGACGTTTGCCTTAAATAATGTAAATACTGAAGATTCCTACAGAATCAGAGAGCAATATTTCCACGTAGTATGTTTACGATTAATATTCATCTGCGGTATTTTGTACATGTGTGAGTCCAGGTTTCAGTATTTCTCTCTGAGTTTTCCGAGTTATAGATTTATCCAACTTCTCTATGATATTTGAAGGCGTTTGACGCACTTTCGGTCTCAACTGCCAGCTTCTAAGTACCTCTTAATTGCCTTGTGTATACAGTACGTGCAGTATTTCTCCTGAAGCTCTCCAACACTTGTTTTGCTCTCGCTGACAGGTTGAGTTCATTTGGTCGAGAAAACGTTATTTTCTCCCGAGCACTGCCTATTCGAGATAAAAAAAAGTGCGGGCGATATAAAAATAAACGAACTACAATATTCGTTGGTGTGTATTTAAATTGGTATTTAGTATGATTTTTAGTAATTTATTAATATAAACAAACCACTTTGCATATTTCTGAATTAGACGGATCCAATCGATTCACCTATTTTTTTAAATATATTTTTATTATTTTGTTTTATTATTAACCGCTTTGCCGTTATCGACATACAATATTTGTAGTATTATTACGAAATATAATGAAGGTTTTAAAGAATATGTAACTTTATTACAGAAATACATGTGCACATTTTTGCAATATCTTTATTTTAATAGTACACTGCATTTATATTTTTTTAAAACTTATGTCATTCAAGAATAATTTAAACTGTTAGCTGGGATCGTCATGTTAAAATAGTACGAGTGAAAGGCGAGAAGCAAAGCCTCAAGGCAGGGGTTGTTTCAAGAGGCATGAGTCACCCCCCTCCTCCCGCCCCTCTTCACTCTTATTCTCGTCTCACTATCTACTAGAAGTTTGCCCATGTTCTCTTTGTTTCATAACGGTAGCCTAATCTCTTTTCAATAGTATTTGGGTGTAGGCAAAGCATTACCTGCCGGAAACCAGTTTTGAGTCATCAAAGGTTAAATCCCTCGTGGATATGCTGGCCGCTTTGCGTATGACTAAAAGGGAAAATATGAGTTTGGAATTTATTTTTTTCTTAAAGAAAAACTCTGATGAAACTAAAGCATACATTTGTTTCTTACAATTTAGATTCCAGAATAAAGTAAAATCGCGTGAAATAGACGCGACTAGAAAGACAATGAATATTATTTAAAATATTTGAAGATAAAAACTATTCAAATAAAACGTGGACGCCAAAACGTCCGTTTCTTTATTGAAGGTGATGTGATTGTAGAAATTTTTCATATTTGAAAGTGAAAATGCAACAATAAAGGACACTGATATTTATTTAATTTAAATCCCTCGTAACATGTGCCTCGAATATTGCTTTAAATTTCATTTTAAAAATGTTAGTGTTAAAGAATAAATATCCTTTCTTATTTGAGTCTTAGCTGTGGGAAGCAATCAGCACTTTTTTAGATACTTTTTTTTAATGCTCTCTTCTGTGTCTCTGTATGTTTACGTATCCCCTGGAGTCCGCAAGCTTTCTTGTGTTAAAGTCCCAATTGCTTTCTCAAATCTCTCTCCAAACATAAGAAAATGTGTTGTCTGAATGCACATGAACAAAGCAATCAAAAGAATAAAAAATATTGATATTTTTTTGAAAATGCTTTTCGGAGGGTTAAACTGAATAATAACATGTCAGATTGTACCATGGCGAGTACTTGTTTATTCTAATTTTAACCGATTTATAAATTAACTTTGGAAAATTAAAGTTCATTAGGCTTTTAGTTTCCGTGTTTCCTTGGCAAGTGTTTTTGTACGTGGAACGAGAATTCTTTAAGAAAATTTTTCGTTTGGGAAGCAAAATTATTTATTTAACGATGTTTCCCTGTTATGGTCTCGCTTTACACGACTACGTGGCTCGTAACACAAAATGTTAAATTTTATTTCCAACGATGAGTTTGCACCGTAGCGAAAAGCAACGATTTATTTCCTGGACAGTCTAGAGAACCTACACTTAAGGTTTAATTTTTCATAAAGATTCCTTCATGGTTTAGACTGTGCACTAGATAGGGCGTTACTTAATTAGTTTTTTCCTCGCCTGCGTTCCGCTTTCTTCTCTTTAACCTCTTGGAGTATATTACTCCTATATTTTGCAGATTTACTGCTGTAGCGGGATTTGTGAACCATTAAGTTCTATATTTTACATGCAACTTTGTTATTTACTGAAGCACGGTTAGAAACGTTTCATATCTTTAGTTTGAATGGGTAATACCTCTTACTTGTTCTCCCTTCATTGCTTTTGTAACTAAGAAATTCTTAACAGTAAAATTCAAAATTACTCTATCACTCCCATTTAGTCGTAAAATCATATGTAGTTTTAATTTTTTTTCTTACTAGCCAAATTATACTTTTTCACTACCATCAGCATTTATCTTCAAGGTGTTCACGTTGCGATTCGCGATGTTCGTATAAATTTGTTTTTACCGAGACACACGTAAATGCACGCATGGTGGCCATTGTTACGAACATTTTCGAAAGTTTCATAACCTTTGATTTGTAAAACTCAGTAGGCAATTGGTTTTCCTCTTTCTGATTGATCCTTTGTCTAAAAGGACCAATTTTCAATTTGTTCTTTCGTTAGATCTTGTTAGAATTCTAAAAAAGAAAAAAGAAATGAACGGTAATTTTTTTCTTTCTATTCTTTGCCACTAGAAGACATTAATTCCGCGCAATTCCGCGCAAGTAATTAATTCTGCAATCTTCAAGAAGACAAAAATGTTTGTATTAATTTTTTTTTGAAGAAGCCGCTACAGTCGCGATGGCCACGGCAGATGTTCCGATCCTACTTTTGCTATTACTTTTACTTTCCCGTATACATACGTATACACGGAGTGATATAAGTAGTATAGTGAAAGTTATGTAATGCTGCGCGAAAAAATGGCCAATTTTCGGCGGAAAAAAATTAATTGCCGGGCCGTGAAAACGAATAAGTGGATAAAACCAGTAGCTAAATTAAGAAAAAAAATCCCCTAACACGTGCTGTAGCCAGAAACCCTGTTTTCTAGGTCCTTGATACCGAAAACCCAATTGAAAGGAAAACGTCCGTCTGTCCGTCCGTCTGTCCGTCCGTCTGTCCGTCCGTCCTGTCCGTCCGTCCGTCCGTCCGTCCGTCCGTCCGTCCGTCCGTCCGTCCGTCCGTCCGTCCGTCCGTCCGTCCGTCCGTCCGTCCGTCCGTCCGTCCGTCCGTCCGTCCGTCCGTCCGTCCGTCCGTCCGTCCGTCCGCCCGCCTGTGAACACTGCTAGCGCCTAAACCATACGTACGATTTCTTCCAAAATGAATATTCCCCGGTCGATCTGCTTCTAGTCAAAGCTTTGAGATTTTGAAAAAGATTCTTCAAAATTTGGGGGTACTTTATATGAAGCCCCCCGGGGATTTTCAATATTTTCTCAAAAACGGATCCAAATTTTTTCTGTAAATTTCTTGTATGAATAGAGTAAAACACACTTAATAACATGGCGTAGGTCCGATTTTCACGTACAGCTCTGAATTTTCGAAAATTGTGAAAGTTTGAATTTTTTTCGGTGTCTTTCTCCAACTACAAAATTTAAGTAGAGATTTTTTCTTCAAATAAAATTTGTTCTGCATATTAAGTTCTTTAATAAAGGTCATGTAAATGTTTTTCAAGATTTTGGTAGTTTTCGTACAATATTGCGTGCAATATGTGCAATTTTAAAAAATTACAAAAACAAGATTTTCTCAAAAACGGCTCCAAATTTTTTCTTTAAACTTTTGGTAGGGATAGTGGTAAAAGTACTCTATCAATGACATAAAAGCCATTTTGGTCTATCGGTTGGTTTTTTCAAAAATTGCAAAAATGTAATTTTTTTTACTTGTCTCTCACGCCGTTAATATTTACATTATCTGCGACTTTTTCACATTATAATATTTACGAGTATATATGCTTTAAATAATGTCAAGTAAAGTTTCTCGAAAACACTACCGTTTTCTGTGAAAAGTAGCTCAAATTTCGGCATTTTCACAAATGCTCAAACGCCATTTTCTCGTATATGGCTGCAATTTTTTTCTGGAAACTTTTGTAACGGATAGTGCTAATTACTCTCTTTAGTGTAGCGTAAAGTTTATTTTAAGTTATAATTTTTGAAAAAACAAAAAAATATAAATGTAAATTTTTTGAAAGATCTCTCACATCTTTAATATGCACGTTACGAGCAATTTATAAACATTATTATATTTGTGAGTGTAAGTGCTTTAAATAACTTCAAATAAAGTATTTTGAAAACTCAAAAATTTTCTGTGAAAATGAGCTTCAAATTTCGCATTTTTAGTAGTGCTAAAACGCCATTTTCTCTTAAAGGCACATAATTTTTAAAAGAAAATTGCCATTTACGGCTAGGTTTTTGTGTTCTTTAATATTCTAAAATTAATGTTTCTGTTCTACCAATAGGAAACCGAAAAATTAAGAAAATGACAAAAAATGTACTTTTGGCGATGATAGATGGTAGCTGGCAAGAAAGAGTATGTGGCAATTCCGAATAGCTAGCGAAGATCCAAGAAAGTAGAAAACTAATACGGGAAAGTCTGTGCCATTCTGTAGCACCACTAGTTCAGAATTATATTTGCGGTGCTGTATCTTAAACGTTTAGAGTTGTATGTCTTGAGAAACCACACTTCAATAAAACCAGAAAAATATACTCTTCTTAAATTATTAAAAAAATATTTTTATCAAATTTAGGAATTCACTAAATGTTTTGTAAGTTTAATTATCCTAGAAAATATAAACGATCGCAAATTTTAAGACATGTTATCGTTAATTCTGCTTAATAATATCTGCTTAATAATTCTTTCTGATCTAACATAAGTATAGGAAGTGATTTATTAAGAAAGTTTTGTCCTAAAACTAAATGGCAAAATTTTGAGTCGCAGCTGATGAATACTTGCTGGAATATTTTTCTATATTTAGACAAGACTTGTGTGTTTGTAATACATTTGTAATTGATCAAGTAGTTATTTACATATGACGATTTACGTTTAATAATTTATTATTATTTACTTAATTACCATATTTTCATTTCCATCAGTCTTCCTAAATCATGCACATGTGTAATGTATTTTATATTTGCGCACTGTTTTACAGTTTGAAAATATATTGCATTTCCTGAGACAAAATTCAACACACGTAAATGGCCATTTACAATTCTATCTACTCACCCTACAACTGCTTCGTTGCTTTAAAGAAAATCCCGACAGTTTCTTTGTTAAACGGCGCGATATTCCCTCGGGAAGTCCATTGAAACTCAAATGTTTCCAATCGAGCAGAGAAGTGCTGGAAGTGGTCGTAAACTACGTAATTCCCTCTAATTTTCAAGAAGATGACTCCGAGCAATCGACAGCTCGAACGTAAGGTGGGAAACGTGCAGTCTTACAGGTTTTTGGGAAGGTTCTTCCGCGTTATGACCGGTTTCGTACGAAACTTGTGAGGAAGTGTTCGTATGAAAGTTTGCTGGTTCGTTAATTCATTATTTGAAATTTACACTTGTATCGTAACAATAAAAAAGATTATAGTTATTGTTTTGTTCCAATTGCTTTTGTTTTAAGAACATATGAAACTTGCTGTGATTACGCACGCTATGTTTTTCGCAAAAAAACTAATGGTGCTAAAACAGCATGTACTTTCTCGCCCGTATTTTCACACAAAATTACGCGAAAAGTACTCAAATTTTCGAAACATTGTATATAACCTTATTTCAAAATCATCTGATCAAAAAATCAAATGGTCTGTCTTAATTTCTCATTAAGACAGATCATCATAAGGCAGCTCATGATCATCAGAAAAGATTTCACTCAGGAAAAAAGTTTGTATCTTTAATATTTTAGTTGTAGAAAACTCTGAAAAAATTTTCAACTTTTGCCATTTTCGAAAAATTAGAGTTTTTAGCAAACACAAGACCTGCACCATTCTCTTAAACGTCCTTCACACTATCCAACAACGAAATTTAATTAAAAAAAGATGGAGCGATTTTTTTTTGAAAATTTTGAAAATATCCCAGGTTTTCATGTAAGGACCTCCTCAAAATTATAATATCGGTTTCAAATTCAAGGGTTCGTGACATCAGCCAGGTCAATTGAGGAATATCAATTTTGAAAAAAATCGGCTGTACGGTTTAGCCGCTAGCGTTGTTCACAGACGGACTGACAGACGGGCAGACCTTTTTCCGTCAGTAGATTTTACGCATATTATGCAAGGAAGTTCAACTCAACATTAATTGGTGCTTTGTTCACTAGGGAAGCATTTACGCAGGTCATGTTGGGAAATAGAGAGTACATTTCTGCTTCATAAATGTATTTCTTTTCGAATGTCTGTAAGTGCTATTTTAATGCGTTTTTCATCTTTTTAGGATAACATTTTATCGTTTTTATGCTTTTTGAGAATGTTGTTAAGTTCTACATGCCTAGTTACAATTAATTTCGAAAATGATTTATTACTTCATACCATTCATACCATTTTCACAATGACATTTTCGCAGTACATTTTCAATCTCTTTCTTCGTGTTACGAAATGGTTGACTATTTATCACGTTTCATCGCATCATCAAGTCTCATCATCGTGTTTCACCCATCACGTTTTTGTATACATTAGATTTAATACAATATCTTTATTTCGTGAAATATTCCGACATCACTATTTTTTCCTAGAATTAAGGAGAAAGTGTTGTACAGTTAATCATCTATATAGTAGAATCTCAGATAAGAACACACAACATTTATGCCACACGACACAAATCTCAGGTTGGAACTGTTCCATGAGTAAACATTGCTTGCATATGCTGGAAACCTTAGGATGCGGTAATGGAATGCGATTTTAGTGTGATTTAGTGACTGATAACTGAAAAAAAGTTTTGTAATTATCTTTGGAACGACCTATTAATTCTTCCCAGATTGACCCCGTGTTTAAACAAAGTATTTCACGAGGTGAAATATTTTGTAATTTATTAGTTGGCGAATGAAATTATTTTCATTGAATATACCACCACAACTTTCCTGTGTGTTTCAGTAAATCCTTTTCTTCCCTGCATTTTAATGTTTAATATTATAGTATCATGGGATAAATGATGACTTATCGTTATTTTGATTCAGTGGAAAATTTACATAGAAAATAAGGCATTTATATTTCATAACGAATTAAAATCTTCATAAAATAATTTGAAAAAGGAACATTTTCCACGAAACATGATTTAGATTTTTCTTTATTTGGTAGTTTTAATTTAGAGAATAATATTGTTTCTCGTACAATCAATAGTTTTGATTAGTCATAACGATTATATTGTAAGATTCATGAATGGGTACAATCTATCAAAAAATAAAATTTCTTCCCCCGTGTCAGCTGAGACGTTTCTTATTGAGCATTCGCTGATAGAAAACATCTCAGCGGACGCGTCACGATTACAGCGCGGCCAACTAGCGACGAGAAACCTCATTTCCGCCCCGCACTGCCTAGAGCACGCTCCGTGGTTCTTCTGGAAGGCCGGAACACCTGCAAGGCGACTGCGTCCCCGGGGCAAAATACATTCATTAATTACAACCTACTTTCGCAGAGCAAATATTTATGAACAAAAATTCCGAAACGTTATTAACAAGTTATTATGTTTACATAAAAGGTTGAACTCGGGATTTTTCGAAGCTTCGCGCGTGCCTCGGCGCCTCCAGTTAGTAACTCGGCGCCCATTATCTCCAGATCCCGGACTCCACCGCCTCGGCGGGGCGGGCACGCGAAAATGGGATTATCCCTCGGCGAGTCGCGATACGGGGCGGGCGGTGCCGGGAGGGGGGGTGGCGCTGGGGGAGGGTTGAAGCGGGAGGGGAGGGGGTCGGTGGCAGGGGGCGTAAGCGGAAAGAGAAGCGGTTAGGAGGAAGATGACTCGAAGAGGGAAAAGGGGAAGAGGCGGGAAGCATTGGGTGCATGACGAGGAAATGGTTTGAGAGAGGCTGGTAGTGGAAGATGCCTACGAACTACAAGATAAGGGAGGTGTCATGTAACTAGGAAAGGAGGAATAAGATTGGAAGGGGAGATGAATAAGGAAAGTAAATGCAGGAGGGAGAGAAGAAAAAGGTGTTATAATGCTTGGAGCAATAAAGGAGGCAATGGAGCAAGGGGCAAAAATAAAGGAAAGGAAGAGTAAACAGACTACAAAACTAAAGATTAAACAGAGAAAAAATAGAAAAACAAGAAGAACTGAAATAAAGGGAAAATTGGATAACATACTGACGAAGTGAAAATACTATTTTATTTTTATCCATAAGTTGAATCAATATATATTTTGATGTTATTCCATCGCCTATAGTGGTGAGGATTTACTAATAAACAGCAGTAACGTTTTTATATACAACTATATAATCTCTGATAGTATCTAATGCTAAGTTTATTGGCTAGTTCAACTCGTAAAACTCTTTATTCACATGAATGATATCTGCAGATGGGGTTAACATGAAGGAGGTAATGAAATTATATTTTATATTAAATTAAATATGCCATTCTGTATAATTTTGTTTCTTAAATGTAGTAATTAAATCGAAATATTTTAAAACAATTAAGCAATACTGTTTTGTTTTTGAGGTGGTGTTATATTCTGACATTTCCTTCTCAAATTCATGTTGATTATTTCAATTTTTTTATTATTACTAGATTAGGTCTCATTTTGAATATTGCAACAGCCAAATGGAACGAAATTACATTACAATTTGTACTGTTTAAATTTGAGGAATATCCAGAAATGATACAGAAACATTGACAATAAAGAAGTATTGAATAGATCCTAATAGGCAAGAACTGCGGGTATAATTATTTCATTAATGGAAGAGAACCAAAATCAAAAATTAAAATCAGACTCGGTATGTTTCTTAATAGGTCGAATGAAATGTATTTATAGAAGGGAAATGAACCACGTCGCAAAATATGTTTTGGAGATGAGTCCTTTTCTTCTGTTGACATTTTCTTCTGCAATTTCTGTGAGTGTGAATGATAACTGTGAAAGGGAGTAATGATAAAACATCAAAGGTTTGGAAACCTGGTGTATCCAATTCTAGTATTACATAGACGTAACGAGTTCTTGTAGGAGAAGAACATCAGGGTTGAGTATTTTGAAGATCAAAGATCTTTTCCTGTGGCTTTCTGAGATTAATACGTCCAAAAAATGGAAAGTGCAATGTGGTTTATATCTTAAATGAGAGTGGCATGTCATCAAAATTTAGATTTTAGATATTTTGGTACTACTTTTTTGTACTATACAAGGCAAACATGTGAACTACATAGGTTTGTCCAACTTATAGACATTTTAAATAAATTTTAAAATTATACACAATAAATTTTAAAATTATGCACACGTTAAATTTTTGAAACAATCTTCGTGAACATATCAAAAGTGTGTGTGCCGTGTGTATGTGTGTGTGCGTGTGTGTCTGTTTGTGAGAGAGAGAGAGAGAGAGAGAGGGGTGATTATAGAGAGGGAGAGAGAACTAGAGAGGATATTGATATCAAAGTATAGTGTTGTTTGTCATTTTGTTCTAAGAAAAAAATGTTGACAGCGCGCATATAATTATCTGAAAAGCAATTAGTATTTATAGTAATATTTCCTTATTAAAATTCATATTAGTCATTTCATTATTTACCTTGTTTGTGTAAAATGAAGAATGAAATATATTCTGCAAAAAATATTGAATACAGTAATTTCATTAAAATTCATAATCACATAATATGACAAATTAATAGTTTAATTAAAATATGTTAGTTTGTATCGGAATAGATGAGAACTTTTTTTTTTCATTTCCACAACTTTGTCTGCTCGCAATACCATGCATATAAATTATTAAAAAATGAACCTCAGATAACTTCTCATCGGTGAATTGAACACTGTAATGTTAATGCGATACATACTGCATGCGCACCAACCCACTCGTACGTCGACGTGATTCTACGTGCGCTGGAACGAAATCATCTTCACCTTTCCGAATTATAATGTATGCGATGGAGGCGCCGTGATAAAACGTGCCATTAACGTATGGGAACTGCGCAGACATTCAATAACGATTTTCGCGTCCGGCTCCCTCTCGTCAATCAGGGCGCTCTTCGGCCGCGCGGAGCGAACGTCCTTCCCCTCTCCCCCTCCACCACCCCTCACCATTCATCCCACGCGGGTGGTGCGCTTCGCGCCGTACCTCACGCAAACGACCACGACCGCCCTCTCCACTCGCCCCGCGCCCCGCCACTCCGCCCCGCCCTTCGCGCCGGGTCTCGCACTTCGCGCCGCGTTCTTCTATCCGCTTCGCTCCGAACCGCACACCGCCACACTACTCCGCGCCGAGTCTCGCTTCCTACTCCACATCGCGCTCCGCCACTCCGTCCCGCCACTCCGCGTCCCGCCACTCCGCGTCCCGCCACTCCGTGCCCCGCCACTCCGTGCCCCGCCACTCCGTGCCCCGCCACTGCGTGCCCCGCCACTCCGCGTCCCGCCACTCCGCGCCCCGCCACTCCGCGCCCCGCCACTCCGTGCCCCGCCACTCCGCGCCCCGCCACTCCGTGCCCCGCCACTCCGCGCCCCGCCACTCCGCGCCCCGCCACTCCGCGCCCCGCCACTCCGCGCCCCGCCACTCCGCGCCCCGCCACTCCGCGCCCCGCCACTCCGCGCCCCGCCACTTCGCGCCCCGCCACTCCGTGCCCCGCCACTCCGTGCCCCGCCACTGCGTGCCCCGCCACTCCGCGCCCCACCACTCCGCGCCCCGCCACTCCGCGCCCCGCCACTCCGCGCCCCGCCACTCCGCGCCCCGCCACTCCGCGCCCCGCCACTGCGTGCCCCGCCACTGCGTTCCCCGCCACGCCGTGCCCCGCCACGCCGTGCCCCGCCACTCCGCGCCCCGCCACTCCGCGCCCCGCCACTCCGCGCCCCGCCACTCCGTGCCCCGCCACTCCGCGCCCCGCCACTCCGTGCCCCGCCACTCCGTGCCCCGCCACTGCGCGCCCCGCCACTCCGCGCCCCGCCACTCCGCGCCCCGGCACTCCGCGCCCCGCCACTCCGCGCCCCGCCACTCCGTGCCCCGCTACTCCGTGCCCCGCCACTCCGCGCCCCGCCACTGCGCGCCCCGCCACTCCGCGCCCCGCCACTCCGCGCCCCGCCACTCCGCGCCCCGCCACTCCGTGCCCCGCCACTCCGTGCCCCGCCACTCCGTGCCCCGCCACTCCATGCCCCGCCACTCCGTGCCCCGCCACGCCGTGCCCCGCCACGCCGTACCCCGCCACGCCGTGCCCCGCCACTCCGCTCCCAGCCACTCTGTTCCTCACGCAAAGTACCACGACCGCCCTCTCGACTTGACTCGCCCCGTGCCCCACTACTCCGCCCAGTCCTTCGCACCGTGTCTCACACTTCGCGCCGCGTTTTGCTATCCGCTTCGCTCCGAACCGCGCACCGCCACGCCACTCGCCGCCTTGTCCCTCTTCCCGCTCCACTCCGCGCTCCGCACCGAACTACTCAGCGACACACAACTCCGCGACGAGCCCCGCTCCATTTCGCTCCCCGCCACTCCATGCCCCGTCACTTCGTTCCTCGCCACTTCGTTCCCCGCCACTCCATTCCTCGCTACTCCGATCCCCGTTACTCCGTTCCCCACCACTCCGTTCCTCGCCACTTCGTTCCCCGCCACTTCGTTCCCCACCACTTCGTTCCCCGCCACTTCGTTCCCCGCCACTTCGTTCCCCGCCACTTCGTTCCCCGCCACTTCGTTCCCCGCCACTTCGTTCCCCGCCACTTCGTTCCCCGTCACTCCGTGCTCCGCCACTCCGTGCTCCGCCACTACTCCCCGCCCTTACCTCCCAAAGTGTCTCGCACTTCCCTCCGCGTTTTCATGTCCGCTCGGCTCCGCCTCTCCAACGAACGGGCCAGAGACGAAGGACGACGTTTCTCCCTTTGCTCCCTATCTTTGTCCCCTCCTATTCTCGTACACAATATTACACAACCGTACACAGTGTTACATGTTGTGCAGATCTGTGCCTGTTCTTTCGTGCCATCATGAGAGGAAGAACATCACCTTCTGGCATATAATACGCAATACACTTAGGGCACTAAAGATCATAGTTAACGCACTCGAAAAAAATAATCAATCAGCCCTCGGGTCGTAACCCGCCCCTTCTCGCGACGCCTTATGCGCATCCCCGTCCTACTTTCCGCTCCGCGCCGAGAGTTAATGGCAGAGATACTGGCGTCCAGCGAATTGTGATGAAGGATGGTGAGGGGCAGCGAGATTGGGAGGGGGTTGTAGATGAGGAAAGAGACGGTGGTAGTGAGACAGGTAGAGGCGATGGGGTCAGCTATGAACGAAAGGAAATGAAATGACGAATTAGGAGAGGAAAATCTCTCGAGACGAAATATAGCAAGAAATGTCTAGATAGGATAATAAGTAGTGACGGGTTTTGATGACTTAAAACATCGCCCAAAATGATCAACAAAGTGCTCTTAAAATGTTTTAAAAATGCCCTAAAAACAAAGAAAAATTACGTTAAAATTTTTTATCAAAACCAGTTTGGATGAACAGCTAAAGCTGTTGGATACCTTTCTGATGAAAGCGAGTTTTTTTCTATTCGTTCAAGTGAACTCAGCTTTCAAACTTTTGATTTGGATTGTTCTTTTGTACAAGAAAATCTCTGTCTTTAGTTGTCCCGAAATCGGCTGAATCAGCAGTGGCGCTGACAGGCGTCACAGGAATCTTAGATTGTATACTCACAAGAGCTATTACAACTTCTGAGCGAAGAAATCGAAATCGAAAGCGGGTGAAGGTATTCAGGAATTCTGTGGAGAACATTTGTTGCATATCGTAAATATTATTTGAAGCAAGTGCCATTAAAATTATATTAAAATTGATTAAATCAGCGAAAAATGCAATAAAAATTACGGAAAAGGTAAAAAATGACTTAGTCGAAATAGCCGAAAAATACCAAAACAATGACGTATAAAAAATGGGTTATTTCGTAACATAAAATTAATTTCTATATTAAAGGGCTTTGTTCTAAAATGAAAAGAAAAATAATGACATTTGATTAAAACCCGTCCCCTAGTAATAAGACATTAGTCACATCTTTCAACTAATATGATGAGAGTAGTGACGAGGGGAAATGAGTGTGGGGTGGGACAGAAAAATTCGAAAGTGTGTTTGGGAAGAAAAGTGGAAATTACAGGCTATTGATAATGAACGAAAGCTTGAAAAAGAGGATATGAAAGAGCTGGGACGTCATTGGTCCTAGACTTGGTTCGAGGGCTGTTAGACATTACGGGCGGTTATTAGAAATGTGAGAAATGTAGAACTATCGCGAGCGGTGGAGAGGGCGAGGGCTGCACCTCCGGCGGGGCGAGTGGCAGTGCCTCATGGAAATGAACTGGTTCCGCCGCCGCGCTGCTGCCAGGTCACGTGCCCGCCCGCTCCGCTGCCGGCGCTGCACCTTCCGGACGCCCCGCGACGCGCGGGGCATCGACGCGCCCACCCTCCAGGCGATCCTCCCCCTTCGGGGAGGAGAAGCCAAGGGGAGGAGTGTGGGGCGGGGAGAGCGGACTTCCCTCACTTCCTCCTCTTCTCCTTCCTCTTATTCTTACTCTTCCTCCTCCTCTTCTTCATCGTACTTTTCCTCCTCCTCCTTCTCTTCCTCTTCCTATGCCTATTCCTTCTCGACGCCACCTTCCCTCCTTCTTCCCTCCTTGCCCCACTTCACTTTCCCCGCCCCACACTCCTTTCCTTGGCTTCTCCTTCGCGAATGCCCTCTACCCACTTCCTGATCCGACACAACCCTATCCACTCCACCGTCACTCCCGTCCTCATACTACCCTCCTCCTCGATTCCTTCCCATCTCCGTCCTTCCCCACCCTGCCCCACTGCATCCCTTCCCACATTTCCTTTCTCCGCCTGCCTCACCCGACCTGCCCCACCCGGACCCTCTCTCCCAAAACCCTCTCCACCCTACCTCGCCACACCTTCACTACTTTGAACCTCCCTTCCCTTATCCCCCGCCCTATTCATTTCCACATCGCTTCCGTAGCCTCTGAATCGTTGCAGTTTCTTTTGGACATCTTTAAATACTTCGTATTTTTTGTGAACAGCCTTTCTGGCCAGTTGCTTGCCTAATACGAGTACCTTATTTACCGAAATTGCAGTTGAATTTCTTGTATATCTGCAAATAAACCTTTCTTTTATCCATCTGAAAAATGATTCCCACAAATGAATTAATGTTAAAGGCAAATAAACATTTGGGGTTATTAAATTGTAAATTCTAATAAAATTCTATATTTTTAACTTTTGAAGTGTACTTCAATGAAAATAGGGCAGTTTAAAAAGGAAGAATACAACTAACAGAATTTTGAAATCAATTCTAGTCTTCATCGTTTTGACGTTATACATTTTCAACCCTGTTTTACAATTTGATTAGCTAAATTACATGCTAACGAAATTTAATAAATGATTAGCTAATACATATTTTAAATTTGACAGTGATGATAATTCGCCGTCGTCTTCACCTGCGCCTTCACATCTGCCTACGCCTGCGTGTCTTTGACTTCCCTTGGCTTCAGCGTTCGCTTCACCTTTTGCCTCCACCACCTCCTCCTCGTCGTCCTCCTCCTCCTCTTCCTCCTCTTCCTCCTATTCTTCCTGCTCGTATTCTTACTCTTCCTCCTCCTCTTCCTCCTTCCTCATCCTCATCCTCCTCTTCTTCATCCTCCTCTTCCTCATCCTCTTCTTTCTCTTCTCTTCCTCTTCTTCATCCTCCTCTTCCTCTTCCTCCTATTCCTCCTCTTCTTCCTCCTCGTCTTACTCTTCCTCATCCAACTCTTCCTCCTCAATTTCGTCCTTCTTGCCGCTGCCCCCCCCTGCTATCATTCCTACCTCGGCCCTCTACCTTCCTCCAGCCACTGCCTACTCCTCCTTCCCTCCGCCAGGGCGTATCTTCGCCGTCGGCACCCCCTCTCCCCGACTCGGCCTTGGCCTTGTCTCGTGCCGCTCAGGGCAGGCGCGCGCGGGCGCAGCGCCACGTCACCACGCGTCCGCGTGCGTTGCGCGTGGCGATGCGTTTTTGTGCTGACGCGCGGTGGCGGCGGCGGCTGCAACATGAATAACGCAGCGGCGCGCGCGCGTGGCCGTGCGTCGCGTGGGCGTTCCGCGGCGGCCGCCCGGCTTTGTCCTGCCGATCGAACGCGCGCGCGGAGTGCGAGGGCAAACAATACGTTGGCGCTTTGGTGGCCGCGGTCGCGTCGCGTCGCGTCGCGTCTCGCTTCTCCATTAGCCCTATGTTGGTGTTTTAAAAGTTGGATGTCTCTGCGGAAGGCGATCGATAAACACGCATTGATCCTTCGCGCGTTCGGGGGTTTTCGTCACATCACGACATTCGAGCTGGCGAAACTGTTGATTTCTTGATTTTCTGGGCGGTGGATCTTGACTGACTGGGCTCGTGGCGTGATAGATTGCGTAATCTGAGGTTATCCTACAGTCCTTTGACTGCCTGGTGGAATAAAAGGCAAATCGCAGCGTGATAAATTATTTTTAGTTCGCCGTAAAGATTGTTGTTAAGATTGACTTTCATGATTCGTTTATTTTCCAAGCGATCAGTTTTTACACACTACAGGATACACCTACCTGGCATTAACTTTTTGTATTGTTTTATTTAAAATAATTTTGTTTCTTATTTGATTGCTTTGTTTGAACTATCCCAAACAATACCTCCAAACACCATCGAACGTTATGTTATATTTGTGACAGTCTGTTAAATATTATGAATTAAAATATATATTATTTTTTGTTGCACCTGACGAAGCAGACAAATTGACAAAGCTGAAAAACGTAGTGCCATTTAATAAAACATTTTATTTGGAATTGACTGTTTATAATTAATAGATATTTTAATCTACAGAAATAGAACGTGTATCTTTTACTTCCGCAAATAAAGCCATCAACTGCTGTCTCCAAAAATCATACATTCGAGTTCAAATGCCCACAATTCTTGAGAAATTGTGCGAGAACGTATGTGCTCTATGTGTAGCACCACAAGTTAAAATTCACTTGAAACTTCTAAAAAAATGAAACAAAACAACAACAAAAAGAGCAATACGATGGCATTTGAAATTGTAATTTCTACATTGGAAGCTCTCATAGGTGAATTTCGCCGATGTACAGAACTAGGTAACACTAATGTCAGTTAATTTTATTTGTTATTTTTCAGAATATTTTAACAGATTTTATACTGGAAAGTACAAAACGATTGTGAGTTTTGCATCATGGAGTGGAAGATACTTGGCATTTTCGTTGGTAGTATGATAATGTACGACTTCCGGAGGCCATCGTCTTCATCATCGTCATCGTCATCGTCATCGTCATCATCTTCGTCCGCCCTGACTGAACATACTGCACTTCTTACGCCGACAAGATCCATTCTGAAGAAGAAAAACAAGTTTCGATCGGATAGAGTGAAGCCTTCTTGTAAATCAATGTTCAGCAAGAAGAAGAGAGTTCGTTTTGGGAAATACCAATACAGGGCCCTAATTCGGTGTGAATGTGATGACGAATACTGCCAATGTTTTGTAGATGTGACTGTAGAAGCAGGTTGGTTAGAACGCATATATTGTGCAGTTCGAAGTGCGATATTTTTATGAATTGCTGTCAATATTTTTTGTTAATGGTTTCTCAATGACGTCTAGATTGCCATTGACAGAAGTGAACTTGAATTTGAATGGAAGTTGTGTTCTGGTTTAAGTTCGGTTCTCCGAGATAAATTCGAAGTGGATCGACAGAGTAAAGTTACAGTTTGAAATTTTTGCAAATTGTTTTAGAACTTAACTTTTGTAATTTTCTCATTAATTTGTATGCTATTACACTTCCTAGGGTGATTTAAAAATGGCAGTGTTTTACAGTAAATTATAAAGATTAGAAAATGTTCAATGTTCTCTAATTTGTTGTAATGTATTCCTTGATATTTTAAGAATTGAGCAATTCTAGGTTGTCTGTATCTGTATTTATTTTGACATGATTTTTTTCTAAATAATATATCATCCCTCTTCAGAAAATTACTTGGAAATAAGGAAGAAAAAATATTTTCACACTTAATTGTTAATAATTCTTCATTATTTTTATTGCATGTAAATACATTTCTGAAAGTTGTAAAGTGAAATTTTGTTTATGAATACCATTTGTTATTATCATTCAAAATTTCAATAATTATTTTTACTGTAATATAATTTGTAAAAATAATATACAATAAAATCGCTTCATTTATATAGAAATGATTTGCCTTCACTCGTACATTAAACTGTTTTATTTCAGCGGAATATGATCTGACTTATACATTTGGTTTTCAAAGAGAATTAGAAGTTTTCAAATTTGACCTCGATGAGAAGCTATGATAGGTTCTTACCCATTAGTGCTTGCAGTGGCAATCATGACTAGCGAAGAGAGATGAATCTAAATGCTGATTGTAAAGGAAAGATTTAATTAAAGGAATTTAATAGCTTTACCTCCTATAATCCAATGAAATTTTAATGCCTGCCAGTTTGCTGTTTTCAGATACTTTTTAATTTATCTGTAAAAATATGATAACGAAATATGTTCAAGTTTCGTTGTGGAATTAAAAATGTAGGGAAATGGTAAATGTGTGTGGAATACATAAAAAAGTATGAAATAATGTAAGATAAATTTATTTAAACTGCAATTTGGTATGAACTGGTGGCAGTAATGGAATTACATAAATAAGGTAATGTAACTTCATACAAATTATATAATAATAATGGTACAATAATAAAAACAATAAATAATAATATAAAATCTGACTGATTCATGAAACATTACGTTACGTTACATAAAACTACGTTAAAAAAGAAACTTACAAAATCGAACTCCGCATTGAATGTTTGTACAACTAAGTCCCCATTTCACTGGCACTGCACTGCATTGCACTGCACTGCACTTCAGTTCACTATAACCCTTAAAACACTTCCTTTTTTATTTCTCTGCTCTGCTCTGCACGAAACCTCACTTTGCTATATAACACTTATGTATCGCTTTATAATCTATTATTCTTCCTCATTCACTTAGTAATAACCTAAATTAATTTTCTAAACAGTTGAACTTTTCGTAAGTAAGGATTCAAAGATTTTCGCAGGTAATCTATTCGATTTCGCTATCGTCGTGGAAATTCATGATTGGGTGATGAAAGATTTCCTTCAAATGAACCTACCAATCAATAATTACATTCAAGTTGATAATATAGCAATCCCTCTCAATTTGTTTCCCAACAATATAATAAATTATATACTTTATATGCAAGACAGCAAAAATTCCATGAAAAGGATACACCGTCTACATATTATCTTGTCTTTATCTTAAAAGATAAAAAATCTTAAAATTATTTACATATTTACGAGAAGATTTAAGGTGTCAAAATTTCGACTTCTTGTTAGATATCATATGGTATACCCGAAGCTAGAAGTTAGAATCGTACGAAAAGATCAGACGGACTAAGAATTATCCGTGCCATGCACTGTCATAAGTAGTGTTACGCACTACTGATGTGAGAAAAAATCCATTCTCTTGTATTCGTGTATTTCAATTTGAGTTTTCCTAGCCATCTCATATTATCCTAAGAGATGCTACTCTCTCCAATTATTGCCCTTCGAGAACTTCGAGAATTTATGTAGCGAACTACCCACAGAAATAAGTAGATTCGGTTTGTAGTTGACGAATGATGATATGAATCTTTCAAATCGTTTGAAGTCAGCAAGTGTCACGCACGTTATTGATAAATAACGTCCGTGCTGGTCGGGTGAATGAGCGATGCAGAACCTTGGGGCACACCCGCCGTTAGTACACGTCTGCCCTGGCAGGTACGGTATCCGACCAAGCTGCACGACGCGTCGAGTGCAACCATGCGGAAAAAAAGAGGGATGTGAGGGGAGCGGGGATGGGGAACGAACGCGGAACATCGGACGCGGTGAGCCGACCGCAGCGCGCCGGGCGGCGAAAGCGCGCATCAACGAATTACCTGTAACGAAGTTGGCGCGAGAGGAGCGGGCGGAAAAAAGCGCTGGGAAAGCGAATTGAGGGCTTCGAGGACGACGGACTCGCCATCTCACGGAGAGGGATGAGGTGTAGGGTTGGACAGGGAGGAGAAGGAGGAGGAGCAGGGCTGAAAGAGGGAGACAGGGGTGGACGAGGATGAGCAGACGGAGAGGAATGGGCGGAGACTAGGAGAGCGGGGAAAGGGGGCGTAGCGGGGAACCGAGAGCAAAGCGCTACGCGGGAAGAAGAGAGACAACTCGGGAGGAAACAGACGGGGTACTAGGCAGGGAGAAATTGCGACGGGTTACCCTGTCCCACATAGAATGTGATTGGTCTGGACAGGATGGGAAGGGCCGGGAAAGGATGGGATGACGAGGGATAGGATACACAGCGACAGGAAGTAAAGGGGCCCGAACAGGATGGAATTGATGCGGAATAGGATGGGACGGCACAGGAAAGAATGGGATTGGTCGGGACAAGACGAAATGAGATGGGAAATGTTGGGACGAAGCGAGGTGGAACGGCAGGGAGAAGGCCACGGGATGTGACGGGCCGTGTTGGTTCTGACGTGGACGGGAAGCAATGAACAGGTACGGAATGCGATGGTGAGGGACGGCACGGGACGGGTGCAGGACGGCATGGGGCGGCGCGGAGCGAGGCGAGTCGAGGAAGGGAACGCGTGATGAGCGCGAACCACGCCGAGGCTTCCTGATTGAGCAGCGGCGAGCGCATTTCGCCCTCATTAGCGACGCATTGGCTTAATTGCTTCGTTGCGCATGGCGTCTTGTATTTCGGAGAGTGCGTCATGAAGGTGCCGATGGTTCAAAACAGTCAGCTATTTTCGCGGAATCGTTTTAGCGCTCGTGTGGCCAAACGAAGAGGAAGCAGTGTCGATGAGCGATATCATAGACAATCTGGTTTATTTCTTCCTTATTCTTCTTCCCTTTTGGTTCAGAACTGACTCCATGATCATTTGCATGCTTCTGATTAGTACATCATGAAGGCTATCGACCCCATCTCTTATGGCTACTTCAGATAGAAACCCGCTTTCCGCTATCGTATATAGTCCAACGATTTGTTTCTGTTCAGAAATTGTTACATTTAAATTAAAAGAATATAGTAAGAATTTTTTATCAACCCTTTTGATTTTGTTTTTAAACAAATGAAATAATAATATTAATTATTATTAATAATAATAACTAAAACAACCTGCAATATTTCAAAGAATAATCTTCATACTTCTAATGACAATGTTTCATATTCAGTGAAAAACAAAAGAACAACGTATAATTTGTTTATTAAAATTGATTTTCAAAACGGTTTTGGAATTGACATTGTGTATAATAAATAATTGGTTTGATAAATATTATTGTTAATTAAGAGATATTAGAATCCTTATCTGGGATCAATCTCTGCAATTTGTACGCTGTAAAAGCACGTGATATTTCATTTGTTCCAATTATATTAGCTTCGTTGGTATTCGAAATACTGAAGTAAAAATGCTGAATTCATTTTGAAGCGTATTTTTGCATTGCCATTTAATAAGCACTTAAAATAAATTCGTAACTCACAGCCGTGGTTCCCTTTTCTCGTCATTTCTGTGCTTTATGTAATATTTTCAAGTTTCATTAGCTTTTATTTTGATGTCATGCACGCAATTTAATTCAGCAACAGAAAATTACATTCAAACATTCCTGGCAGCTTTAATAAGTAGGTGCGTAGCATACACACTACTGTATTAATTTAATAAACTACTGGTATTATTAAGATAATGCACGCAATGACATGGAAATGCGACGTAGTCTGTTGAGGGGGGGGAGGGGCAGAACATCCAGATATGCCGGTTCCTTCTGCTCTACTTCGTGTAATGAAATTGCCGTCGCGATGTGAGGCGCGTGCCATGACATTCCAAGTAGCGCTTTCTTCGCGCAAATGAAGAGCGAGGTCTCCAGAACGCTTGCAGCGGGCGCGTCCACCGCCGAACGACATCCTGCGACGTGCCGTTCCGTGAATTGTTGAGTCAGCGGGAGGGGGGGGGGGCGTCGAGGGCTGTCTCCGAGGAAGCGTGCTGTTCTGCAAGCGCCCGCCCCGCAGAAAAGAAGTGCGGTTGCGGAGACGTCGCTATGAAAGGGCCCGAGATGACGTAGACCAGTGTTCTCAAGGTCGATGCCACGTGCAGGTGTCCGTGGCACAAGGGCCAGGACGAAATCGCCCCTTCAGGCTGTTCATTACCCTGCCACCAGATACAACACCATCCCTATAGTAAAATGGCGGGGTTACTACTACTCATGGTTCACTTTCCACGACACTTTCTGGTTGCACAGAGAAGCTCGTGGCATGCTACGGTGCCACGACGCGTGTCACTGACACCAGAAGAAGATCTTGATACCACTGACGTAGACAATCACGTTGCTGGAAGCACGCCTGGAGAAATAAGGTATATGCGGAAGTGTTGTATTGTCTTTGCATTAGAAAAGTCGCGGATCTAAAATATTGTCGTTTAGCAGGTAAAAGGTTTCAGTCTGAACAGAGCCGTCTAATATGTGAGAGAGAAGTTTAGGTCGAATGTGAGCGAAACGCATTTAGCCCTGAGAAAGGTCACAGAACGGCGACCGAAACGTTGACATCTGTGCCTACGACGCAGCGTCTCCCAGACAATCAAGTAGCTGGTATGTCTTGAAAACTGACTTGTTTGTATTTACTATTAAAAATGAACTATTTTTTTAAACACAATTCTCTACTTACTCAACAAAGTCGATATTTCCAGTGTCCCCCTTTTCTTGCGATTGACTATGTCGTTTAAGACATTTTAATGCGAAATCACGCTTCTACGTGTAAACGTCAGGGACGTATGCGGATATAATATATCATATGATTATATAAAGAAAATTGCAAATCATACCACCTATTGAGCAAGGAAGATTGCGGAAGTTGTAGATGTCTTATAAAGTCAGCAAGTACAGCTTGTAAATTAGCGACAAACATACGGAAAACGAGAAACAAAGCGTGGGAAATGGAGGGATAATTGCGAAAGGAGAGGTCGGACAGGGCGTCAAAAAAAGAAAAGTTCCTGGGAAGAAATGGATCAATATAAAAAGCCAGTAAAACATGTTAGATTGTCATCAAAGGTAAAAACACAAGTTTAAACAGGGTGAAGTAGACGTGAAACAATTGTAGGACAAAAAATCAAAAACAATATTCGAAAACACATAAATTTGAAACAATAAACAATATCGATGAATCAAATTAAATTTTACCCAATTTCACGCAAACTGAGGTGAAATTACACCATTTATCGAAAAGTACTGCAAAGAGCAAAATTAATTTATAGATAAGGGAAAGACACTCATATCAGTTTCTAGAGAATGAAAGAATGGTGCAAAATACATAAGAAAATTACGATTCTCGAAGACCATCCCAGACAACGAATCACTTCCGTTGTGCCAGTAGTCAGCAAATCACACTCAAAATGTTCATAGATTCAAAGCATTGATCACTTTCCCACTTTTAAAAAGAAATTGTTTGCGAGCAAACTATTTTTTTGATGGATGCGTTTTACGTCTGGTTCTGTAAGACATTGATTATTCTTAGTAACATGGAATCAAACAGGTATATATTACCGACAATTAACTAGTCACCAATTTCATTATTTTTGTTGATTAGTTAAAATTAATCTGTTCGCTTTTATAGCGTCTCCCGCCCTAAGTCTACCGGAGGCATACGCATACCTTGACCAGAGGTCATCTCCAGTCCCGCAGGCTGCCTCGTTGAAAATGGCGGGGTTGGTGCAACAGTAATACGAAGGCGGAGGTGGCAAAGACACTGGTAGAAATTGAAGTGTAGTCTCATAGAGAGAAAAATTAAATTGGATTTTTTGTGGTGAACTTTTATCATTTTCAAGAAAATGATGTTGGTACAGATAGCTTGTAAATTATTACTTAACCGAAACTTACCCTTATACATAAGTTGAAGAAAACATGTTGGCACGTCATATTAACGGATGATAGTAGCGATGACTGGAGCAACTGCGACTGGGCTACAAAGATAACGATAGTAACAACCTCGCCGCCGCTGCCGCCGCCGCCGATGATGGCGATGACCATGGTAGCGACAACTGACGATGAAGGCGACGACAATGACGATGGTGGAGGTGACAATGGCGATGGCAGCGACGGTTGACGAGGAAGGCGAAGGCAATGATGATGGGGCAATGGCAATGACGATGGGGGCGACGGTAATGACGATGGGGGCGACGGCAATCACGATGGTTGAGGCAATGTCAGCATCTAAGTTAACAACAGCAGCCGCGCCAACGCCGATGACAAGAGAGACAACGCCGTTGACGACCACAGTGGTAGTGGAGAAGGTGACGATGACGACCGCGGGAGCGTCGGCGGGAGCAGCGGCGGCCGTGTCCGTGACGGCGGCGTCGGTACCCGCGATGTTGACGGTGCGGTGGCAGGGGTACCGCCGAGCGGAGTGCAAACTTCTTGTTTGACGCGGCGCTGCGCGGCGTCGGGCCGACTGCCAAGCGGGATGAGGGGGCGGGGCGGAGCGCGGCGGTTCGCGATGCAGCGGCGCGCCCGCTAAGTGCTGATTATGCAAAAGCGTCCCCTCCCTCTCCTCTCCTCACGGAGCCGCTCCGACACTTCACGACCCTCCGCTCTCTCCCCCGCCGTCTCCACCGCCCTCTCCCCCGCCCACTCCCCCGCCCACTCCCCCGCCCTCTCCCCCGCCCACTCCCCCGCCCACTCCCCCGCCCACTCCCCCGCCCACTCCCCGCCCTCTCCACCGCCCGCTCCCTCTCCCACTCCCCCGCCCACTCCCCTGACCACTCCCCCGCCCACTCCCCCGCCTACACCATTCTACCCCGCTTCTACGCGTCTCGCCCCGCCCCGCCCGGATCTGCTACCACCAGTTCCACCCCGTTAAGACCCTCCACGCCTTGCTCCGACCCCTCCCCCGCCCATCCCGTTCCATCCCATCCCATTCCGACACACTCTGAGCCCGCTCTCCCGTCCAAACGCGGGATGTCTCAACCCGTTTCCCCCCGCCCCTTCCCGCTTCGCTCTCCTCCACCCCGCCCTACCCGTTTCCCAAGCACTATCACCCCTAAGGGAGCGGCAGAGTCGATGGTGGTGACGGTTTGCGGCGGCAGTGTGGGCGGCGTTGGCGGTGGGGTCGATGATCAGCCGGTGGCAGTGGTGGTGCAGGCGGCGGGTGGGCGTTGGCGGGGATGGCGGTGGCCGCTGCGTATTGTGTTGCTGTGTAATCCGTGCCGTGCGACCGCTGCCCGTTCCTCTCCCGAGAGACCGAAAGCACGCCCCTGCTCCCCGCCCCCGCCTCCCCGCCCCTGCCTCTGCCCCTGCCCTTGTCTGTGCCCTTGCCCCCTCTCCCGTCCCCGCGCCTGCCCTGTGCTCGCCCCTGCCCTTACCCCTGGCCTCGCTCCACCGGGACGAGGAAGCCCTGCGTCCGGCTTCCGCGCCTGCGCCGGCGCTCCATGGCCTGCTGCAACACGCAGAGGAAGCCGCGCCTTTTACCAAACATTGCGCCGATTCGTTGCCCCTTACCGGCCCTGATAAGGAAGCAATTGCAGGTGCAATTAAAACATTTGAATGTAGGTTGGCGCTGTAAATAGACCACTCAAGATTTGTGTTTCCTTTAAACGAGTAGGGCGCAAAAATGTGGAAACGTGCCATTTAAATAATATAAGTCTTACTATAAATATGAGTTTTACAAATAAATATCAAATTTTGGCGTCATCTTTTCATTAATGTCTAAAATATGATAGAGACGAAGAAATTAAAAGGGCCCCATAGAAATTTTCTGTCTCTTCTGATTGCTATCGGTTTAAGGGGAAAATATTAAATATGAATTGTCCATAGGCACGAAGCGTACCCATTTTTCAATCAAGAGACTTCGTATAATAATTAGATCTAATAATCCTTGTTATCTCCTAATTATATTCAGTAAATATTCTACCAATTTGAATACCAAGAGTTCTGTTGATATTATATGAAGTTTTAAAATGCATGTAAAACTGAGTATTTGGCACGTTTAATTTCAGTTTCTGAATGTTGACTGTACTCCGACAATTCACTGTGATAAACTATACTTTATTCAATATTTCCTACACTACGATTTGTAGTATCCTCGATTGTCCCTTAATTGATTGAAACTAATATTACGCGATTTAGATTTGTAAATTAGTCTAAAGATCTCTTATTATTTTCAATCTCAAAGCGCCAGGAAGATATTACACTATTTTATATTTTGCTGGAGAGTGAAATTATCGTCATGTAAACGTAGAACACAAAAATTGGTTGGTCAGAGGGTTAAAGGTGGGATATCATTTTAGGTAAATTTGCTTTTCGTTTTTTCATGTCTTCTGCGAGTTTCACATTATAGTCAGAATGTGGCGCCATGTGCGCGCTTGCCGTGGGTCAAACGGGTGAGTTGCGGGGCGTCCTCCGCCTGCCCGCCCTGGGGTGTCGTGGTCCCCGGAGCCCGTGTTATTGCTGGCGCTACATTTCATCGCGGCGGGTTGTTCGTTTGTTTTAGTGCAACTGCCGCGCCAGTGCGCCCCCCTGCCCCGCCCCCCCCAACTCTACCTTGCCGCACTTCTCCCCGAACGCTCCCCGGTCCTCTGTGCCAGCACCGCCCCGCCATTGTGTAGCGCACCTTGCCACGCTCCGCCGTGCCCCGTCACCCTCTACTGCACCCTTGCATCCCTGCTTCCTCCTGCCCATCCCCGACCCGATCCTCTGTCCAGTCCCACCCACTTGGGTCCCTGCACCCTGCACCCTGCAATTTTCACCGCCCCGCCCTGCACTCCACACCCCACTGTTCTGCTCTGCTCTGCCATGATCCGCCTCGCCCCACACATTGACTAGTCCCGACCCGTCTGTTCCCATCCCGCCCCGTCCCGTTCCCGTCCCGCCCCGCCCCGTTCCGTCCCGCCCACCCAGTCCACCCCGCGCCAGCCTCACCCCTCTCTCAACACTTCCCCTTCACACCCCTTCGCCTTCACTCCCCTTCCCCTCCACGGCCCCCTTCCCCTCCACGCCCCTTCCCCTCCACGCCCCTTCCCCTTCACGCCCCTCCCCCTTCACGCCCCTTCCCCTTCACACCCTTCCCCTTCACGCCCTTCCCCTTCACGCCCCTTCCCCTTCACGCCCCTTCCCCTTCACGCACCTTCCCCTTCACGCCCCTTCCCATTCACGCCCCTTCCCATTCACGCCCCTTCCCATTCACGCCCCTTCCCATTCACGCCCCTTCCTATTCACGCCCCTCTCCCTTCACGCCCCCTTCCTCGTCACGCCCCTTCCCCTTCGTGTCCCTTCCCCTTCACGCCCCTTCCCCTACACACCCCTTCCCATTCACGCCCCTTCCCATTCACGCCCCTTTCCCTTCACGCCCCTTCCTCGTCACGCCCCTTCCTCGTCACGCCCCTTCCTCGTCACGCCCCTTTCCCCTTCGTGCCGCTTCCCCTCCGAGCTCCACGCGGCGCGGTGCGACGCGGCGGTTGTGCCTTTCGTATTTCATGTGCCTGGATGTGGACGAGGGCGCGGTCATCGTCGGAAACGAAAACGTGCCAGCTAACGCGGTCATGTGTGGTAGAGGTAATACGCGGAAAAGTACGAGAGTGATTTCGATAAGGAACGATTGGATTGGATTGAATTGAATTGAAACATAACTATAGGATGTAGGTGGCCACGGATCGTTTGCGTGGGGGGGGGAAGGGACGGGTTGGAAAATGAGATGAGCGATGGGAACTGGTGATACGCCAGAGAGTAGGTGGGACGTATGTACGTGAGAAATATTAAATTGGTGTGGTTCGAAAATGGGTAGAATGAAAAAGGTTTGAGAAAACGAGGAGGTGGCAAGAGGATATACAAAATCGCAAGAGGAGGGAGAGAGAAGCAATAATGATGTGTTCTTGAAGAGGTCCTGCTTTAAAATATTTATTTGCAGGTTAGCACATACAATCTGGTATTTTTTCTCTCATTTCATACGCGCCATTCAACTGTAAGAGGACTGTAATTGTGTCAACTGTAATTGTGTAATTGTGGATTTTGAGGCAACTACTTGTAATGCATGTATTTTGTTGTTTTCTAATTACAAAATGACTTCGATAATCATTGGAACAAGCCAGCTCTTAGAAGTGACGTCAAGTTTCAATGCTATTGGTATTCGCTATAAATGGATATTCTCGACTCTTTCAAGTCTTAGGAAGTATAGTTTATCGCGGAAGACACCATTAGCTGGCCGGTAAAGTCAGACAATCGACCCAAAATGTCAAATATATTCACAAACGGTTTTTGCCATGCGCAGTTTCAAATGACTGTTTTCTGCAGCTTGTATATAATCATTTAAGGCAGACCTGCACAACGCCTGCTCCCGCGGGCATTCTGCACTTGGGAGCCGCTCGCCTGCCCGTGGCAGCGCCGAAAGTGCAAGTAGTGGGGAGTAGGAAGCTTTGCGGGGAGGGGAGAAGTCTGACGTAGCACGACGCGGCGCGTAGATTGAATGCCTGGGCGTCTAATAATGATCCATGCTTCAAAATTAAATGCTCATTTGTTTAAATGAATTATGTCTAGTATTTCAAGTGACCAGGGTCATAATTCACTCTTTACGTTCTGTGCACTACTGTATATCCGCCTTTGTATCCACCAATGTATGTATTTTCATTTTCTATTTTTTTAAAAGAAAATAACATGCTCTTGTGACTCGTTTACATTATTTTAAAGCAATAGCTTTAAAATATATGCTTATATACAAGAAAAAATTATTATTAATTCTAACACAAAATTGCAATTTAATAATTCCAATTTTCCAATTTTCCAGTTCACCAAGAATGTTATAATATCCAAATCATAGAAAAATGAACAAAATCATGAGAGCAATCAAGATTGACATAAAATAGAATATGTGGCAATTCCAAGAAGGGTAATGTTTAATAGCACATTTGTGACCATTTTTCCCTATTATGAAACTGAATAAAAGAGATCAACGAGCAAACTTCTGTGACGATATATTACGGACAATCATAAGATAATCATGGGTATTGGTTAAATAGAATGCAAAGGGCTTTATATATTTATACGATTTCGTACGCGACTCTACTCTCTTGTCAGAAATTAGAACAGAAAATAATCACGATTTTTTTAAGAACAATATGTTTTTGCTTTGAGAGAACCATCTTATTCAATTAAACATAGTTAATAAAAAATAGTTTATTGCTGTCATCATCAAACAAAAACCGTTCAGTATCAAAATTTTGTGTTTAGCACAACATTAAATTTGTGATTACATCGTAGCAAAGCGAATGACATTATAAGCCCTAGAAGCAATTATAATACTTGGTGACGAAATCTAATATGTATAATTCGTTGTAGTTTCATATTTCGCCTTGTCATATATCGAGAACAAACATTTGCAATATAATACAAAAGAAATATTACTTGAACTGTATATGACCGTCATGTTCTTGCCGATTAAAATCTGCTGCTCTTTAAGTTCACGCGCTATCTTTCGAATTGCGCATTGTGATTGGTGGTCCACACTCCGAGATTGGGTCTCATCCCCACCCTTCATCGATTTTCTCATTTGCACCCGAGTTGCCCGCACGCAGCTCCTGAGGTCAGTGAAAGTGCAAAATGCTGTGCAGGTCTGATTTAAGGGCAGAGAACATTCGCTGCGTCAGTACTGTGAGGACACAGCGGCAACCAGGCGGAAACTATCGGTGAGATCAAGTCAGACCCAGTGTTGGGGAACTGTTAAGAATGAACCTGTTCATATATCCTTCTAAAACTGGGAAACATCTTAATTGGGTGGAAAAGATAAATATGGCATCTGTGGTATCTATCGCACTTGAAGGTATATAGTAATCTTGTAATAATGGGTGGAACCCCTTATTTTCATAATCTTTTTGTTGGGCCAACAAAGTTCCTTTGGTGAAACGATCGTACATTATTTGCTAAGGGAAATAGGTGCAGTTATTTTAAAGTAGACTTCGTGTTGAAGATAAGCAGTAATGTTTTGAATTTCTTACACACTACGTCGTTAATAACAACGTATTAACGTTACTTGTAGGGAAATAGAAGGAAAAACGACAGAGTTTAAGGCAAGAAGTGAAGTTATTGACATGAAGGACGGATAGATTACATAAAAATAATATTTGAAGACAAAGAGGTGCTTGTGGTAGAGAACTGTTGTAAAAACTACGTTATTGAACTTGTATGATTGGAGGTTTGTGCGATGTGACGTATGGAGGTCGATTTAGCAGTGTGATACCATATGACATGGGAAAGATGAAACTGAACACTATGAGGACATAGGCACGCACTGTAGTGTTAGCCTGAAATAAAAAAAAAAGAATGACTATGGCGAACCACTGTGGTGTTGCTGGGACGTGCAATGCATGGAGGGGCGTTAGAGCAGCGACAAGCGGAGGGGTATACCGTAACGTGCAGAGGTCAGGCGGAGTTGGTTCTGAGTGCGAATTTGGCCAGGGGGTCGAGGGGACCGGGGGCGGGAAGTCGCGGTCGCGGCGGCGGCGGGCCAGCGGGCGTGCGGTGAGCGGGAGCACGAGTCACGCCGAGCGAACAAGGACGAACCGGATGCGGCGGGGGCAGGCGCGGGTCGAGTGGCCGGTAGGCGCGTGTTGCGGCGGCGCGGGCGGGGCGGCAGGGAGGACTGCAAGGCAGGATGGGGCGGTGGTCGGGAAATTGGGGAGGGGATGACGGCAGTGGAAGCGATAGGGGTGGCGGGGGCAGAGGAATCATTAGGGCGGTGCCCACGAGGACAGTGGGGATGGCGGTGTGGACGGCGGTGTGGACGAGGGCGTAGACGAGGGTGTGGACGAGGGCGTAGACGAGGGTGTGGACGAGGGTGTGGACGAGGGTGTGGACGAGGGTGTGGACGAGGGTGTGGACGAGGGCGTGGACGAGGGCGTGGACGAGGATGTGGACGAGGGTGTGGACGAGGGTGTGGACGAGGGTGTGGACGAGGGCGTGGACGAGGGTGTGGACGAGGGTGTGGACGAGGGTGTGGACGAGGGTGTGGACGAGGGTGTGGACGAGGGTGTGGACGAGGGTGTGGACGAGGGTGTGGACGAGGGTGTGGACGAGGGTGTGGCCGAGGGTGTGGCCGAGGGTGGGACGAGGGTGGGGACGAGGGTGTGGCCGAGGGTGTGGCCGAGGGTGGGGACGAGGGTGGGGACGAGGGTGGGGACGAGGGTGGGGACGAGGGTGAGGACGAGGGTGGGGACGAGGGTGGGACGAGGGTGTGGACGAGGGTGTGGACGAGGGTGTGGACGAGGGTGTGGACGCCGGAGTGTACGACGGTGGGGAACGACGAGGAGTACGACAGGAGAAGCAATAGCAGTGGCGGGGGTAGAGGAAAAGTTGGGGGCGGGGCCCATGCGGGCAGAGGGGACGGTGAAGGCGCTGCAGTGGCGGTGGCGCCGCAGGCTGATGCATTGGCGGAGAGGAGTCGGGGCGGGCGACACGGACGGCGCGGGAGGCGGGGGTGGCGGAGGCGGCGCGGGGCGCAGGGCCTACATGGTAGGCGGTGGAGGGATGCGAACCGCGGCCCGCGGGATGAGGGACGCTGGCGTGCAGCCGACCCTGCCCTCGCTGGCGGAGCGGTGTCAGCCGCTTGGCTTGCGGTCCGGGCGCGGCTGACTCGGCTGCGCTGCCACGAAATTTACGCTGTTTGTGTTGCCGGCGTCGAAAGGGAAATTCTCACGGACAATGAGAATTTACGTCGTAAAAGTGTATTCATCGGCAAACAATGTAATGAAACTTGAAGTATATGACTACTTAATAAATTTGTCAGTAAAATCGTGTCTTATTTCTGATATTTTGTTTTAAATTTCAGATTAATTTATTTCAGATTACTCAGCATAAATATCATGCTCGGTGAAAGTTTTTCATGTGTTATTAATTAGGATTATTAAGTAGGATAACATTACAATCATTAACGTGTATAAAAATATATTTTATAGAATTTTTATCTTACGAAATATGTGTCACTAGAGTTGAGAATGATGAAAGGAAAATAGTTTGAATAGTTTATTTTTGAATAATCTTGTGAATCTCTTGAGAATGTCTTGTGTATCTATCTTTGATTGTGTTTGTGATATTTTCAGTATTTGAAGATACGTTACAAATACGGAAGAGATAAAATTTAATCTTACACTTTTAGAACAAATTGAAAAATAAATTTAAATTGTAACTTCAAAAGTGTATTGTCCGAAAATGTAGTATACACAAGTATCAAATCGAAATCCTAAAACACGGTATCAAAAATGAAAGACTTATAAGATTCACATTAAGAAGACGACAGCTACGTGACACGGTGGTGAAGCACGATATCAAGAATGACTGAGCACACACAGACATAAATTTTCAAACGGTTCTGTCGACTATCGAGAAAACATCATTAAATTTCTCACGATCATCTTCCCGGTGCCAAATGTTCCAATCTCCTCTATCGTTCTTGTAAAAAAAAGTGAGGACCTTTCTAGACGAGTGCTCGGGAGACGCCGAGGAAGATTCACGTCTCCTCGAAATTTTAAGTTCATCATTTCCTCTCTCGCAGGAGTTTCGTAGGAGAGGTTCTGACGGTAAGCCCTTCGCCAAAGCGTTTTCCGATGCCCTGATCCGATCGAAGATGCCGGCAGGCCTAAGCTCCAGGTTTATTGAGACGGCGCCGGCGCAGCCCAGCGTGGGCGACCTAGTTTACGCACGAAATTCCGTCACGGCGCGGCGCGGCGTGTCCACGCTCCGATTGGGGGCGTGCTCTGAAGAAACCGGCACGGCGGTTTCTCTACGAGGAAATTCGCTTTGTTTAAGAACGTGGTTCAATTTGGCAGACGCATATGTGGTATTGTTTCTTTCCTTTTCGCAATGAGTGGGATGATTGAAGTTCTTACTATTGTAATTACTCCTGAGATAAACACTTAGTAATAATGAATATCGCATTGCTGTTTTTCTAAGAAAATTCGCTTTGTTTAAGAACATTGTTCACTTTGGCAGGCGCTTATGTGGTATTGTTCTTTTTTCCTTTTCACAATGAGTGTGATGATTGAAGTTCTTACTATTGTAACTACTCCTGAGATAAACGCTTAGTAATAATCAATATCGAATTGCTGTTTTTCTAAGAAAATTCGCTTTGTTTAAGAACACGATACAATGTGGCTAGAGATGAATGTTTTTTCTTTTTGCAAAATAAGTATGTGTACTGAAATTCTCGTTATAAAGTTACTCCTGAGATAAACGCTTCGGATTAATGAACACCCCATTGATCCTTTGAACATAACTGTGAAAGAAAGCTGGCCGCCATAATAGGATATCTAATATGCGTGTATAAGGCAGACATTAGTATGTCGCTATTTAGAAAGCGATAAATGTGTATTAAGTGTTTCTAAATTTTGTATTTTGCAGAGATGTGTTAAACTTTTTTCATATTCATTTTGAAAGAGATGTGATTATTTTGATATATAAAAATTCAATCGGAAACAAAAATCATTTTTCGAAATCAAAAACTCTTCATTTCGCCAGTATAGAAAGATTTTTTTCATGAAGATATTATTTACGAATGCAATTTTATTTTCATCCTGATTAATGTTCACAAATAAAGATACGTAGAGAAATGATACATTTGGGTTGAAAAACACTCCCCATTCAGATGTATTATCAAAATACATTTGGTAACTTTTTACATTGAATTCCAAGTACTGTTTTAATACGTGATTTGTACATTTCCAAAATTTCGCTTTTAATCGCTTGTATTAATTTTCATATCAATTTTCGGTTCGATTGACGGATTTCAATGAAAAAAAATATATAAACGTTGGATGAAAGTTACTTTTTCAATACAGTTTGAATGAGGAATGGGAATGCATGTCCAAAATTGCTCTAAATTTCCCATTGGAAAACATATATGTGGATGTACTATGGAGTTTTACATAAAGCACTAAAAATAATATTGACAAAAAGGTTGTGATTAGTATAAAAATTACTTATTTAAAGATACTTCAAGTTCCAACAATATGCATTTCACTTCAAAATCAAATCTGTGAAAGCATTAGGAATGCAAATACACTCCTGAATGAGAAGCAAGTAGCCGCCCCATCAGGATGCGTCGAGATAGCACTGCATCACCGCAAAGCCTCTTCTTTTAATAAGGGCATTGTAAATAGCGAGGGCCTATCAGATGGAGGCGGTAACGAAGCCCTATCGCTCCCGATGGGCGTGGGCGTAGGCAGGGCGCGGGGGCCTGGGCGGGGGCCTGGGCGGGGGCCTGGGCGGGGGCCTGGGCGGGGGCCTGGGCGGGGGCCTGGGCGGGGGCCTGGGCGGGGGCCTGGGCGGGGGCCTGGGCGGGGGCCTGGGCGGGGGCCTGGGCGGGGGGCCTGGGCGGGGGCCTGGGCGGGGGCCTGGGCGGGGGCCTGGGCGGAGGCGTGGACGGGAGCGTGGGCGGGGCGTGAGCGGGGGTAGGGGCGTGGACGTGGGCGGGGGGCATGGGCGAGGACGGGGGCGGGAGCGTGGGCGTGGATGGGGACGGTGACGGGGGCGGGGAGGGGGGCAGGGATGGGGACGGGGGCGTGTGCGGGGGCGGGAACGGGGACGGGGGCGGGGACGTGGGCGTGGGGGTGAGCGTGGGCTGGGGTGGGGGCGTGGATGGGGGCGGGGACGTGCGGCTGGGCGTGGGCGAGGGCGGGGCGTGGGCGGGGAGCGAAGGGCGCACGCGAGGGCGGCGGCGGCGGCGGCGGCGTCGCGTGTAATTGGCCCGTAAGCACGCGGCCGGCCGCTCGTCGCGTGCGACGATTGGAGCGGCCCCGGAAGCGCCGCCGCGAGCGCTCTCTCCGGGCCCCGCGCCGGCTCCGGGCCGCGGAGCGCTCCTCGCGCGAGAGGGGTAGCCTGCGATTTTCGTAACTTTGTCCCTGACAGGAATCAGTTGTTCACGGTGTCATCCAAAAGGGAGCTTGAACGTCACCATAGTGACGTCACTGTCGCAAAATATAATCTCCCTATTGGATGGCAGCGAAACAGCTGATTCCTGTCTGGGACAAAGTTAAGAAAATCGCAGTATAGCTGCTTTGGCTTCGAGGCCTGGGGTGCGGGGTTGCTTCGTCAGGGCTCTCTGGGTAAGGACCGTTTGCATCCCGATCACTACAGGAAGTGGTGATTATAATCGATTGAAGAATGTATGATTAGTCTTTGATCAGATGTGCAGTTTATAATCATAACAATAATAAAAATAAAATAATTATAATAATAATAGTAATAATTATTATTTTTATTATTATTATTTCTTTCTCGGGCTTTCTCGTCGTCACACAGCAGTAGGTACTAGGATATTTGTAAGTTGATTGATTGATTGGTGTTTCCGGGTGCGTCAACTACTCAGGTCATTAGTCCCGTAAGTGAAGTGCGTATTTTTCTCGAGAGGTGACGATGATATTTTCCCCCGCTGGATGGCGAGATCTTGCGCCGACCTACCGTCGACTAGCGGGGTTTCCCCCAACCAGATATCTCCCACCAGCGGGGCACCGCCCTAGCCGGGACAAGCTGTAAGCTCCCGACCGGTCTCCCGGCATGTGTGGTAGTGTAGTGTATGTTAGTGTAAGTGTGTGTGTAATGGAAGAAGGACAAGGAAGAGGAAGGAAAGATCGCGCGCGATTCGTAGCCCGTACTGCTCCGACATTCGCCTAGTGTTGATCGGAGAAACCACGAGAAACTACCGATCAGAGCAGCCGGTCGCTAGAATTCTCCTGACAGCGACTGAATTCGACCTAGCTGACAAGCGAAAATCCTGCCGCCGTCGGGACCCGAATCTAGGACCTCCCGGACAGAGGGACTACAGTGACATCAGATTGATGCGCTGAGCCATCTCTCCCGGTGGGCTATTTGTAAGGAAAGAGCACAGTTATAATTTTCTCGGCCGGGAATCGAACCCGGTTGCGCTGTGCATAGAGAGCACGCTAGCCAACAAGCCACTGAGAAAACCGTTGAATTTATCCAGCAATATAAATTTTGAATTGCGGTAACAGGTGAGTTGTGGTAACTTTTGGGTTATTTATGGTAAAATTTTGGAATCTTTCTCTTCACTAGGGTTTTTTCTCGGTTGATCAAAATTTGTTGGCGCAAACTTTCAGATTAATCAACCCTTTGGTTCAACAGTATTTTTGTAGCACATGCACGCATATATCCGGTTATATATTCTTATGTTTAAGTTATATTTAAACCTACATTTATTTTTTAAAAAGTAAACCCAAAATAACGAGGTATTTTTATAGTTGGCTTACCTTACCATGCTCTTTCCGACACAGAAATCGTCTTTGTATCTTTGCGCGGTCAACAATCCGAAGCAGTTTCGACCTTTCCCTAGTTTCCTCTCCGAGAAACTTTTTACTTCGGTCTTCCCATGGCCACCACTAACACCGTTTTCTCTGCAAACACTGCACATCTATTCTAACGTCCGCGTCACTCCCTCCGCCGCACCTGCCTCCCCGCCACTAGCGTACCCTGCCCCGCGCCATTCGCCGACACCGCCACCACCGCCCCGCCGCCGCCTCCTCCGCCGCCCCCGCGTCGTCGTCGGCTACATTAGGCGCTTCATCCTTGGCCCAGTTGTGAACTCTGTGAAAATCAGTGCTGCCCTCTAACAGAGAACCAGATTTGGCAGCAAATGTGCTCCGGTGTTTATTTCAGAACCACTCCGAGCAAGGCAATAGTTTGCTAGAAAACATCTGTGAACCCTCGAATTAAAAAAACAAACTTATGTACTAAAAGCTTATTGACTTACGATATGAACTAACGATAGCGTATGAAGTTGCAGATCTGAAACTGCAGTGTCACAGGCGAGAACGTCCGTACTTCGAGTTGATGACTGATTGTCAATGACAATGAACTACTTGCTTCGTGTTCTCTTTTGATTGTTGTTTCATTATTTCAATCGACAATCATTAGTCCTATCATTGTAGACAATGGTGAAGAAAGAATATGATTTCAAATAAAAAAAATTATAAAAACAAAGGTCTTCTGAACATTACGCAAGTAGCGTTTCTAAATTTATAATTATTTAATATTATATCATTTCACTGTACTATAATATATCATATTGTATCCTTATGTTATTTGCGTAACTTGTGAACGTACGTGCGTGCTTGCATGCATGCATGCGTCCGTCCGTCTGTTTGTTTGTTCTTCCGTGTGCCCGTAACTCATGGTTAAAACACTTTCGGTCCATCAATCACGACATGTGGTGTCATTCTACGTCTCTCGGTCTCCTGGCAAGCAAAAGGCATTGGTTGTTTGCTGACCAGACCAGAAAATTCTAATAAATTTCTCTAAAAACTGTTGTTGTTTTTTTTTTGTTTTTGTAACGAATGAAAAGAATTTTGGGCGTCTTACGGTACCGACAGACTTATTCAGTGGCTCATTTCATTTCTTTCGACAAGACACGAAGATTGTAACAATTTTCTTAGCCGATTGTCTTCAGGGTATTCTGAAAGAATTCAAGAAAAACACAAGTTTTTTTTAATTATCTCAATGCACTTACGAGTACACTGGTGAAATGCTGTAAATTACTATGTATATTCATTTACAAATCCCTCGTATACTCACTTTCCAGCAATTAAGTGAATCCTTTCGACTTGTTTCATCACACTGGCTCTAATTAAGCCTCATATTTTAATGAAACAAAAATGTATTGGAGTATTTGCATCTATGCTTGTTCATGTAACTTTATATGCACGAAACTGACGTGATGGACCACTGTGATATGCTGAAAATTTAGTTTTTATTTAAACTTACACGACGCAAAAAATTAAGTGAGAATAACCGCCGGAGGCCCCATGCTGAGCTACTTGTAATTATTCTATTATACTAGCTGGACCCATACGAACATTTCACACGTAATTTTTAAATTAAAAAGAGCTTCTTACTGGATTTCAACTTCAGACCACAAGCTGAAAAGCACATTGAAGTATTGAATACCTAGACTGACGAACCTATTAAAGTATCGATTTCATTTCAGAAAGCATTAGAGTTTCTGTTCGTTTGTGACTATCCTGCATTAGAGTAGGGATGTTACGATTTAAAAATATAAATTTGTTCGAGTTGTATGAATACAAGGTAAAATAACAATTGAGAGATGAAGCGTCAGTTACCATTAACGCAAGTTTGTTAAGAAGGAATGGATGGAGCTCGCAAGAGGATGGACGTCTAAATGTAAAGTGGAAATATTAATGATAAATTCTGGATTTAAAACCCAATTAATAGCGACTTCAGGATATTGAAAGTTTGGCGAAACCTTGGGGAAGTAACTTCAGCAAGTTAATCAGTGGTTCTAAACCAAGGAACAAGATATCCGATGAAGTGGAGAAGGTAACACTTGCCGATTGATTGTGGATATGCGATTTCACAAACAATATATTTTGCTTTGTGTTTGAAATTTAAGTAATATTATTTAAATTACCTCAAGAGAGAGACCAGTGAACAGCGACATTTCGTGAGAGGTAATGCGGTTGCAGCAAAATTAATGGAGACACTCAGGATAATAACGGAATATCCCAACAGACATTGGATTTTCAGTTAGAAGTATGACTGCAAACTCCTGCCATATACCTGTCATATGCTGAAATATCAAATTAATTGGAATATGGCTAAACCATGAAACTACACCTTCAAACGTTGGTTCGCAATAAAAATGAAAATGAACATGAACGAAATAACATTTCTTTCTCAGGAGAAACTTCGGTTGGGGTCTGCCGTCATTATTCGAGCTCCTTAGTTGGAGGTACAAACAATAGCGGGCGCTCATGTGCGTATACGCTGTTGTGGGAACATTGTGTTCAGTAGATCCGTAAGAAGGGGTTACCAGAAGAGCTAAATCCTTCATCCGATTGTTCGCTCCCTTTGGCACTCGCATGTTTCCCTACATGCTTTCGGATGTATTCCCTCGGATGTTCTTATATGTTTCCCCCATCTTTCCTTCATATTAACAGCATATTCCTTCACATGAACACCACACGTTCCCTTGTATGTTCACTACATGATCCCTTGCATGCTCCGGCACGTATCTTTGCGTGTACCTCCACATGTTGCCCATATGGTCCAGAACAATATTCATCACAGGTTTCCCGTATATTCACCCAAATGTTTCCATATGTTCTCCTAAATATTCTCCTCTTTTTCTCCCAGATGTTCCTTAATTGTTTCTCGCAATTTTACCCAAATTTTCTCCCGAGTTTTACTTCCAAATGATACCACAAATATTTATAAAAACGTTCCCCCAAACGTTATCTTATATCTTCTTCATATATTCACCGCATGTTCCCGCACTTGATAAGAAGGGAATTATATTGGAAATTGAGAAACGTAGTTTAAGTGAGTTTTTATTTCGAAAAACTTTGAAATATGTCACTGCGGCATAGAGTGCATTGCCTTCCCCTGCCAAATGAAAAGTGAATTCCTAAACAGCTAGAGCACCCAGAAGAGCGTGATAATTACAGAAACGTGAATGTGCACTGATGTGATTTTAGCATAATTAATTTTATGCAATTGTCTATACTCATGGAACTAAATATAATATTATTTACTTGTTTTCACTCGTGGAATCGTCATAATGCATGCACATACACTTAGTGTTTTTGGATTCGCAGATAAATTCATTCGCCTCCCCGAACCACGTGCAAATTTTAAAGCTCTTATCGCATTACATTTGATCAAGTAAATACCGTAGTCAGGATACCACGAGCCCATGTTTCAAGGGCTAGATGTCGCTTTAAAAAGTTGAATTAATAAGTAACTTGAGTACGATGGCTCTCTCATCTGAGAGAGTTGAAAAGTGTAAACCTGCGTTAACTTGCTTTTTGTATTTATTGGAATGATGATCATATGAGAAACCAGGGTATTTTGAACTCAATATTGAAGTCGAATGTCTTTCTGTTACACTGACTTCGTAAACTATCTAATTTTACACAAATATCTTCCATCTAATTGTACCATATTACGCATGGACCTTATATTGTAGTGAACACGATTCATGCTTATTCAGATGGCAACGATGTGGTTCAATATTCAACAAACAATTTAATGCCTATTATAAGATTGCTTACAGTAATTTGCTGCTTGTCCAATGAAGGAAACCATGTTAAATAGGCGCCTGGGTGATATAGTGTATGCTAGGGTACAGTGAATCACTCGTACGTGTGATCACCGAAACGTAGGATCACTCGCAAACAAGGATTAGAACACCTTCATTCTGCATGTGTAAGAGTCACAAATGTTCCACAATCAATTACATGAACTAAACAGGTCGCGTAATAGAGGCTGTTACAGAGAGAGTAGTGTTATTTATTGTTTTAATTTCCAGTGTGTGGGTATCGACAGACTGCTGTCTACTTCTGGTCAATTCAACTCTCACATCGTATTGATAACATGCTTTAAATACTTAAAACAGATGATTTTGTACAGAGTTAATTAATGACTAATTTTTAATACAAATAACATGAAGTTATCTTATGTTACTTTTTTAACAGAATCGCGATGAAAGAAAATATAATTTTGAGTTCCCGCATTATCAGGGAAAGAGAATGACGTATTTGAACATACATTTGTTCTTCGTTCAACATATTTTGCTGACAGAATCATATATTCCTTGAGTAACTTTTAGAGACTGAAGCAATATCTCTACTCCTTTAAACTAGCAAAATCGATTGGAACAGTTGCAGACAAAGTGAGAAAATCTATGATCAGCGTCTGCCTCTCTTTAATATTACTTTTCTTGGAACGGTTCCTTTCGTATATACGAGAGGTTTATTAACTTTGAGTTAGCCTGAGAGCAGTCATTCGGAAATCTATTTCCGAATCTGTCCTCATATTTCGTCTTTTTCTCCCTCTAATTTTTTTTATGTTGATTTCTCTTGTTTGAGCCAGGTTATTGATTTATTGGTTTAGATTCAGATTTCTTTAGCCTCTCCGGCAAGTTATATTTCCTTTCCAAGTTTTTATTTCCTTTTATTAATTTTATTGTTATCTGTTTTCTCATTACTCATTTTTTTGTGTTGCATTTTCTTCTTGCATATTTTATTGTATTATGGATCACTTCTGTTTTGGAGTATTAGTTGACCATTTGGCAGGTGACCATTTTGCTCATTTGTATACTCCCCCTTTCTTCTTTCTTTAGTCTTATTTCCCAAACCCTGATTCCCCAGTCCTCACTTATTATACTTTACTTTGCTTTCTATCGTTTGATATATTTTTTTAGATCTCTCTATTTTCCAGAGTTTTTCTTCTTAATTTCGGAGATTTTTATGTTTTCTTGCCGCCGTCTTTGTCTCTCCCTCTCTCCGTCGAAGTAGCCTTCATTTTCTCTGTCCATTTCTTTATATTCTTGTCTCCCTTCAGAGCTCTTCCCTCTGTCTCCTACAATTTTCTATTTTTTCTCTCTCCTTCTTTCCCTTTCCGTTCGCGTCATCACCTCATTCGGTCGCAACGAACTTCCGCAGCGTACAGTAGTGGCGCGCAACTATGCCTCAGTTCTGCAATTGCCCCTTTCCCCTCCTTCTCCTCCTGTTCCTCCTCCTCCCGCCTCTTATGAATTCAATAATTTATTTTCGAGGCCATTTAGTTCGGCGGTTTGCTGCCGCGGCGGCGAGTTCAGTCGCCTCCGGGGAGGCGGAGGGGGGGGAGCGCTGGCAAAGCGGAAGGGAAGGAGTGTTCGCGGGGAGAGAGTTGCGCCAACTTGTCGCACCCCCTCCGACGAAGGTGCAGAGCTGCGGAGGTGCGCAGGCGCCGGGAGCGGGGACGCGGAAAACTCGTGAAGGTCCGGGGGAGGGGAGAGGGGGAGGGAGCGACACGGTACTGTGTACAGCATGTCGTAGAATAAATGTTACAAATTCTAGGACCATTATGAAGGATCCAGGATGATCACATTTTGCCAATTCACACATAAGGGAAATTTCATGAAGAAGTGGACATACGACCCTTGTCACTAATAATTGTTTGGGTATCATCCATCCCTGGCGTATTCTAGATCACATTCTGACGCAATTAAATCTATTTTATTTGCATGCCAAACACCCATGAATAATGAATGACGAATGATGTAGGAAAGTGTCCACTTTTTACGTTCTCGTCTTACTTTGAAAGTGAAATAATTGTAATCGTGCTCCGTAAAACGGTAAATTTCCATCATAAAAGCTCATATTGCCAGCCTCTGATAACAAAAACTGTGCATAAATATTCCTACATATAATAAATTACTTTCTCTAACACGTTCTGTACTCAGAATTCATGTTTTGTAGGTCCTTCTCATCGAAAAATTCACTGGCCGCAAAACGTTTGTTTGTCTATCCGTTCGTCTGGGTTAAACGCTAGCGCCTACACTGTTCGAACGATTTTCTCCAAAGTTGATATTCCCAAAACTGATATTTCCAAAATTCATATATACCAATTTAAAAGCTCTCAAAGCCCTGCGGGTTTGAAAATGATATTTTTGTTTTGGTGGTATTTTACAATTTATCAATTCAATTTTCTCAAAAATGACTCCAAATGTTTTGATTAAACTTTGTCCTTGGACAGCGAAAAGAACGCCTAGAGAGTAGTAGAGGTCTCATTTTCGTTGAAATCCTTGATTTTTTGAAAATTGCAAAACATCATTTTTTCAGAATCTTCCCATAAATACGATATTGAAGATATATTTTTTTAAATTTTGTAAAGTACGTTCTCAAAGACAAATTTGTATAACGTCACGTAGAACTGTTCGAAAATATGAATATTTTTTTCGTGCATAACAAAGAACGGTAAAAAATGACGCCAGTCCTATTGCCGAAACCCCTGTATTTTCAGAAATGGCAAAAAAATACAAAAGTTTGAAAATAAGAGATTTTTGTCTGAAATAAATCTGTTTTACATAATTAGATCTTCAAATAAGCTCATGCGGAATTTTTGTGGAAAAAAAATACTTTTCGGGTCTTTAACTTTTTAACAGTAGTAAACATTTTTAAGGCTAGTTTGACCACTTTTGGTTACAATTGACATGTTTAAAATTTTTATGACTAGACAGTTCTACTACTGTATTTTATTACACATTCAACAGATATTTTGATCTTACAACACATAATGTCGATTTCTATTCACATTGAAGTTAGATGATGTTAAAGAATCATAAACATTTGTACAGTTTAATAATTTTCTTAAATCATTGTAATATAGACATGTTGAAATGTACTTTCACTTTACCTGCAGTAGTTCTCAGAAGTGAAATAATACTCTGTAATACTCTAAAACTCCACTGTTTGCTAAGCATTTCTGCCACACGACTGCTAGTTAAGCAATTAAGCGCTTTCTCACTTGCATTTGTAAACAAATGACCACGTGCCATTTGCAGACCACACAACTCCTCCAACAGAAAGAGCACAAGTGCTTCCTCCCAGAAATGTAATTCAGCATACATTTCGCCACGACTATCGCAAGTTCCCTCGCTGGCCGAGTTCCGCGAGTGCAGTAAAGTGGACTTAGAATTTCCATCAAGGCTGGCATTGCATCCCTGGGAAGCGCTGCGTAGAACGCGTCCCTTTCGTCCGTGTCAGACTTCTCGTTCGAGAGAGACATGCTTTTGGCTCCCTCTCCACGATTCCGGGAAATGCTTTTCCTACGGCTGTAGTTAGAGATGTTCTGTTTGACATCACCCACGCATCTTTCAAACATCGGGAAACAGAATAAAAAAGTAATTGATAATCATTCCGTTCAATATTTTACCTATATCACAAGAATACTCTATTTTCAGAAAAAATGTTTACTCCGTTGTTGTTGTTGTTGTCGGAAAAACAGAATATATTATTTAGAAAAACTATCAGTAATTCATCCATTTTGATTAAAATGAGACTGAGATCATTCAGGTATAATTAGAATGCAAGAATAGTTAGAAGATGGTCTACTTTTAACAAATATCAGTATTTGTCGACCATATTTCCCAGAATTATAGTCAAATATAGTATATTTAAACAAACATTAGAATTCATGATTCTTTTGTAGGTGGATAAAACGTTGTGCAGTGTTCGAAACGAAACATGTTATTACAGTTTTTGTTTTGTTTTCAAGCTTGCCGTAAGGGCTTTACTTGAAAATTCGTCAACCTGCTATTGTAAAAAGATAATTTAGAATATTTATTTTGTAAATATCAAATACAAAAGAGTAACATTTTGTTTACTCGCGTGGTAAAGTTAAGCCTTCGAGGCGACGATAGGAATCTCTTTGGCAAAGTTCCACAAGTGAATAAAATATACTCCCTTTCGAGCTCCCTCCCACGTATGAGTTTTATCCCTCTCACCACTGAGTAAACGAAAACATTCAAAGCAAGTTCTCTGTATGTGTAATATGCTAAGGAGAAGGTACGGTTGTGTAGCATTAATAAGAAAACATTGACACCTAATTCCGTAAGTTTGCTACTGCTGAATAGGGGTTTAAATTTGTTGTAGGCACGTCTGGGATTAAGAGGAAAAAAATAGAAATATGAAAGTACTTACGTAAGGAGCATAGGAAGTAAACCTGCAATTCGCTATACACTTTCCCATCGTAGCTTATTTGGATACGAAGCCTGTTAAAACCTGATTTTCGTGACCTACTACACGGGTTGAGTTTCTTGTGATGTTATGTTATAATCTTCAAAATAATACCTTTCTGGACGTTAATTTAAATTTTTGGAGTTCTGAACATACCTCTGAAGTTTAAATATCAGATATTTAATGGATAATAAGATCCCCTCAGTATTGCCTTAGTCTATTTGTCGCATTTGCAAGCGACTTCATCCTAGATCAGTGGTGCAAAAGTCTTCTACTGGTGGTTGTGGCACCGTAGCATGCCACTAGCTTCTCTGCGCAACTAGCAGAGAAGAAACTATTTGTGGTAACCCCGCCGTTTTACAATAGTAATGGCGGTGTCTCTGGTGGCAGGGTGATGAACTGCGTGGAGGGGCGGTTTCGTCGTGGCACTCGTGCCATGGACTCCCGTTCGTTGCATTGACCTGGACAACACTGTTCTAAAAATCCTCTGATAAGCTCCTCGCTAATTGAGAGATTCCAGGTCTACCACACATCTCATCGGCAGCCGGCCGTCCCAACCGCAACAATCGATCCCCCACTTTATTCGTTCTTTGAGCGAACGCTCCCCGTTCCGACATTCCACCTACGCTGCAGGGGCGACGCGCAGTAGCCTGCAGCCCGATGGAAGGGGGCCGGCCAATACAGAGGCGGGCACCCACACGCCGACGCCGACGCCGGATTGCGGAGATCAAGCGGCGGTGGCGCGGCGTCGCGACGCTCTTCAAAGGACGAGCGCCGCTCGCGGAACGCAATTACGGAGACGCAATTTCGTTCTGCCTGTAATCAAGCCGCGGAAAACCGGCCGTCAGCCTGGGGGCTGCATGGGCCGGACCGCGCGACGGATGGCGCGGGGACGCGCCGCCCGCCCGCCCGCCTGCTCGGTTCGGCGCGTTTGGTGTCGATGCCCGTCGATGAATTGTTATGTGTTTCCGAGAGCGTCAACTGATACGGTTTATAGTCCTGAAAAACTGTTGCATGTTATCACCGGAGGTGGCGGGTTTCTCTCCCACAAGAATGTGAGATCCGGCGCCACCGTAGACGGTTTGTAATGAGAACCTCTAGGTATCTCTTCCAACAGGAAACAATACTGAGTGGGACCATCTCTAAGCGCCCAATTAGTCTTCCGACATGGGTAATTGTACACGTAGGGTGTGTGTTTATGTATATATTTATGTATGTATATGTGTATGTTTATGTATGGATGTGTGTGTGTGTGTGTGTGTGTGTGTGTGTGTGTGTGTGTAAGGTCGAAAGCAAAAATTGCGCGCAATCCGTGGTCGCTTGGATTGAACTCCGGCTCTGGTATTGATAGGACAAATCATGGGAAATCCACCGATCACAGCAGCCACTCTCTAGAATTCTTATCCAGACAGAGGTTGATTTCGACCTCCCTATCTAGCTGCAGAAACGAGTTCGTCACAGTCGCGGCTCGAACTTTAGGACCTTCCCGTCAGAGTCGCTGCAGTGGGAACATTTATTGCCCTGAGCCAACTCAACCGGTGAAAAATTGATATTCTCTCAAAATTCAAGAGTTGATATTTGCAATATCGATTGGAATAAATACGTGGTTGCGGTTGTCATGAGCACGACAATCAGCAATTCAATATTTTCAAGAAGCTGGGTATAAATATTTTCAGGATATTGGGAAGCAATAAACTTCAAATGTGTAACATTTTGCGTTGTTAAAATTTACGTACAAAAACATCTTAATTTTATTTGGAAATTAAAATCATTATTTTTTTTCAAAGATTCAATTGTTAATTCTATTCAAACATTTTAATTGAAGATAATTTCTGTTATAATATGGACACGGAGGACAAGGAGGTTTCTTTTTATGTCTTTTTCATGACGAACGGAAACATGGCCCTAAATCATTTTGTTTAATTACATTGCAGAATATAATAGTACAAAGCTTACTTTGAATTATAAATTAACAATTGTGCCTGCGTGACTATTACACAGGTGTACGCTTATAATTAGCATATCGCATTATAACACTGGCATATTAATTCGCATATTTATGAAAAGATAGGTGAAAATAGGTGACCTCATATGCCTTTGTGTGAATTTCGAAGCATTATGATATTCTATTCAACATCCAAGCAACAATAAAAGTTCACCGTTGCCCGCTACTGCAGTTTGTCCAAGCAATAATAAATTGATTCCCGCGGAAATTAAAGGAGTGTGAGTAACCCACGATTTTCGATAATTGACTGTACATGTAACGCCCATTATCTTTGATACTTCGTGTATTGAAAATGAATAGCTGTTGACATTAAATTCTACTTTTGCATGTCGCCATCAAATGCAAGGCTTGACGTGTGATTTATTCTGTTTTGCATTGCATACAAAGTATGGGATTTCTAACTCTTTTTCCATTTTAAGCTGTCAACATAAACATGTGCCAAAAATTGGGATTTAGAGTACTTCATTGTGAAAATAAAAATAATTATAGAGATAGAAAGAAAATTATTTTACAATACGTTAAAATTTGAATATTTGTTTTAATGTTATTTCTTTAAAATGTGTTAGTAATGTTAAGAGTTATTTTGTTTATGTTAATAATAATTGTTTTATTTATCTTTTTGAATCTGGAAAATTAGCATACTAATATCACAAGTGTCACAAATTAGACAACTGCATAGACGAATAAAAAGAAATACAATGTTGTAGAGAGATATGCCAGTTTCACATTTTCATTAATTGTTCATTGAGTTTATAAATAATAGCCGATGCATACAATATCGGTTATTCATTTTCAGCAACATATTCAATATGCAAAAATAATTTTAACCATTTTTTATACGTCATAGATCTTTATGCACGTTTCATAATAATAAATGAATGGGTGAAAGTCATTCTTATCCTAATAATTCGCATGTTGTATTGATTGAATAAATAACTCCCTATTATCCTTTTGTTGTCGTTCAAAATTTTGGCGAGTATTTTTTACTTATCCAAATCTGGACATTTTTAATCTTTGCCAGGTAGCTACGTCTTGTGTTATATTTCACGCAGCTATCGACTCTCGACTTAGCAGAAACTGTAGACTCCCTGCCCATCACAATTCTCACCGACGACAGAGCACTCTCAAGTGAGCAGAGGTTTCTTGAAGAAATCTCTGTAGTGGTATTGTAACATACATGGAAGAAAATAACAAAATAACAGTAGGAAGCGAAAGGACAAACTGAAATAAAAATAAAATAATTATTATTATATTACGATTAACAAAATATGAAGGGCTCAGGAGCCAAGATGGTAACTTTCAAAGTGAGTAAGTCAGTGAGTCCGTTGGTGTGTCAGTTAGAGAATCAGTTTTTGTGATTCTAAAATTTCCATACGCTTCTATCTGCCATCCTTACGCTATAATTTTCAAATACTGCAAATTATGACGCATAGTTGTCATCTGGGTGTTGTCATCTTCGTGTTTCCCAATTAAAACCCTTCCAGCAAAAAGGTGCACTTCTTTACATCTCGCATATGTTCCCGAATTCTTCAGATGTCAGTCTGAACTGTATTGACTTCCTTATGCAGATAGTTCAAATTAGAAATGACATTTCCTTTATTTTGAAGCATTTAATTATTCAGCAAGGATATCGATAGTTGATAGAAATAGAAGTTGGGTTTTTAATTTAACAGGATGAAATAAAATCACTTTTAAGTTCAAAACGCCCAGAATTAAATCTTACAGCTTTAATTTATTTCAGTGTACAACGGATCTCTTGTGATTTCACCAGTTTTAATCAACATATCTGACTGTTTTAAGTATGTCAAAATCAAGAAACTCGAGGTTGGCTAGTGAATCCATTTTTCCTTTTTGTGGCATATCTACGAAAAAAAACTTGGCACATCGGTATGACAAGATGTGTTACGGAATATTTGTCTGTTTTGGTTTCGTTATTATAATAATGACATCGGTTTCTTAACATATTTGCTATCGTTAGTTCCATTTGGTTGGCTTCGACTAGTAATTTGCACACTGACCAAAAACTTCCACGCTTCAAAATGCTCTGTCAGTTATATCACACCTACGCAACAGAAGCAGGATGCAAAGTTTGCCCTGCGCGTCCTCGCTGCACCCAACACTAGCGCCCCTTGCGGCAGGCTCGTATTTTACAGAAAGGAAGTGCCCGTGCGCTTGTCCCCAAACTGCCCCAGGAAGTTGGATGCTTCTAATTGACGTTCCGACGCGGCGCTGAAGGTTCCGTGCGGAGGGAGTAGTCGGCGAGGATGGAGGGGCCGGCGAGGATGGAGGGGCCGGCGAGGACGGAGGGGCCGGCGATGACGGAGGGGGCCGGCGAAGACGGAGGGGCCGGCGAGGACGGAGGGGAACGGCGAGGACTGAGGGGCCGGCGAGGACGGAGGGGCCGGCGAGGACGGAGGGGCCGGCGAGGACGAAGGGGCCGGCGAGGACGGAGGGGCCGGCGAGGACGGAGGGGCCGGCGAGGACGGAGGGGCCGGCGAGGACGAAGGGGCCGGCGAGGACGGAGGGGCCGGCGAGGACGGGAGGGGCCGGCGAGGACGGAGGGGCCGGCGAGGACGGAGGGGCCGGCGAGGACTGAGGGGCCGGCGAGGACTGAGGGGCCGGCGAGGACGGAGGGGGACGGCTAGGACGGAGGGAGCCGGCGAAGACGGAGGGGCCAGCGAGGACGGAGGGGAACGGCGAGGACGGAGGGGCCGGCGAGGACGGAGGGGCCGGCGAGGACGGAGGGGCCGGCGAGGACGGAGGGGCCGGCGAGGACGGAGGGAAACTGCGAGGACGGAGGGGAACGGCGAGGACGGAGGGGCCGGCGAGGACGGAGGAGGGAGACGACGAATGCGGCGTGGACGAAGAGGCAGGGGAGGAAGCGGCCGACAGGTTTCTCGTGTGACTAATGAAGATGGGTGCTGTTGACGAACGCTCGAAGTAAGAGCGATTGTATTGAAAGATGGAGATGAAATTGCCACGTCGAGAAACCAATCTCTTTTTAGAGGTGCGAGAGCATTACACCGAGCAAATATTTAAAATTTTAATGATTATTTTAAAAACATCTATATATAAAGGGACATGTTCGTTCAGTTATAAAGCATTAACTCGGCAAGTACTATATCGATGAACTCTTGGATAAGCTTTCTTTGAAGGACATAAGTACTTTAGGCTATAAATGGCCGTAAAATTTCATTTAAAAAAAATATTTAACCAGGCCGCTAACCAATATTAAAAGTTCTATTCACCCGACATACCGCCTAGTATCATCGTACACCTGGAACACTTTTTATTTCCTGGACTCACATTATACATTCAAGAATTAATCAATGCAATAGTTCAATTTCTCTTCACAGATTATGTCAACGAATGTGAATTGAATTTAATTGGATTGAGGTGAATTGAATTAAATTGAGTTGAATTGAATGTCAACGAATTGAGTCTGTCAGTGCACAAATTGCATATCTGTAGGATAGGAGAAAACTATTTTACACTCAAATATCTAATCCGAAATACTCATATTTAAGAATGATTCTTTCAGTTTTTCTTCACTTTTAATAATAGTAACTTGGATATTGATTTCAATTGCGTCTAAGCGAGAATTCTTTAAGCTTTCAAGAGACACAAAATTGAAAAAAAAAGTCATTTCGATAATAGATGCGCGTGGTTTTGCATAGGGTATAAATGCACACGTATTCACATTGTTACCGTAAGAAATAGTTATTGGATTAGCTTATGTAGAAAATTAAAAATAATATGATATATTTGCGAGTTATAGGAGGGAAGTGAAACACATTATGAATTATACCGTGTACGTGTTGATGCTAGGGGATAACGGGATGAGATTTTGGACGCAAGGGTTTTATGGAGACTGAAACAATACTTTTAGTTGGTGATGGAATGATTATTTAAATTGATGAAAGTTTGGCAAAAGAAGAATAGATGGAATTTCTCTTCTTCCTTATCAAATATTTTTAACAAGTACAAGGGCAACGCAGGATTCTTCAGATTGTTACAATTTTTGTAAAGTGGCGATTCCAAAATATGCATATTTGGTACATTTCTATTGAAAGAAAAGAGCCAATTTATAAAAGACTTAAAAAAAATCATTATTTTTTAGTATAAAAAAATATTAGCAAATGTGTTAAAATATGTAAAACATTCTTGATTTTATATATCTCAAAACGGAGTCTTTATTGTATTATTGATTTACTAACCAATATTAAAATTGCTATTCACCCTTGATAAAATATCTGGACCTGGTATATTCTGATTTTAAAACGACAAAATACCTCTACTCGTCTTAAACATGTATACACTGGTATCTCCTTACCTATCCGCTATTGCCTATCGCCCCTCGAGTACTTGCCTCTAAACAAGCACATCATAAATATTCAACAAGCAATCTTTTAACCCCGTTAGAATAAGAAGCGAACCCAAAAATCATCCTACGGGCGCTGCGTCAACACGGCTTTGGCAGAAGCACTCGCCGACCTCTGGGTTATCATAAGCGGCCGCTTCGACCGCCGAGCGCCGCGCGCCGTCAGTTTGCGCGTGTAATCGAGAGAAACGAACAAACAAGAGGGGCCCGCCGCCCGCGAGAATCGGCGGCGCTCCCTCGTCGGAATATCGACGCTCCCGCGGCCGCCGACTGTTTATGGAAACAACATCGCCATCCGACGGAGGATCGCGCAAGAAAACGCCTCAGCGCCTGAGCTCGCTGCCTGAACACGAGGAGAGAAGGTCTTGCGAGGAAACCTCTGATTCAAATGGGTTTCGGAAATTTTTATTTGCAGTTGAAGATTGGAAGCTTTGAAAAGGAGAAAACTAGTTCCTTTAGGAGTTCTTAAGGTGAATACGTAGAAGAAGGAAGATTGAAGTAGAAATTAAGAAATGCTTTTGCTAATGTCACGGGTGGAGTAAACGAGGACGGAGAGGATCTACTACTTGGGGATGTGGAGAAAAGACTTTTTACCGCTTTAGGTAGCTCAGGTCATCAATTGATGTCATTGCGATGACTCTGGCCGGGAGGTTGAAATCTCAACGGTGGTAAGATATTCGTCACTCGCCAGATGGCTAGGTCGAACTCAGCCGTTGTCTGGAGCAGAATTCAAGCCACCAGCTACTGTGATCGATGATTTTCCTCGGTTTCTCCAATCAACACAAGGCGAATGCCGGGGCTGTACTCTAACAAATAGACCACGGGACTATTGCAGTCTTTCTTTCCTTTTCCCAGTATCCTCATCTCCCCTTACTTACACATACACACGTACTTACATGCACTGCGGGGGCGGCGCCACGATGATAGGAGATACCTGATTAGAAAAACAACGCAAGTGGACGGCTAGATCGCTGCTGGATCTCGTCCTCAACTGGGGAGACCACCCCCAGTTCCCGCGATGAAAATATGCATTACTCTTAACGAGACTACTGACTTTGAGTGTTGACGCACCCATAAACACTAATCAAACAAGTGACGTTTGTGACATAAGTGAGCGTGAGATGAGTTTGCAAAAGTTTTATTTGCGGCAGATGGTGGTTGTAATGTGTCATGAAAGTTTTGGAGAGAAATATTCCAGTTGGTTCTTGGAGACTTTAGGTAACGACTGATTTAAATAAGTTTAAAATTATTTGTTTCTATTCACCTGTTTTTTGGAACTGTTTTACAGACCACAAGAAAACTCGCCGAATCAAATTGGTCCTAAATGATTTTCGAAGTTTCTTGCTGTTAAAAGATACTTTCTAGGAATTTTTCTATTCTTGTTAGAATCTTTAGAAAGGAAAATAGTAGATCTCTCATGATAAGTTCTAAAGAAAACTGCTTAAAATTAATTTAAAGATTTCATTTTCAATTTGTTTTCCTTTCACGTACAAATTGTGATGTTAATGCGTTTACCACGACTTGTAGAAAGAAGGAAGTTGAGAGAGATGCTTCTTGACTGCATCAAAGAAAAACTGTTCCAAGGATTTGTGTTATGAACTAGACGCATTCTTTGTTATACGATATAAACTTATGAACAGTAGAAAAATAATCCTTAAATAAAGTTGATGAAAGATCCAAATCAATTTTAAGACCTTCTTTTGTCAAGGATTTCCATTTACGTCAGTTAGTGCAATACTATGACACTTGCTGTTTTGTTTCATGCCTTCTTTTATAAGAAGAGAGAGTAATCGTGTGACGGAAAACAGGGATTTTTCGACAGAAAAATTCTTATTGGCGGGCTGTTGTAACGAAGTGAATAAACATTGTTCGTAGATGTAATAAATTTCTTTCGATAACACGTTGTGAAGTGAGAACCCATGTTTTGTAGATCATTGATACCGAAAAATTGATTGACGCGTTGGTCAGCCTGTCTGATTCTCTGTCTGTGATCAACGCTGGCTCCTAAACTGTTCAGTTGAGTTTCTCCTATATTTATACTCCCCGATCAATCTGAACGGACTGCCAAGATGACATGGACTCAAGAAGCTTGCGTTTACATTTAAAAGAAGTAAAGTAGTTTATTTCTTAAATTGTGATTGTGGCAAAAATAAGTGCTAGTAGAAATGCTGAAAGATATTTTAATTTTGCAGGCTTGTAAATCGTTCGAATTCACATAGTGAAGACGGAAAAAAAAGTCATTAAAGTAGGATCTAATTTCTTAGAATCAGAATTTACCATGTTTTGCTAATCTAAATCTTAGTCACAAGCTATTATGCTTTACTTATTTGTACTGTTCGTCAGTTAAACGTATCCTGAAATATGTATGCATTATTGAGAAATTTCTATGAGCAAACAATTATACATACCTTGGAATACCAAACATCATAAGAGAGTAACAAAACATGTGCAAAACTGGATGAACCCTGAAATCACCTGAGGAGCTCATTAATAAACCTTCACATCAAAACAACTGAAACAAAATGGAGAAAGCGGTACATGAAAAGAACGAAACACAAGCGTGTGAGTACGTCACGAATATTTTGACAGAGTCATTTCGCCTTCAGCGTCCGTTCACTCTGTCGGCAGCCGGCGCGCTCGTGCGATGAAATCCAGCACATCGTCCTTTTCCTGTTACGCATCTCCCGTTTCTGGGAAATTATTGAGTATTACATGTCGGCACGCTTCACGTAAACATAACAAATTCCCCGGGATGTCAGAGCACAAACAGGTTGTTATCACAAACTGTCGTTGTAAAAGTTAATGTCATAAAAGTCCTCAATTATTTATACTTTACCTAAAAAGTATTCTCTTTGACGAGTTGTAAATGTTTGAAGAGAGAGATTAAATATTGATAACCCCGGTGCAGTTTCCATTTAACGAGGTTTAACGGAACAAGGTATTTTGGTAGAATTTACGGGATGACTTTTAATGGCGTGCGAATGCCTCTAGAGATGTAATGTTTTGATTCAGAGCAAATAATTCAGTTGGGTGCCATTGGAAATGGAAATCATTAAAAAGGACGGACATTCTAATTACGTATATATAAGGGAATCGTTTTCAATATTTTTGGGAATAACCTGCCAATAACAGACATCTCGACCTTTCACAATTCCCCAGCGCAATAATTTACTAGTGTTTCTGGGATGCCAAAATATTTCTTTCTAGTGAACGAATTTATCAGCCAAAATGTATTATTTTGTCACATCTTGACAAAGATGTGATCTGTTATTTTAATCAAAGAAAGCTTCTTTTAAATACTAGTCAAAGAAAATAGTTCTCGGGGCATACCTAGCGATGTATGTATCATGCTCCCTAGTTTGTTTCGTATCCTGAAGTTGTTGATGGTTATTGTTAGTTACTAGTAGTTCTTTCTTGATATAGGGCGACAGGTAAAGCTGATTTAAAGAAAAGGTATGGGAAGTAAAAACATTCCTGTAATATTATATTTTGTAGTGTTTAAATTCGTAAAATGGCTCTAAATATTTCTTGAAAACGAGAATCAACTCGTAAACAACAATTTAGTGTATTTCATGACTAGTCGGACACAAATGCCATTAGGGCCCTCGCAGAAGAGCAATGAAGGGGACGGCCTCGACGGCAGATTCCAGAATAAATTGCAAAAACATGAGGGGAACTAATGCCATATGTACTATTTAGCAACATATTACTCGTATATTTTCTGCACGTTGGTGTAAAAATATTTTTAGTAAAAATGTAGTTTTTGTTATTGACGGCAATTAAATATTGATATTGCACTGAAGAATTTTCTGTACTTGCAATCCTTTCCGTGGGGACATAAGGTGGCAACATCACTTTTGAAGAACTAGTTCAACTTTTACTACGTTGCTGCGAAAGCACACTGTCCTCAGCACTTAATCACGTAGCAGCCTTGCTTCAGAATCTATGAGCAGGCCTTAGTGTCTGAAATTCCCGAGTTTCCACGATGCGATCATGCATGTAGAAAAATTCAAATTGTTTTGTAAATAGCTGATAAATGCGGAAAGACGAAACCATCATTTAGCGATAGGAAATATCTTAACAATAAAAAGTCCTAAACGGTGAAACAAAGGCAAAACAAAAGTTCTTTAACGTTTTCTGCTGACGAGCTCGCTCTGTGGTATGTTGAGTAGAGAATTCAATACAGTCTTTAATGGAAAAGTAAAGAAAAATAACGTATTCTGGTACATGTAAGGGGTTAGACACACTTTGCCCCCTAGAACGTCCTCTGTTTCCTTTAACTCAATGACCTCAATTTGTAACTAACATGAATCAGATAGACGACTTTCTGTATTATCTCTGGCACTATTGTTAAACATTTATACATTTAGAGACTGTACGTACGGATATTATCTTTGCAACAATTTAAAATGACGTGACTGACCCGCATTGTTGTAGAAATGGTAGTATCTATTTCTTCCACAGTACTTCTCTGTGCTTGTTTAGTGATTTCCCTCCAGTTCTTAGGGTAATTTCATTATATTTCACGCCCGTCGTTTACGCAGTTTGCACTTCGTAGAAGGGCGTTGTGAAATCCGAAATTCTCTACGTCACAACTGTGTCCTTGTGACTACTAGATACATCTGTATCTTCCTTTGCCGAACGCTCTCCGGGCGAGATAGCGATCAGCAATGGTCTACAGGGAGCAATTCCAACGGAGGTGCTGCTCTCTGGCCGTTTGTTGTGCTGTTGGAACGACGACATAAAACATGCTAACGTTACGATGTCGTTCTCTTCGGAGAGACGCAAAGGAAAAGGGAAGAGGTGGGGATGCGAATGTGCCGATTGGTTGGACGAAATAACGCCATGTTCGGAACTAGGGGGACGCTGTTTATGAGTCCGCTGTTTATGAGAAGAAATGAACTCCAGTAGATAACAAAAAAAAAAAAGAACTACTGAGCATACGCCTCAAACGAAGCAAACAAACCAAACCAAAACAAACTATGTAAACCAAACGAAAACTATTTAAAACAATGTAAATAATATTTTGAATCACAATAAAAATAACCAGGCCAAGATCACTGTACTGAAATTAAGAACTACACTTAGCAGAATTGCGACAAGGAATTCAAACTATGTAGAAAAACTGAAATGCTGTTCAATCCAAGGAAATCCTACAGTGAACTTCTAGTAAAAACGTGGTGTTACAAATATCAGATGAAGAATGTAGTTTGCCTCATGCGACGTGAAAAAAAAGCGTTCGATACAATTTATTTTACCTCAATCCCCAAATACTCTTATTTACGCGACGAAAATAAATTTTAAGAAAACTGATATCGATAACTTTGTTGTTAAATTTGTTTTCAATATTACAGATGTAGGAAAATTAATATTTACTAATAGTGAATTTATTTTTTTCCCTAAATTTTCTTCGCTTCTTCTAAAAATGAGACATCATTGAATTCAGTATTGCCTAAATCAAACATCATTTGCCTGATATGCTCACCGTGATAATTTCTCATAAAAATGGAAAGAATAATACATGAGATCTATGTAAAATAAACAGATATTTACAATACGAAAGTAATTTAAAGATAAACGTTAACACTTTTTGTAAAATTGCAATGTGTTTTGCAATATTAGATATCGTGCAATTCGAAAACAAAACACAATGCTGTGATCAAGATATTGTAACGGAAGGAGGAAAATGTGAATGAATGAAAGAAGTAAAATTAAAGAGTTAATGTATCAGAAAAAATATTGAGAAATAAAACGCGGTTGTGACATTGAATCAGAACAAACGGTAATGAAACACTGTTTCATTACCGTTGAGTGAAACGAAAAGTGAACCAGTGGGGTGCAGAAGAAAATTGAATTAGTCTAAAAGATAGCTAAAGACAGAACGAAAAACTGAACTCTCCAAAAGAGATAAGTGGAGAATGAAAATGAAAGTTTGGCTAAGAGCTGGAGGGTCAGTTTGAAATAGGGCTGGAGAGTGTCAGTTCAGGGTAGAAGAATGTATGAGTTCTGCAGAGAGCTAGAGAGATTCAGTTCTGAAGAGAGTTCGTGAAAGCGCTGGAGAGAATCAGTTCTGAAGAGAAAGAGAGAGAGAAAGAGGGAGAGAGAGAAAGAGGGAGAGAGAGAAAGAGGGAGAGAGAGAAAGAGGGAGAGAGAGAGAAAGAGGGAGAGAGAGAGAAAGAGGGAGAGAGAGAAAGAGGGAGAGAGAGAAAGAGGGAGAGAGAAAGAGGGAGAGAGAGAAAGAGGGAGAGAGTGAAGAAAGAGGGAGAGAGAGAAAGAGTGAAAAAAGAGGGAGTGAGGGAGAGAAAGAAAGAGGGAGTGAGGGAGAGAAAGAAAGAGGGAGTGAGGGAGAGAAAGAAAGAGGGAGTGAGGGAGAGAAAGAAAGAGGGAGTGAGGGAGAGAAAGAAAGAGGGAGTGAGGGAGAGAAAGAAAGAGGGAGTGAGGGAGAGAAAGAAAGAGGGAGTGAGGGAGAGAAAGAAAGAGGGAGTGAGGGAGAGAAAGAAAGAGGGAGAGAGAGGGAGAGAAAGAAAGAGGGAGAGAGAGGGAGAGAAAGAAAGAGGGAGAGACAGGGGAGAAAGAGAGAGGGAGAGGGAGAGGGAGAGGGAGAGAGAGGGAGAGAAAGAAAGAGGGAGAGAAAGAAAAAGAGAGAGGCAGCCCGAATGAGAGGTAGAGGGATCCACGCCCACGTCCGCTGTTGAATGGGCGTGCTGCGTGGTGCGCGTACGGTTCAAGGGTGCGGAGGACGGAACGACGAGAGCGCGGTCCGTGGGCGGCTCAGGAAAACGGCCGAGCCGCATCGGGCGCCACCAGCGACTAATCCTGTGCGCGGCGCCAATGGGAGACTATCGCACGCCCGCAGTCGCCGGCGCCGCGTCCTCTGCCCCACCCCCTCCACCCACCTGTCACCTCCCCTCCCCGCCACTACCATCACCCGACGCATCCCCGCCTCCCACTTTTCCCCCCACTCTTGCCCGCATCGCTCCCTCGACGCTTCCCCACCCCACCTCACCCCACCCCACCTCACCCCACCCTCTCTCCTTTCGCCTACTGTCCCCCCTGATCATTCGCCCGACGCATCCACGCCTCCCACTTTTCCCCTGTTTCCCGTGTCTCTCGACGCTTCACCACCCCACCTCACCCCACCTCACTCCTTTCACCTACTCTCCCCATTATCCCCTCGCCCAATTCCTTTCCGCCTCCCGCTTTTCCCCTCGCTGTTGCCCGTACCGCTCCCACCCCGCGAACCTGCCTCGCCCCTTCTCACTCCCACCTTACCCACGTCTAACCTTCGCATCAACTGCGCCTCATCTTCGCCTCACCCACATCTAACCAACATCTCACCGTCACCTCATCCCTCCTCACACCAGACTCACGTTTCCTTACACCTGCCTTCCTTACACCTCATCCTCACTTCTCTCTCGTCAGACACACCCTCACTCGCCTACAATCCGCATCACCGCGTCCTCGCTCCCGGTTCGACTCCGCCGCTTCCGCTAACTTGCCCCCGTCGTCCCCTCGCCTCGGCCGCTTCCTACTCGTCTGCACCCCACCCCCGCCGGCTCCCACGGACGCTCCCTGCGCGATTCCGATTTATGAGAGAGACGCGCGCGCGCGCGAGCCGGCCGAAGAGCGGGCGGGCGGCCGGCCGGGGCTTCGGGCGAAAACACGGCTTACACGCGCCGCCAAGTAATCCGCTGCCCTGCGCCCCGCCCCCGCCCCCGCCACCCGCGAGAAGGGCCTTGTGGGCGAAAGGGCGCGGAGGGTCGCGGCGTGGCAGGCGTCACTTTGAATGGGGCGGAGGGGGAGAAGGGGGCGGGGCTGCGAGCGGGGGATTGAGGTCGCGCGCGATGGATCGCGGACGACCGTCAGGGGCGAACGGGGTCACGTGAAAGGGTGATCAGTGGCTCTCCTCTCCAGTCTCCTTGTCCGCTTCATCCCTGACTCACCTTTCCTCTCTCCCTCTGTCTCCCTTTCTCTCCCTCTCTCTCCCTCGCTCTCCCTCTCTTCCCTCTCCCCCTCTCCCTCCCTCTCCCTCCCTGTCTCTCCCTCTCTCTGTCTTAGCCTCAATATCGCCTCTCACCGGGAGGTCCTAGGTTCAAGTGCCGACTACGGCGGCAAGAGTTTCGACACTAGCTTGTCAGCTAGGGCGAATCCAGTCGTTTTCTGGAGAATTCTAGCGGCCTGCTGCTCTAATCGGTAGTTTTCAGTGGTTTCTCCGATCAACACCAGGTGAATGCCGTAGCAGTACCATAACAAATTGTCCACGGACAGCACGCGATCTTTCCTTTCTCTTCCTTACACACACATCCTCGCCTCTTACACATACACACTTACACAAACATGCACTACATTACCACAAATGCCGGGAGACAGGTCGGGAGTTTAGAGCTTGTCCCAGTTGGGTCGGTGCCCCGCTGGTGGGAGATACCTGGTTGGGGAGCCCCGCTAGTCAACGGTACGTCGCCATCCAGCGGGGGAAGATCACAATCACCTCCCTATAAAAAACATGCTCTACAATTACGGGGCTAATGATCGCAGTAGTTGACGCGCCCAGAATCACTAACAATCAATTAACCATCCCAACATCGCCCGCCATGCCTTCCCCACATCACCGCGTCTCCTCTTTGCATCCGCCTCACCAGCACCTCAGCCACCCCCTCCCGACTCACTCCCTTGAGGCCAGCGCCTCGCCTTCGCTTGGTTCCCACCTTGCTCCCCTCTTGCCTCTGACTCACCCATGACTCAAGCCCGCTTTATCCTGCTTTTAACCTCATCCCTGCCTTGACCCCGCCTCATTCCCACCTCTTCCTGCCAAGTCCCCACCTCTCCCCATTTTCCCCCGCCTTGCTCCCGCCATTTTCCCACGCCTTCCTCATCTCTTCCTCGCCCGGCCTCTGCCCCGCCTCTTCGCGACCTCACACCTTCGTCACCCCGGCCTTGCTCTGCAAAAGACGCAAACTGATGAAGTGAAATGGTTGACCAATGGGTGTGTGTGTGCAGTGTGAAAAGTGGTTTCTTTAGAATTAAAAATGAGAAGTATGGTAACTTTCGATTTTTTCAAATTGAATTGATATCGATATGTATCAATGCATACATTTGTGAAGAAAAAATTAATTTTAATGAACACACAACTCTATCTGTCTTTAACTTCTTCACTTTTCAATATGTACACTGATTAGTAGGAGTTCTGCTTCTTCTGTAACTTTGTTCAGATAATCTCTTTACTTCACAAGAAAATTAATATTGAACACCATTACCATCGTAGCTGCCATGATTATCAGTATCAATGACAATATATATTATTGATACAACTGCTGTAGCTATCAATATTTTTGACTTTTTTATTAATGTTTTTTTAACTTCTGTTTTTTCATTTTGCATACCGTGCAAAAAAATAATATTTAACAGAAAACTGTTTACTTTTTTACCCTCAGAAAACTCATAACGTGAAGTTTAAATTACAATGCCCTTATTTTGACCTTTAGGAAGATAACATTTCAACATTAGAAATAAAAATACATTTTTACTTTATTTAAATGTCTTTACCAGGGCAACGAGCATACCTTCAGAAGTAGAAAGTTCATAATTAAAAAAAATATGAATTGTTGGTATTAGTACATACAAGAAGTGATTGAATCAGAAGACAAAAATGAAGTGAATTGTGTTTAAAAGAATGTAACAACGCAGCTTTTGAGAAATTTTTTATTTAATATATATTTTATTTTTGCGTTTTAGAAATAGAAGCAAAAAAGCAAGAAAACGCCAATTTTACGCGACAGTAGTTTATCTGTTAGAGGAATTCCCAAGAGATACAGGAATTAACACCACAAAACGTTGTCTGGGCGTTTCCATTTAAAAGATATGACCTTAGTGAATAATGGGGAACGATATGGCTAGAGGAAATTTGTATTGGATTTGTATTAATGAACGTAAATAATATAGTGTGTCTAATGTCTTACATTAATGTGTTTTATGTACTTTGAATAAAGGGTGCTTTATAAAAATACAATTGATAGTTTGGTTCTAAGAAAATGATAGTTACCTTCCCCACTTATCTTCTTCCACTTTATCAATTAATTATGAATTATTTCAATTATTTAACGTGTGTCAGTTCGAATGGTTTAAGAACTACCCGCATTCTGAACATATATTTTCGCATCTTGAACATAAATAAAATATTTCCCTACTACTTTCAGAGATAAATACATCCTGTTGCGGTCTACAAGAGATATTTTATGTTTAATCATTTTAATGAATTAACAAGATGTAAATTAGAATGTGAATATAAAGTTACATTACTATCACGCGGTATTTTTATTATCTGCACAAACCACGTTTGGGGGTGAGGACAAAAACATTGGTTACAAAACTGTCATGATAACATTTTTACTTTGGTCAAACAAAACAATTGTTTTTAAATAGATTGTTTACTCAAATTAATGCAAAAATAATACATGTGTTTTTTACTCCAACTCATGTTTATTAATGTGGATGTTAGTAAATGGCAAATGCAAATTTCCAGGTAAATAAAGATTGCTAACTGTTCTGTTTACAGTTGACGCTACGAATTCAAGGAACTGATTCATTATCCATCCGTTAGGAAATGAGACGCTATCAAAATAGGGAATGGGAACCACATACTTGATATAATATTTGGAGTGAATTTTTGTGAAATGTTCATTACGAGGACTGTTGTACGAGAATTCAAGAATGAATACATGTTATTACAGTATTATTGAAGAGTCATTCTGTTAAAATATATAAATTGTAGTCTTGTCATACAAAAGTATTTGATTTGTTCTTCTTGAGAATCATGCGTGCTAGTTTTAGGAAAACCTTTTTGTGGGTTTTAGAAGAACAGCATTTTTGCTGGTGCTCCTTGTGTATAAATTAGTACAAAGTTCACTGTATGTTTAGGAGTTTTTAAGTGAAAAGTCATAAGCATTTTATTTAAATTTGCTTTGAATTTTTTTTCACAGCAGTTTCAGACACTACTACAGAATAAAAATGAAAAGTTTCTTCTCTAATTCTATTACGAACTTCAAAAAGATTGTAAATACAAGTAAAGAAAAGGTTATTGAGACTGTACTGTTATATTTATATAAGATAATGTTTAATATTTACTCATATTTATAAAAAATTGTAAAATATATGTGGATACATTACGTATAAACAAGTATTATTCCACTTTTAGATTATACGTAGTGTAAAAGTTAGATTTTTAATATAACAAACTTTATAAGGTAAGAATTCGCTTCAAAGCTTGAAATATGAAAACTGGTTTGCTTGAAACTTCAGTTCTGTAACATATTGTGATGTTAACTTCTAGTAAATTTCATTTGAAAAAATGTTCATTTTTATTTTTATTTTAAGTGATATATTACGTTTTTTAACCCTTGCCAACCCAAAAAGCTTTTGTAACGTAAAGGCCCAGTAGTGTCTCGTAGACACTTTTCTAAAAAATATGAAAATTATGTGAAAATAATTACTGTATCGAAGCAAAAGTTTGTTAGAGCATTTTGCACGTATTTAATAATGTTTGTACCATTTTTATCACATGTTACATAAATTACTTTCTTGATTGAATGTCCAAAAACACATCACGTACAACACAATATTCTTTAGAACGCCTAAAAAGGTTTGAAGGGCAAACATATATTCTCTTTCTCGTCTTTACCGCTGGTTTACTCTCTGGTTGATCATTAGCAACATTGATTCTGTCAGAAACATTCTCCATTGCTTCAATGTGACACCTAGTCAACAAGAGTTTCTTTTTTCTCTGAACATGAGGTCTTACTAACTGGGTTGCTATTTCTCGCAAAAATATTTTTCTCTTGCATCTTTTTTTCCTTTGATTCGAAGTTGGATAAAAATTAGTCCATGAAATTAGGAAAGCAACGCCAACGACATAAATAATGGTTTGAAAGAATAACATACATAAATAATGGTTTGGCTACCTGTTAGTTGTTAGTCGAACTGTATGTATATTCCTGGACCATTTGATGGAGGGTGTCTTTGAAGCAATATTTTTCCAAGTAAACCTGACATTTACGCAATGAATACGTGGTGGATTTGTGATAGAATATGTGGATTTGTTTGAAATACCGTATCTCGGAAAAAGAGGGACCAAATAGAACAGAAAATTTGGCTCAGTCGGTAGTAACCATATTTTGTGAACTTTTTTTTTAATTATGCTTTATTTAAAAGGTCGCATGAACTACTAGGTCATTCGCGACCACATTCAAAATACAGTATATACAATGTACATGAGAGCATACAACAAAATTTAAGATTAAAGCGCAAATACATAATTTGTCAATATAAGTGTAAATTTACATGACGGCAATTTACAATCACATTCAACAGCAACAGAATATAAACAGAAAAAAATCTAAATACATGTGCATCATCAAAATACATGTTAGGCTTTACTAATACATTATTTGATATAACATTGTGACAATATTGGTGTTTAACAGATTTTTGGTTTCTTACAGTTTATTGATAAGGTTAATTTCCTTTAAAAATTTAAAGACATTTTGAATGTGGTATTTGTTGTTAAGGATTTCAGGGAGAGTGAGAGGTATTGCATATTTTTTGCGGATATCTGTGTAAATGGAACATAACAATAATATGTGTGGTATAGAAAGGGCAGTTTGACATTGGTCACAATTTTTTTGCATTCTTTTGTTAGTAGATGCTGATGGGTAAGTTTGGAATGGCCAATTCTTAAACGGGTGAGCACAGTTTGATATTTTCTCTCGTGAAGGTAAGGGAGTTGGTCATCGAAGATACTTTTCCTGATATGATGTAGTGAGTTTGGTGATCTTGTCCATTCAGTATTCCAAAGATCCTTGTTTCTTTGATGAAGTTCTTTTTTTATGTCATTGTGGGAAAACTGGATGCTCTTCCAAAGGTGAATTAATAGAGTCTTTTGCTGCTTCATCAACTAATACATTACCGGCAATACCTCGGTGCGATGGTATCCAAATGAAAATTATTTCCTTGTTGATGTGTAATAAGTTATAAGTCAGCTATTTCTTTTACTATAGGTTCCTAGTTTTCAGAATTACTTAAACTTACTAGCACACTTTTGGAATCTGTAAAAATAACAAATTTTTTCTTCGGTTTGTTCTTGAATATATTTTAAGGCGAGAAGAATGGCGTATGCTTCACAATAAAAAATAGAGCAATAATCATTTAGCCTTGATTGTAATAAGTGTCTCTTTGATTTGTACAGCACAGCCAGCTCCGATCTCTTTACGGGAGCCATCGGTGAAGATGTGTGTATATCCAATGTATTTGTTATATATTTCGTTGAAGTAAGCCTGGTAAATTAACGTATTATTTTCCTTTTTTGGAAGATCATTAAGGCTGATGTTGATATTTATTAGGGAAGGAATCCATGGAGGTCTTTTTTAATAATGGTAGTTCGAACAGTAGGAAATGTGAAGTGAATTTCTTCAAGATACTGGTTCAGGAGATAATAAACTGGTTTCGGAGCATACTTTTTTTGTGTGTACTTATCGTAATATTTTCTGGAGAAAACATTCTTATAAGCAGGGTTATTAGGAGTGGATGACATTTTACTGGCGTATGAAAAGCATAGTTTTCTTCTTCTGATGTGAAGGGGTTCTTCATTGGATTCCACAAGAATACTCGAAATTGGACTCGTTCGATATGCGCCAATAGCAAATCTTAACCCGGCTGAGTGGACCGGATTAAGACTATTTAATATTGTTGGCTTAGCTGACTGGTAAATAATTGCTCCATAGTCTATCTTAGAACGTGTGAACTTTATTATGGACCAAAGAGGAACATTACATTTGATAACTATTTTATAAGCCTGGAAGTTGCAAAATCATTGTTTCAGAATGGACTAACAGTAGTTGGCACTCTGAAGAAAAATTAACAATGCATTCCTTAGAATTTTCAACCAAATAGAACTAACAATGTTGAATCTAACATTTTTGGATTTTGTAAATTATGGGATTGGTTTCATATGTCCCTTGAAAAAATCGTATTGTTATCTTCATTTCTTCTATATTTGCAAGCTCGCTTTGCGTCATTCCAACGAAGTAAATGTATAAAATAAGAACAAGCAGAAGTTAATCTCTATTTTTACCAAATACTGTGATATACCAGAATATGATAGGTTTTATTTAATGATGTTAGTTATACATGGGGTAGATAAATGGGGATTCAATATGGCGGTATGGGCCTTAGCAACGGCGGCGCAGAGGTTGGCAAGGTCAACAAACTATACACGGGCCCTGATGACGTCAGGACGCCGGCTAGATGGCTGAAGAACCTAAGAGGGAATTGGTGCAAAAACGAATGACTGTCTGAGGTCGCGGCTACTTGGATTTGTAAGAGACGCACGGGTTGGCTATAAAAGATCAGATAGTCTAATGTTGCCGCCGTGTTTTGAAATAATAGAAGGATGGACGCCGACCGAGCCATGAAGGGTTTAAAAATGCATTAAACAGGACATTCTGACTCGGGGTGTCGTAGAGTGAAGATCGTGCATTCCGACTCTGGGTGTCGTGGAGTGTAGATCGAACATTCTGACTCGGGGTGTCGTAGAGTGAAGATCGTACATTCCGTCTCTGGGTGTCGTGGAGTATAGATCGAACATTCTGACTCGGGGTGTCGTAGAGTGAAGATCGTACATTCCGTCTCTGGGTGTCGTGGAGTGTAGATCGAACATTCTGACTCTGGGTGCCGTAGCGTAAAGATCGTCTGTAGACAATATAGTGGGAAAGTGAAACTTGTATTTTTCTTGTAAGAGAAGTGATAGCTTGTTTTCGGACTTTGTCTTGTGAGAGAAGTGATAGTTTGTTTTCGGACTTTGAAATAATTTACCAGAAGTGATTTTCGGAGGACTCGTTCAGATTTTCGGACATTGCGGTTGGACTTCAATAGTCTACATAACCGGTGGGAGAGATTAGGAACCGGGAGCGTCGGACAAGACTAACAGATAGTTTAGGCAGTGTGGACTGGACGTGTCAGCGGCGGCGCAAGACCGGAAGAGAGAAGCGGAACTTGGAATTAACAACGGCCAAGTGAGAAGCGACTACGGAGCGTTGGCATGCAAAAACGGTAAAAAAAAATACTGCAGTATAAAAGAGACAATTTATTCAAAAAGGTCATGACCATCTAATTAATTGTTTAATTTAAAAGTTAAATAAATTGTTGAATTTTGTTCTTGGAAAAGAAAAGAGTTTTTTCATTTGTCAATCATAATTTTTAATTAGTTGAAAGCATAATTATTACATTTCAGATTCCACGCCATACTGTATAGTTGGCAGATCAGGTAATCGGCTATCGAGGCGATAGCGAGTATTTGTATCCGGACCCATCGACCCAAGCTAGCTGGATTTTTATATAATTTTGTTAGAACCAGATAGAAAAACTTTGGTAGTAATTCATGTAACCTGTTTCTGGCGCCCAAATCTTAATAAATTTGGAACAGGACATGATTACAGCCACGCTTTTGATGAGACGTGGAGAATGGTATATTTCAAAATGGCGCCCAACGTGGGGCATATTTTGTTATAATTTATAACAAAGTGAAGTACGTTTAAAGAAATTATTATAAATTATAACAAATTGATCGAAAAGGAATCTGAAATTTATTGATTGACATATGAAATTAACTGTAATTATAAAAAAAAGCCAAAACCATTTCATTGAGGAGAATTTGATAGTGAGAATTTTAATTTGTATTATAATTTCAAGATGGAGACTAGAAGTAAGACAGCACGTTCCGAAAATGTCGAAATAGATAATGTGGCGGCTAACGGTATGAATCCCGAAGGTGACATGTTGCGAGAATTAGTTGAGGTAGAACAGAAAGAAAAGGAAGTAGCGGCAGCTTCAGTAGACAATACGGATTCTAGTAACTTGATAATAATTAAAATGTTAGCTGAAATGAAGGCAGAAATGAATGCTAAATTGGAAATTAATAATGCTAAATTGGAAAATAATAATGCTAGATTAGAAGAATTGACTTTAGACATGAATGCTAAATTTGAAAATAATAATGCCAAATTGGAAGGTATAAAGATAGAAACGACACAGGAATTTAAGAATTTTCGTAAAGCAATATGTGAGGAGATATCACAGTTACGGACCGATACAGCTAATGGATTTAGTAAGATTTATTCAAAAATGGATGCGTTTAATTGGCAAGTAAATCAAACACAGAAAGAGCAAAAGGAATGTTTTAATAAAATTAATTCTGAAGTTGGGGCTTTACAGGAAAATGTTACAGCATTAGAACATACACAAAACCAACAATGTAAAAAAATGACGGACGCTGAATCGCGTGTAGAATATTTAAATGAGATATCGCAACAACATGGCGACAAAATAGAAAAGATTGAATTAAAAATAGTTGTTACAGATAGTAAGGTAGAACAACAGATACAAGAGGAGCTAAGGAATATTAGAACTTTGCAAGAATTGGAATCGGAAAAACAGATAACAGACATTAACGGTGAAATAGATCAGTTGAAAAATGAAGTCCTAATACGCACGCAGGGAAATGTAATGGCATCCGCGTTAGTTTTGCAAAGTTATTTAAAATTCCATGGGGATGTCAAGGAGCAACCGTGGACTTTTATCTCGAAATTAGAAAGGCGAATGCACAGAGTTGCATTACACAATGGCGCAAATTTCTTGAAGAATTCGGTGTACCGAGAAAAATCATTAGTGATTTGGGAACACAATTTACCAGCGGAAAATGGTAAACAGATGGGGACATATAATTATCGGAACATTAAACCGTATAAAAGGGACGATACCCATGATTGAATATTTTGTCCAGGAATAAATCATTGTAAATAGTATCTGTATATAATAGTGTGTAATAGTGTTCGTTGTGTTGTTACATCTATTTTGTTAGAATGTGAAAAAAAATTTTCAATTAACATGTGTTGGATATAAGACGGAAGTAAATAGCAGGCAATAATTTATACTCAATGAGATGGTTCAAAACTATGTTGGCATATTAACAAAACAAATGTAAATAGTTTAAGGCTGCAAGATACAAGATATGTGTTGTGTAAAGTGAAAGGTGTCAGTGAATATATCGTAGTGAAGTAAGAAGAAAGTGTTTATTGTAGTCTTGTCATTTAGTTATGTTGTAGCAAACCAAATGACGCTTGGAGAGGGGAAGTTGTGATATACCAGAATATGATAGGTTTTATTTAATGATGTTAGTTATACATGGGGTAGATAAATGGGGATTCAATATGGCGGTATGGGCCTTAGCAACGGCGGCGCAGAGGTTGGCAAGGTCAACAAACTATACACGGGCCCTGATGACGTCAGGACGCCGGCTAGATGGCTGAAGAACCTAAGAGGGAATTGGTGCAAAAACGAATGACTGTCTGAGGTCGCGGCTACTTGGATTTGTAAGAGACGCACGGGTTGGCTATAAAAGATCAGATAGTCTAATGTTGCCGCCGTGTTTTGAAATAATAGAAGGATGGACGCCGACCGAGCCATGAAGGGTTTAAAAATGCATTAAACAGGACATTCTGACTCGGGGTGTCGTAGAGTGAAGATCGTGCATTCCGACTCTGGGTGTCGTGGAGTGTAGATCGAACATTCTGACTCGGGGTGTCGTAGAGTGAAGATCGTACATTCCGTCTCTGGGTGTCGTGGAGTATAGATCGAACATTCTGACTCGGGGTGTCGTAGAGTGAAGATCGTACATTCCGTCTCTGGGTGTCGTGGAGTGTAGATCGAACATTCTGACTCTGGGTGCCGTAGCGTAAAGATCGTCTGTAGACAATATAGTGGGAAAGTGAAACTTGTATTTTTCTTGTAAGAGAAGTGATAGCTTGTTTTCGGACTTTGTCTTGTGAGAGAAGTGATAGTTTGTTTTCGGACTTTGAAATAATTTACCAGAAGTGATTTTCGGAGGACTCGTTCAGATTTTCGGACATTGCGGTTGGACTTCAATAGTCTACATAACCGGTGGGAGAGATTAGGAACCGGGAGCGTCGGACAAGACTAACAGATAGTTTAGGCAGTGTGGACTGGACGTGTCAGCGGCGGCGCAAGACCGGAAGAGAGAAGCGGAACTTGGAATTAACAACGGCCAAGTGAGAAGCGACTACGGAGCGTTGGCATGCAAAAACGGTAAAAAAAAATACTGCAGTATAAAAGAGACAATTTATTCAAAAAGGTCATGACCATCTAATTAATTGTTTTAATTTAAAAGTTAAATAAATTGTTGAATTTTGTTCTTTGGAAAAGAAAAGAGTTTTTTCATTTGTCAATCATAATTTTTAATTAGTTGAAAGCATAATTATTACATTTCAGATTCCACGCCATACTGTATAGTTGGCAGATCAGGTAATCGGCTATCGAGGCGATAGCGAGTATTTGTATCCGGACCCATCGACCCAAGCTAGCTGGATTTTTATATAATTTTGTTAGAACCAGATAGAAAAACTTTGGTAGTAATTCATGTAACCTGTTTCTGGCGCCCAAATCTTAATAAATTTGGAACAGGACATGATTACAGCCACGCTTTTGATGAGACGTGGAGAATGGTATATTTCAATACATAGTCATCATCATCATCATCCTCACTTGCTTCTATTGCATGTCGAATGTCATCAGTCAGTTAACTGTTAGCCATATCTCAAAATGAAAGACTGGAGCAGATAAGTATTTACACATTTATCTTGAAACTAAAGAACAGAACGATCATCACAAAATACACTGTAAGACCAATAAAATTAACAACGCCCAATATGCCAGTTAATTCTTTGTGTTGAAAAAAAATAGAAACACCACGACTTAACATAAAGTAAGTTTCGTGCCAATGTGAACACGTACAAAAAGGTCAAAACTTGCATAAAATCCTATAGTGTCTCACAGACACATTTGGGTGGTTTAATCGGTATTTTGAAAATTGTCAAAATATCAAAGAATGATACAATTCTAGAAAATGATGTTAAGATAATTTTGAAGAACAAACTGTGGGGGAAGAACAGACAAGCTGATTTTTTATCAAAACAAATATTTTTGATTCTGTCAGCATCCGAATTTGAAAACGTGTCTAATAGACACACCTGGGTTGTTAGATAGAAAAAACTGGATAAAGACACGAATCTACGTTTATTTATTTTTCCGCGGACCATTTTAGAATGGAAATGTAATACATTGATGCAAGATTTTACACTATATTTTAAGGGCAGAAGTCTCACATTTTGTACTGATATTACATTTTTATATGAGTGTAAGAAGTCTCAACAATTCAGTTCTCATTGCTACTTCAAACATCTACTCTACACTTTTCAGTTTCTAGCGACATTAAATAATCTTTTAACGTGATATAAATATACATTTTTGTACTAGGTCTTAAGAAGTAAAGAATGTTAATGCAACGGGTCGTATGCATGATGTTGCTAATTCATTCACACAGCACCCCTAGCACCTTTCCTTATTTCGGAAGACCTTGCGTCTCTTTGGAGGACAAAAATCCAAATCTAGAAGAGCGTTTCTCCCCCACCATCGCCACCTCCCTCGACTCTATATACCTCGCACTGCTACTTACCAAATCAGTCAATTACTTTCCATGCGGCACAATCTTTACAGCGTCTTCACACCGCCTCTTCACCCAGCATCCTTAGGCAGCCAACTCAGCAATATGTATCGCATCTAGCAACTCCGCATCACGATATCTCCCTCCCCAGTGATCTTCACAGCTTCCGATTTTGTACCACTATCCCGAGACTATACTTTGATTTTTCTGTAGTGGCCGGTGACATTAGGTCATTATTACACCTCCTGTCATACAAAATGAATCTTTTTGGCAGTAGTAAGCACATTTTTGAGGCAACGATCCCCGTTGAGAAGGTCGTTTGCAAGTGAATTAAAAATATTCATTTTATAAAGCAGGAGGTTAACAATGACCTGATACCATTGGCCACTATAGAAAAACCGAAGGTTTTTTTTTGAAATACCATGCCGTCATCCCACGTCTCCCGCCACCCGTGAACCACGCCACTTCTGATCCCGCTACCCCCTCCACCCCCGCCACCACCTCCCCTCGAAACTCCGGGATCTTCTCGACCCCGCGGCCCTTGCCAGCCCGCGAACCCCGCTACCGCGCTACCTACGACCTCCGCCAACCTGCGTACCCTCTACCTCGTAGTCCAAGCTACACCACGATATCCGCCCACAAACCCACATACTTTGGTAGAGCAGATCACGAGCACAAAATTAAGACAAGAGTGCAGAAAACAGACGTTGGGAAATTTTCATTCACAAACATCTACAGTAAAATCTGTCTAAACCGGAAACGATTGGGACAAAAAAAATTACGGTTTAGGGAGGTTTCCGTTTTAGGCAGGATTGTCCGTTTATGACTCTTTTTATGTTGATATTCTCGTCCTGAAACTAGTAACATGACTTTATAATAATTATAAACATAAAACGCATTTATGGAAGAAATCACCAATAAATGAATATTAAACATAAATATTTCTGACAATTAGGTAAAAAGAAAATATTTCACTGTTTGTTTATTTAAATAATTTTACTTTTTTCAACATTAATCTAGAGGTTTTGCGTTTTGGGTTTCTCTCTTACTAACACCTTTTCAGTTTTCCTAAGGTTAAAAATTTTAATATGTAGAGTTTTATTTTTTTTTCAATCATTGTCAAACTGGTTGTGAAACTCATAAAAGCACATCACCTCACTGGCTAGTGGCTACACCCAAACTTCTCGCAGATTCTTCTCGCGACTGAGAAAGATGCGAAATACCGTGACATATTTCATCGTGAAGACGGGCCTTGAGAGGGAAAGAAAAATCGCGGTATAGGTCTATCTGACACCCTCGCATGGCCTTGAGCAACTCGGCTCTGGTCAAGGGGTTACGATTTTCAACGCAAGGCAGGGAGACGCGTAAATTGAAGCCATGCCCTTACACCTATCCACGCTTAGAGAGTCGGGAGAGAGGGAATTCCCCGACTGCCTACGCCGTGAGAGACAGATGACCTCAAGGTCGAATTCTACGATAACAAGGGGAGCCCATTTCCTTCACTGTGCGGCCACGTGTGAAACACATAACATGGACAGAAATATTAAAACAGACTTGCAGATGCAGTCATTCCAATAAGAGTATCTCCCGTCTCTCTGCGAACTGCATTAAATTAACAGAAATTCCGTTTTATGAAGGTTTTTCCCCTTGTAGGACATAAAAACCGTTCCGTTTCCGCGTTAGACAGATTCCGTTTTATGCCGTGTAAAAATGCCATTTAACTTCACGGGCCGGAGAAATTTTCCGGTTAAGGCAGGTTTCCGGCTAGTACAGGTTCCGGTTTAGACAGATTTTTTTGTATTAGAGACTGGAACAGTTTGCCTGCGAAAATCTTTGAACCCTTTCCTCAAAGCTTGAGAAAATTTTAAATAAATTAGTTTCCTAGCTATTTATCTATATTTTCGGTCATTGTATTATTGTTAAGTTTCTACTGTTAAATAAGTAGAATTTCGTATTAAGTAATTTGTCTAATTATTATTAGTAGTAGTTGTAGTAGTATTGTCATTATTATTATTATTATTATTATTATTATTATTTATATTCGTGTAGTGCAGTGCAGTATTGTGTAGTGGAGGGAGAGAAATGCGAAAGAAATGCATAAAAGTTAAGTGTTGTGAAGTGCAGTGCAGTGAAGTGAAGTGGAGTAAAATGAATTGGAGTAAGGTTTGCGCTGTGAAATTATGTACTATTATTCTTAATTATTGCTTTTTTTTTCTAAATGAACTACTCTCTTGTAATTTAAGTATTCTGCCACCAAGTAATGATACTTAATTGCAGAATTAATAATAATAATAATAATAATAATAATAATAAATCTAAAAACTACATCCCGAGGGCCCCTCAATTCCCTGATTCTCACGTTCCAACCACCCAGTGAACCCCGCCATCCAATCCCCTCCCTCCCCCGTGACCTCCACTACCCGTCGATCACCTCACACACACAGCAAATCTCGCATTACAACCATTGCTCCAAGCCCTTACACGGCGTCTCGCAACCCATTATCATTACAACTAACCTTCCCCACGATCTCCCACTAGGTCTCTTTCCACGTCATCCTCCGATCATCGCTGTTGCAAGACTCTCCGTGCCATTTAGCGCCATCGCTTCCTCGGCCGACCTCGGACTACCCGTCGATCACCTCACACACACAGCAAATCTCGCATTACAACCATTGTTCCAAGCCCTTACACCTCATCTCGCAACCCATTATCATCACAACTAACCTTCTCCACGATCTCCCACTCTATCTTTTTCCACGTCATCCTCCGATCATCCCTTCGTGCCGTTTAGCACCATCGCTTCCTCGGCCTACTTTCGTCTACTTCGCCGCTCCCGGCGTCTCGCCTTCCCCCAACGTCGCAGCCACCTTACGTCATTAGTATGCCACACCCACGCCGCCTCCTGCCGCTCGCTCGCTCGCTCGCGCGCGTGGGCGGGGCTGGCTGGCGGGCGCTCGCTAAACCGCCTCCCTCCGTTTGCATATTAATTGAAATTTCCGCGCGATGCATGTACAGATTTGTGCAAATAAATACTAATGTAATCGGATAGCGGGTTTTAGATTACAATTAACATTAATTAGCATACATTAAACATTAGATAAAACGCGTTAGGAGGCGGAGGCGGGCGTGTGTTTCCGGTTGGACGGTCCGCGGTTCGTTGTTACGCGAAATTAGCTTTATATAAATTGATTCGTTTGTTATAAGTGTCTGGTGACGGGGTTTCCTAGTCGCCCCACCCCGTCCCGTGCTCTTTAGCCGGAAGTCGGGGCCGAGCGTGTGGGACGCGCTCGGCGGGGCACGTGACGAGAGCGTCCGGTGGTGCGCATGCGCGAACACGAATGCCCGTCAGAGAGCGCTCCCGCTTCCACACGCGCGCTGTCGATCTGGAATGATCGCTGTTGACAAGAGTTCGCGGCTGGCGGTGGCGTAGGGTGCGGATAACTGACCAGGCTCTTGCGTTGCACTTTGAGTGTGAATTCCCGGACACAAAAACGAACTTGGTCGGAATTGTTGGTTTTCGTTGATTCAGCTTCATCGAAAGTTATGGATTCGGAATATTAGTATTGAAAAAACGTTGATCAAATCATTCAAGAATTTAATTCCGGTGTTAATACTGTTTTAA